>CM042141.1:132123896-132160527 GCA_023376005.1 Doryteuthis pealeii
GACACCAATTCTTTACAGGTTTCTGTCTGAGGTGTCTGATTAGATTATATCCAACCGACTGGCGCCAACACTATTATTATTATTATTATTATTATTATTATTATTATTGTTGTTGGTGGTGTTGTTGTTATCAATAATAGTAATGACAATGATAATACTAATTGATATTATTATAATTATCAAACTTGCTGCTGTGTTCCCAATACTACTACTACTACTACTATAAAATTACAAATACAACTACTACTAATACTACTACTAGTTGCAGTAGTAGTATTAATACCGCTACTACTACTACTACTACTACTACTACTACTAATAATAATAATGATAATAAACGAATGCAGCAAACTAGCACTTCGAGAGCACAAGGCAAGTAACAACTGGGTGGGAAATTTTTTATTATAATAATAATAATTAATATTATTATGTTTGTTGTTGTTTTTGTTAATAATAATAATAATAATAATAATAATAATAATAATAATAATAATAATAATACCCTAGAGACGATAGAGATGGACTATATGTATCAAGAAAGGAACGTGGAAGAGGTTTTGCCAACATAGAGGACTGTGTAGCGGCCACAATCCAAGGACTCGAAGAATAAACAAAAAAGAGAGAAGAACGATTACATATGGCAGCTAACAATAGCAGCTGTAATATATGGACAAACAGAAAAAACAACGAAAACTAGAAAATAAAAATTGAAAGAAAAACAATTATATGGATACTTCAAACGACAATTCGAAGAGGTTTCGCATGAAAAGACTTGAACATGGTTAAGAAAAGGAAATCTCAAGAGAGAAACTGAATCACTAATAATTGCTGCACAAAAGAATGCCTTAAGAACAAATTATATCAAAGTAAAAATTGATAAGACACAACAAAAAGTTAATGTAGACTGTGCGGTGACAGAGATGAGACTGTAAATCATGTATTATGCGAATGTAGTAAACTAGCACAACGGGAATACAAAGCTAGGCACGACTGGGTTGGGAAGGTGCTCCACGGGGAATTATGCAAAAAATTAAATTTTGACCATAAAACAAAATGCTATATGCATAAACCAGAATCTGTTCTTGAGAATGAAACACGTAAAATTCTCTGGGACTTCGAGATAAAGACGGATCCCCCTATCCCAGCCAGAAGACCAGACCTAGTATTGATTAACAAGAAAAAGTGAACTTATCAATTAGTGAACTTTGTGGTTCCAGCAGATCACAGGGTAAAGATGAAGGAAAACGAAAAGATGGAAGAATACCTGGATCTTACCAGAGAATTGAAAAAGCTGGGGAATATAAGGGTCAAAGTGATACCAATTTTAGTTGGTGCACTTGGAACGGTCCCAAAAAGCTTCGAAAAAAGACTGGATGATCTGGAAATCAGAGGAATAATTGAGACCATCCAGACGGCTAGAATACTCAGAAAAGTCTTGGAAACCTGAGGAGACTTGTTGTCCCTCAAACTCCTGTGAAATACCATCAGCCAACTCTAATAATAATAATAATAATAATAATAATAATAATAACAATAATAATAAACTATATAAAGGCAAATATAGATAAGACGCAGCAGAATAGCAATTGCAGAATGTGTCGAGATAGAGACGAAACGGTCAATCATATAATAAGCGGATGCAGCAAACTAGCACAAAGAGAGTACAATACTTAGTGGGAAAGGTAATCCACTGGGAATTGTTCAAGAAATTCAATTTCCCACCATACAACCAAATGGTATATGCACACACCTAAACCTCTCATAGAGCACTAGACGCATACAATTCTCTGGAACTTCGAGGTACTGACAGATCACCTAATCCCAGTTAGGAGACCAGATCTAGTATTGATTGACAAGAAAAAGTTAACCTAACATCACGTGGATTGTGTCGTCCCGGCCGACCACCGAGTAAAAATGAAAGAAATCGAAGAGATAAACAAATACCTAGACCTTGCCAGAGAAACTGAGGAAACTTTGGAACATGAAGGTGAAGATCGTACCAATTGTAATTGGTGCCCTTGGAACGATCCCCAAAGCTATGGAAAAGAATTTGGGTGAATCGGAAATCAGAAGAAGAATCGAGACCATCCAAACTACAGCACCGTTGGGATCGGCTAGAATACTCAGAAGAGTCCTGGAGACCTCAGGAGACTTGCGGTCACTCAGCCTCCAGTGAAGCACCAGCTACGGCAGGTGTGAAAAACTCAATAATAATAATAATAATAATTATGATAATTATAATAACCAGAATAATATGTAGAATAATAGCAAGTGTATATTATGTGGAGACAGATGGATTGGTTAATCACATAATAAAAAAGCAGCAAACTTGCACAAAAGGAATGGAAGACTAGCACCTACTCTATTATTATTATTATTATTATTATTATTATTATTATTATTATTATCGTTTTTGTTGTCATTATTATTATCAATAATAATAATAATAATAATAATAATAATAATAATAATAATAATGGATGTAATATATGGACAAACAGAAAAACTAGAAAACAAAGATGGGAAGAAAAACAATTATATGGACACTTCAAACGACAAATCGAAGAGATTGCACATAAAAATACTTGGACATGGTTAAGAAGGGGATACCTCAAGAGAGAAACTCAATCACTAATAATTGCTGCTCAAAATAATGCCTTAAGAACAAATTATATCAAAGCATAAATTGATAAGACGCAACTAAAAACCGTATATGTAGACTGTGCGGTGACAGAGATGAGACTGTAAATCATGTATTAAGTACATGTACCAAACTAGCACAGCGGGATTACAAAACTAGGCACGATTCGATTGGGAAGG
This sequence comes from Doryteuthis pealeii, assembly GCA_023376005.1. Classification (NCBI taxonomy): domain Eukaryota; kingdom Metazoa; phylum Mollusca; class Cephalopoda; order Myopsida; family Loliginidae; genus Doryteuthis; species Doryteuthis pealeii. The sequence goes on from CM042141.1 coordinate 132,126,717, forward strand.
TGCTCCACTGGGAATTATGCGAAAAATTAAATTTTGACCATAAAACAAAATGCTATATGTATAAACCAGAATCTGTTATTGATAATGAAATGCAGAAAAATCTCTGGGACTTTGAGATAATGACGGATCATCCTATCCGAGCCAGGAGACCAGACTTAGTGTTGATTAACAAAAAATAGAAAACATGTCAAATTGTGAACTTTGCGATTCCAGTAGATCACAGCGTGAAGCTGAAGGAAAATGAAAAGATGGATGAATACCTGGACCTTACCAGGGAATTGAAAACGCTGTGGAATGTGAGAGTGAAAGTGATACCAATTGTTATTCGTGCACTTGGAACGGTCCCAATAAACTTGGAAAAAAGACTGGAGGAACTGGAGATAATAGGAAGAATTGAGACCATCCAGACTATTGCATTACAACAATGGGATAGAATACTCAGAAGAGTCCTGGAAATCTGAGGAGACTTGTTGTCACTCAGCCTCCAGTGAAATACTATCCGCTTACGCTGATGTGAAAAACTCAAAAGGAGTGAAAATAATAATAATAATAATAATAATAATAATAATAATAATGGGAAGAAAAACAATTATATGGACGCTTCAAACGACAAATTAAAGAGGTTGCCCATGAAAAGACTTGGACATGGTTAAAAAAAGGAAACCTCAAAAGAGAAACGGAATCACTTTTAATTGCTGCACAAAATAATGCCATAAGGACAAACTACATCAAAGCAAAAATCGATAGGACCCAACAAAATAGTAAATGTAGACTTTGTGGGAATAAAGATGAGACTGTAAACCATATACTCTGCGAATGTAGCAAACTAGCACAACGAGAATACAAATCTAGACACGACTGGGTTGGGAAGGTAATCCACTGGGAATTATACAAAAAATTAAATTTTGACCATGCAACAAAAAGGGTATATGCATAAACCAGAATCTGTTCTTGAGAACGAAACGCATAAAATTCTTTGGGACTTTGAAATAAAAACGGATCACCTTATCCCAGCAAGAAGACCAAACCTAGTGTTGATTAACAAAAAAGAAAGAACTTGTCAACTGGTGGATTTTGCAGTGCCAGCAGATCACAGAGTGAAGGTAAAGGAAAATGAAAAAATAAACAAATATCTGGACCTTGCCAGAGAACTAAAAAAGTTATGGAATATGAAAGTGAAGGTGATACCAATTGTAGTTGGTGCACTTGGAACAGTCCCAAAAGGATTGGAAAAGGGTCTGGAATGTTTGGAAATCAGAGGAAGGATTGAAACCATTCAGAACACTGCACTGCTGCAATCTGCCAGAATACTCAGAAGAGTCCTGGAGACCTGTGGAGACTTGCTGTCACTCAGACTCCAGTAAAAGACCATCAGCTAATGCTGATGTGAAAACTCAAAAGGAGCAAATAATAATAATCTAGCCGGCATGAATACTCAAAAGAGTCATGGGGACCTGAGGAAACTTTTTTTCACTCACACTCAGTAAAATAATATATTAGTTTTAGTTTTACTTTCAGTAATTGTTGCTATATTGTTTTTTACGTTGGATATATCTGTAAAATAATGAGATGTAGAAATGTGGAAAAGCCGAAAATTTCACTTATACGTTATGTAATAAGGAAAATTAACTAGAATTTGGGATGACGTGTGAAAGTCTGACCTGTTAGCTACTGATTGGTCGAGGATTGCCAACAAGACGAAGAATGAAACGGAGATGGGGAGAGGACTGATTCTGTTGAATGCACAGTTAGAATCTAGCTGAGGGCTTTGAAGGAAACACATCACAATGGCTCAAATCTCCAACTGGGGGAGGGGGGTTAATAAATGAACTCAGAAAGACAAGAAAGTCTTGTGTTCGTTATTAAGAACTGTTAGCGGATGCATGTACGTCTTCAGATCCTAACTAATTCAAGACTCGAAGAACGGAGAGATGTCAACCAGCCCAACTACCGATCCATAAAACCACAGATCCAGATAAGTATAGAAAATACATACTTTTTCAATCATATGCCACATCATATATAGAGATTTACCTACAACTTTATTTCTATTTAATCGATCCCGCAAAGTTACATATTCACATTTGATTACTAATGACAATTATAACCTTCTGAACTAAAGAATTCAGTATTTTACTATTTATAACGGAACGTTATACAATCAAAACAGATTTTATTAGGTATTATTTATTATCAAACTTTACAGTACTGAAAATATATGACCAAAAAGAAATTTGCACACACACACACACACACACACACACACACACAAAGTCGTCGGGGCAGCATAATGTCGGTATCAACGAGGGTTCTATCCCCCTTTTCACTAGCGCTAGACCAAGGAGATTATTTCAGCGTCTGACCTACCATCAGCTCCTCACTTTACTGTACAGATCCCTGTGCTACTCATACGCTGAATTGGCGAGGGCCGGTATCGAACCAGGAACCTGGTGATTCCTAGCCGAACGCTCTGCCGACTGAGCTAAACCGGTCCTTATATATAATGGATGAACTTATTTTGGGATTTGTGAATATTCATATTTGTGGTTAGAGAGCTACAATACTGTAGAGTTTGGTAATAAATAATACCTAATAATCTGTTTTGATTGTATGATGTTCATCTTAAATGATCCTGCTGTGTAATATATTTAATACTTATCACTTGCGGTCATGTTGCAATGTGTTACGTATTACGAGTAACTCGAAAATTAAAAGAGAACACCCCAGAACATTCTCGAAACTCCGTGACTTCAGAGCTGAGGTCCGTGTCACGCTAAATGACTCCAATCTGAAACAGAATTTCTTTGACCAGCATTGTCACGTCGGCCGGCCTCTGTAGAGGAGGAAGGCAAAGGGAAGAACGGAAATGCACCCCACCTCTCTTTGGGGGGAAGGAAAGAGATCCCTATCATTAGTTTAGGTTTTCACGCAGGAGCCGCTTGGCGAGGACAGTAGGATTCCTCACCTCGTTGAGGACGGGCGAAAATCGTCATCATGAAGAAAATTTGACTACTACAAACAGTTGGAATCCCGATGTAATCTTTATGCGGACAGAAGAAATTAGACCCAGGGTGGTCATCCACACAGCTATGAGCCGAATGGAAACGAAGTAACTAAAACGAAGATAAGTGCCACATTCCGATATAGAATTTTTAATAGATATTGCCACTTTCATACTTCCCTTCAATTTACATGTATACTTATGGGGATTCAAATTATCCCGACAAATATTTCTATTGCGGATGTATACAGATAATCATGCTCATGAACTTTCCCATCTTTTTCAACTTTCGACTTCCTAAATAAAATCATATTTTAAAAATACGTATTATGTCTTATTGTTCTTTGCCAATTTTTGCATGTGCAATGTTATCGAGTGGCTGGCCAATCAGAGACATATGTTAGGGTTGGGGAGGTTTGGATCCCATAGATAACAATACCCGGGTCCAATTTATTTCCTTGGTTAATTCTACTAACAGGGCTGGTCATTGTTCTTAATAATAGAGTTGTTTGTTTCTTGATCAAGCTTTTATTTTCAACCCTGCCCATTTGATCCCGATACGAGTGAGTTTCGAACCCTAAGAGATATTCTCTCTGATAGGATACCGGCTCGCATCTGACTAACTAAACTAAAACCTATTCCCACGCGTCCAATCGCGTGCCTTCAAGGGGTCAAGTAAAAGGTCACTAACCGTCTATAACCAGCGAGTAACCCTCCATAGGACCATGTTATTTTAAGTCTATCGACCCTATTCAAAAGTCTAACTACAAGTACGTTCATAATTTATGGCTGCTCACAAAGTATGTAACATATTACACTTTCCAGTATTTTCCTCAACAGTCAACAGAATTTCGCCTAAACGTATTGTAATTATTATTGTCTTTCTTTTCATAACACTACCCGGGTCCAATTTAACAAACTCAGCACTTTAGTCGAATGAACTTTGCTGACATTCGGTCAAGTGGAACACACATTTGATAAATGAGCCTTTTGACGATGTGACAAGACAAAGAGGCCAACACCCACCTAAAAGCGACACGCATTTTTATCCGTTTAGACAGCAGTGGGATGGTCAATCGAAGCGTTCAGGCGTGCCAGGGTTCATGCTGAGACAATTCGCCGCCACCGATTCTATCTAACCTGGAGTTGTACTTAGTAAGCTGCTGTTATTAAAACCAACAGTAGACTAACTGACCTCAATAGTTGTGTTTCTTATTATTTATCTGTTAATTCTAATACACGAGTTACAACAACAAAAAATGTATTTTAACTTGGAACTGTTGCTGACAATGAAACGATATCCACTCTAATTTGTTGTCCGTAATTTTTTCTTCCTGTGTTCTTTCTCTAGACGAAGTTGGAACTTTCATCTGATTCCCTGCTCAACCACAGATGATGATCTAAGAAGCTGCATCTACAAGCCAACCAGATGCTGGTCTAAGGCACAACACTACGCCAAACTATAGTTTTTTGATGCTCTTTAGGGGATATATCACATGATTGACAATTTTCCTTAGTAAGGACCAAAGGGGAGTGTTGCATGTTATGGACTGCTCAGCTACCAGGATTTTGTTCTCACAAACTCCAGCACCTGTCACATTGTATATTATTTCATTGCTTAAGGATAAATATTCTTAATCGTTCTTCGGATTTCTAATCTTTTATCTGAGGGCCGGATTAGCTCAGTCGGTAGAGCATCCACCTAGGAATCACAAGGCTGCTGGTTCGATACCGACCCTCGCCAACCACAGCCTATGAGTAGCACAGAGATCTGTTCGGTAAGGTAAGAAGCTGATGGTTGGTGTGGCGCTCCACCTCAGACGCAAAAAATACCCTTGGTCTAGCGCTCGTGAAAAGAGGATATACTCCCTCGCTGTCTGGCTGATACCGACTTTCGGCCACCCTGTCGATTTTACTTACTTACTTTACATTTTAGTATTCTGTATTTACCCAACCCCTCCGCACAAACAGGCTGTAAAACAACGTCAGTTTTTAAGCGGTCTTTAACAAGTTTAAATTCAGAATTTTCGTTTTTCTACACCGGTAACGTTAAAGAGCCCAGTCCATCCCACTATTTACCCTTGACAGGGAATAGTTGGATTCGTGACTTTCTTAAGGGTAGGTATTTACCTAACCCTTTCGCCACGGGTAGGATGTGACACAATGTCGCAAGTAAGGGGCACCCAGCTTCTAATTGAACTCCACGAGATGACAAGTTCTCTTCTTCTTCTCGATCAATACTAGCTCCGATCTCCTGGGCGGGATTAGGCGATCCCTTTGTAACTCGAAGACCCAGAAAATTTTATGCATTTATAATTATTATTATTATTATTATTATTATTATTATTATTATTATTATTTACTCCTTTTGAGTTTTCACATCAGCGTTAGCTGTTGACCTTTTACTGGAGTCTGAGTGACAACAAGTCTCCTCAGGTCTCCAGGACTCTTCTGAGTATTCTGGCAGATTGCAGCACTGCAGTATTTTGGATGGTCTCGATTCTCCCTCTGATTTCCAGATTTTCCAAACTTTTTTCCAATCTTGTTGGGACCGTTCCAAGTGCACCAACTACAACTGGTATAACTTTGACTTTCATATTCCATAAATTTTTCAGTTCTCTGGCAAGGTCCAGGTATTTGTCCATTTTTTCATTTTGCTTCATCTTCACCCTGTGATCTGCTAGACCTGCAAAATCCACCAGTTGACAAGTTCTTTCTTTTTTGTTAATCAACACTAGATCTGGTCTTCTCGCTGGGATAAGGTGTATTATTATTATTATTATTATTATTATTATTATTATTATTATTATTATCAGTAGTAGTAGTAGTAGTTGTTGTTGTTGTAGTTGTAGTAGTAGTAAAGCTGGCATTATTAGCATTAGATGTTATTATTTTTTCATTGTTAGCAATTACATTCTACTCGTGTGGAGGGGTTGGTAAATATGCATTTTGTAACTTCAATTGCTTAGTGTCAAGTTACGTTGAAAACACCGGTTTTCGCTAGATCACCGAAGTTAAGCAGCAATGAGCCTGTTCAATATTAGATGGTTGACAATTCAACCAAAATCATGTACTGTAAGCAAACTGACTTGATTCGGCATTAAATGAGTCGAGAAGGGTTGATACGCCGTAAAACAAAAAACAAAAACTCAAACAAAAAAACAACCAACTACTTCTATCAAACAGGACTAAATTTATTTCGGAGCTATATATATATATATATATATATATATATAGTATCTATATCTATTACTTGTTGTGCTTAGCAGTCGTCATCATATTTCCCTTGCATCATCATCATCATCAACATCAACATTAATTATGAAAGATCTTATTTAGATAAGTTATAAAGCACTGTATTCTTTTTACATACACTTCTTCTTCTTCTTCTTCTTCTTCTTCTTCTTCTTCTTCTTCTTCTTCTTCTGTTACCCTCATCTGTCTCTTCTTCTCTTCTTCTTCTTCTTCTTCTTCTTCTTCTGTTACCTCATCTGTCATCTTCTTCTTCTTCTTCTTCTTCTTCTTCTGTTACCCTCATCTGTCTTCTTCTTCTTCTTCTTCTTCTTCTTCTCTTCTTATTATTATTATTATTATTATTATTATTATTATTATTAGTCTGTTACCCCTCATCTGTCTTCTTCTTCTTCTTCTTCTTCTTCTTCTTCTTCTTCTTCTTCTTCTCTTCCCCCTTTCTTTTCTTCTTCTTCTTCTTCTTCTTCTTCTAGATAATAAGTTATAAAGCACTATATTCTGTTTTTTTTTCATTTTATAATTATTATTATTATTATTATTATTATTAGTAGTAGTAGTAGTAGTAGTAGTAGTAATGTTGGCATTATTAGCATTAGATGTTATTATATTTTTTTTATTGTTATCAATCATGAAGTTAAGGCTGTCAAGTCAAATTTGTTGTACTTTCATCACATACATTCAATTAAATTTCGCATTATAACTTGGTAATTCTGAACACCTTAACATCTTCCCCGCCTTTTTTTCCTCGTTATCTCAATTAGTTTTATTTTTCATTCTTAGCCAAATATCATAGTTGCAATTAGTGAAAAGACCAAATTTTGTTGATTTCTTTATTCACATTCCTTTAAAATGGTTTTATTTTTTTTTATTTTTTTTTCATTCATTTATTCCACTCATCTTCGCTTTCATTTATTTATTATTTTTTTTGTTTAATGTTTCTTACTTTCTTTCTTTCTTTTTCTTTCTTTTACAAATTCACTTAAGATTGCCATCTCCAATTTGCAATAATGGCGACAACTCTAATTCCGGTCACGTGTTCGTTGTTCACTTGTTCCGTTTACTCGATTAGGATAATTGTAGCGATTGTTATGCGTTTTATCAGTCGCGATTGCAGTGTGTAACCTTGTAATATTCACGCCCGAACTCCATTGTCTAGTGTCGAGGCAAAGGTGTGGGTTTGTAATAATGGCCGACAACTTTTGCTTTCTTTTTAGACCTTGTTAAGTGATATCGATAAGAATTACCACTTATCAAATTTGTCTTATGAGCTGAGCCGATGTCATAGACTCGCTGTCTTCAGTAATGATTAGAATGCATCTGTTTATTTATTTCTTTTTTTGATGATCAGTAATATTCACTGTTCATCATCAGATGATATAATAGCAGATTTCGAATTAAATGTGCATTCTATGGTTCAATATGTACGCTGGTTTCTTATTTGATAGACCTTATTCCGGACCCTCGAATGCTTTAATAGACATATAGCTGAACTATAATTGTTTCGAGTATTAGAGTTAACAGATAAATAATAAGAAACGCAACGAATATTAAGAATAGGGAAAAAGGTTTACTAAGCAAAGATGATAGGCGAACAGAGTAATTTGCAAGTGCTATATTTCGTTAGACATTATGTATAGGAAAAACAGACGATCATTTTTAGGAAAAACAGTCTTATTATTTAGGTACTATATAACTGTTAAGTATACATATTTAAGAATATATTCTCTTTTCGTCCTCAGATGATATAATAGTGAATTTTGAATTAAATGTTCATTTTCTGGTTCAATATGTATGACAGGGCTCTTGTTTAATAGACCTTGTGCCGGATATTTGTATGTTTTAATAGACATGTAACTCGCATATTAGTTCATCATTCCCTCGTATCATGACAACGAGGGAGAGAGGGAACCCTGTCGCTTGGGCAATAAAGGATCTCCGTATATCTTCCCAGGCCTTTTGCACTCAGGAGAGAAATACCCCCCCCCCCAAAAAAAAAAAAAAAAAAAAAATTGCAAGAGACCTGAACTCTATGGTCTTCAGAGACTGCGATTCCTGTAACTCAAATATATTTTTTTATTGTTGTAACTCGTGTAGAATTAACAGAGAAATAATAAGAAACACAACTATTGATGTCAGTTAGTCTACTGTTGGTTTTAATAACAGCAGCTTACTAAGTACAACTCCAGCAGTGTCCAAGACAGTTGGTATAAATAGGAATCAAGAATGATCCATCCATGAATCTGGGTAATTTGGGTGATTCCATTCCTTGAGTTCTGATTGGCTGCTTGACTGCTTGATTTGAATGACATTGCGGAGTCTTATATATACTTTGTCATTTTGCAGTGGACTTTGTAGCATTCGGGTTTGTATTTCAGTTACAACCGTTTGTTGCCTTGTCTTTCCAGTTCGACGGTAATTGGAACTTTAATTACTCTTCAACAACAATTTGTTGTATACCCTTCTTTACTTTCTTCTATTCTTCTGCTGTTCATCTTTTCTATCTTACGTCTCTTCTAGCGTCTGGACTTCGTATTGGTGGTTGGTCGCACTTAACTCATTTCTTCTTCTAGATCAGTCTTGTTACCAAGACATTCACCAACCACAAAACCGTGTTATTTTCTAAAGCTTTTATTTACTTAACTAAACATTTCATGTAAGTAAACATAGCGCGCGTATGCAGTGAGTTCCAGTTAAGGCAGGACATCTTCTCTGCCCGACGTCCAAACTGAAACTAAGGACCCAACCAGGTCCCACGTGACTTCACGTATTTCGCGGGCTTTCTGTAATCTTCCATGGAAAGTCCCGCCCGTGATATGAAAAGGGGCCATCCCTTTAGAAATACAGGGGATTGACAATAATTTTATGCAACCGTTTATATTATGTAACAACCCGTACATCGATCAAAAATGTCAACCGGTTCGCAATATCCAAAAGTTTAAAAAGCACTGTATTACAAAGGTATTATGTAATATTGGTATATTATTGACTAGCTGGCAACCGCATAGATTATGTAACAAATTATTAAGGATGGGGGGAAAAAGATTTACTAAGCAAAGATACAAACAGAGAATTTAGCAACTACTTGGTTGAATTAACAAGTCCCCTGAGATTCCGTTGTTTCTCTCTTCCGGGGTTTCATCAGGCACTATTTATAAGAAAAGCATTATTTAGGTATTATATGATACTTATGAATGATTATTTATTAATATAAATCTAATGAAAAAATTAGTTTCACGCTAAAAAGAGATAAGAAGCAACCGATATACTAAAAAAAATTATTACTAATGCAAACTACGCAGATGATCTAACGTTTCCTGCAAATAAATTTGCTCAAGAGTAATCTCTTCTGCGTAGACTGGAGCATGCAGTAAGAGGCATGGGTCTCAACGTGAAATCAGATAAAATAGTGTTTATGTTTTATCCAGGAAGCTGCCATCTTCTCATTAAATGACAAGCCACTGGAATTAGTAGACTAGTTCATATAACTCGGTAGCCATATCTCATCTACTGAAAGTGATGTTAGCATACGCATTGATAAGGCATGACACGTTAACGAACATATGTAAATCTGATCTCTTTGATAAAACGAAACGGGAAGTTTTCCTAGTTGTAGTTGGTTGGCTGGTTGGTTGGATTTTACGGCATGTCAACCCTTTTCGGGTTATGTTCATGCCGAAGACGTTTTGTTTTATTCATTCTGGATGGGTACTCAATTTCTTTTAAATTCAATTTTTTAAACACATTTTTGAACACATTTTTTCTATTCACCCCGTAAATGGGACTCTAACAGGTACTACCACAGCGGGTCAGAGTGGATCTGGGAGTAATGACGATCAAGGGGCACTCCACATTCCCCAGAGCTGGAACTGCACCATCAGAGAGAGTTTAACGTCATACCCCGGACATTAAGACCCTCAGTCAACGCTTTCTAGCATATATAAAAAATGTTGCGTACTTGCGATAAAGCATTAGGGTTGAGACAATCATATAGGTGCTAAGGCTGGACCTGACCAGCCGATTGATCGGAGGCGGCTTCTCCAACCGTCCGTCTAGTCTAAATAAGCGCCAAAGTGGAGTGTTGCATGTCATGTCAGGGTTCCGTCCTTAAGCATCACGGGTCACCACCCACGGCCAACAGGTGTCCTTATTTTGTGTCTTACTCCTCTGTAGTGGTACAGTCGGTGTGTTCTAAAGTCCTAGCTGAGAGGGTTGTTGTGGATTTTTAATTAAATGTGCATTTTATGGTTCAATATGTACAGTGGCTTCTTTTTTGATAGACCTTGTGTATGTTTTAATAGATATATAACTAAAAAATTGATTCACTATTATTTCGGATCACGCCAACGAGGCAAGGATGGGGCCCTGTCACTTGGGCAACACGAGGTATCATATATCTTCCAAGGCTTTCTGTACTCTGGAGTGAAATCTCCAGGCTTCCCCCAAAATAAGACTCAATGACTCAGGAAACCTATGGTCTTCTGAGACTGCGATGCCCGTAACTGAAATATATATTTTTTTATTGCTGTAACTCGACTATAAGTTAACAGAGAAATAATTGGAAGAAACACAACGACGATTAAGGATAGGTGAAAAGGTTTACTAAGCAAATATACAGGTGAATAGAGTAATTAGCAATTGCCTTGTTGAAGTACAAAGTTCCATGAGATCTCGCAAGCATGTGTCATGCAGTAAAGATAGATAAAAGATTTTAACTATGAAAATGCATTGGAAATGATTTTTACGGAATTGGAAATTATATTTACTATAAAAATGCATTTGAAATGATTTTTTACTATAAAAATGATATGTAAACGATTTTTACTATAAAAATGCATAAAATGATTTTTATTATAAAAAATAGTTGGTTATGATTTTTACTGTAAAAAGGCCTTGGAAATGCATCGAGAATAATTTTTAGTATAAAAATACATTGGAAATGATCTTTACTATAAACATGCATTGCAAATTATTTTTACTATAAAATTATCGGCCGATGATTTTTACTATAAAAGCACATTAGAAATGATGTTTACTATAAACGTGCATAGGAAATAATTTTTACTATAAAAATGCATTGGAAATTGTTTTCACTATAAAAATTCATTGGAAATGTGTTTTCACTATAAAAATGCATTATAATTTTTACAATGAAAATGTATTGGAAATTTTTACTATAAAAATATTTGTAAGAATCAAATATCTCCCAAATATTTTTCTTCAAATATCAACATTTACCTGAATTTAAATGTCTTAATTGTTTCGACGACGAATGTCAATTTTGAACAAATTGACAACACATCTCAACGTGATATTCACATTGGAATGTCACGTTAAATTGTCGTCAAAAACAACTAACAAATATCGTTACAGGTTAAAATTGAAAATTATCGGCTGGTGTAGTTTGTCGATATCCGTTCCAGATTCTTATTCCGAGCACAAAATTAAAGAGAATAAAAGAAAAACGGGACAGATTTGGTTATTTTGTGTCCCTGAGTGTTTGTATATACCCGCCCCCCCAAAAAAAAACAACATGGTGACTGCATATATTTAAGTGTATGTAGCCAAAAATACAATGATGCATACAGGTATGAGTATTTCGTTCAAGGAAAACAGTAAGACAATAGATTGGTTGGTTAGTTAGTTGGATAGAGTTTACGGCATGTCAACCCTTGTTGGGTTATTTTATGCCAAAGACGTTTTGTTTTATTCATTCTTAATGGGTACTCAATTTTTAAACTAAATTTTTAAACACATTTTTTAAAAACTCATTTTTCTTATTTAACCCTCAGTTGGGACCCTAACAGGAACTACGACTCCGGGTCAGATTGGACCAAAGATTAAGGGTAATGAAGGAGTACTCCACAATCCCTAGAGATTCAGACCTGGAACTTTACCATCAGATAAATTTTAACGTCATATCCTGGGAATTAAGACCCTCAGCCACAGCCCTTGGGACTTTATGCTTGTTTTTGTTTTGTTTTTTAAACAAAACAAAAAAAAACATGGTGTACGGAAATATTTGAAACATTTAAGTAAATGTAGCGAAAAAGGCTAAAATCAGCCGTACAGAAAGTAATATGTCGCTCAAAGAAGTCAGTGAGAAAATAAGTTGGTTGGTTGGATGGATTTTACGTGCAGGGGTTAGGTTGGTATCGGGGAAATGAATAAAAACATGTGCACACAAAATATGTCACAGTGTTCACTATATAATAAGAACAAAAGAAGGAAAAAGACCCAATACGAAGAGACACTACCTGATGCGGTCCAGCAGAAAATAGAAGACATTAGAAGAAGAAAAAAACCTTAAGTACTCAGAAGATTATTTAACACACCGTTGTCATGCAGATCAGTTGGGACTTTTAGTGATTATGAGCAACTAATCATAAAAATAGACTAGTCTCCCCTCGCGAACCTCTTTTTTGTTACATCAAGTTTCACAGGAGGCAAGCTATTTCTTCTTTGTCGCAAAGGAAAGCAATACGTATTATTTTTTGGTTATCTTGGCAACACCTCACCTAAATCATGGACCTACACGCGAGACAAGTCCTTGCCCGCTTCGCTCCACTAGGTTGGTCTCTTCTCTTGCTACAGTTCGCACTCGATAACTACGATCTCGCAGCCCGACATATTAGCCAATAAATCTCAGAGTATTCACACACAGTAGGGGTACTATTTAACCTATAATTCAGTCCAGCATGTTTACCACAATGTCATTTGTATTTTATTGTTTGTGTATTATAAGTAAGTAAAGTCAGCGGAGGAAGTCTATCCACTTTTCACTAGTGCTAGATTAGGGATATTGTTTTTGCGTCCAAGGTGGAGTGCCACAACTGAAATCAACTTCTCACTCTACCGCACATTTCTAATCTGCGCTACTCATGCGCTGAGTGGCAGTTTCTGGATATTAATACATAATAATAATACATAATAATAACACGTAGTGTTATAGTTAGCAGACCATTGTTAGTGAGTTTCATTCTCACTGGGTGCCCTATACTTCCGGCCTTGTGCCACATCTAAGCTAAGCTTAGTAAACAACTATAAACCCAATGCAATGAGCATCTCACGTAGTGTTATAGTTAACAGACCATTGTTAGTGAGTTTGATTCTCACTGGGCGCCCCTTACTTCTGGCCTTGTGCCCTCTTAATCAGCTGATTTGTTACTTTAAACATTCATTTTAAGTAAAGGTCAAAGGTGAAAAAAAAAAACCAAAAAAGATTGTCTTCCATAGAATTTAGCAGAGTGAGTGGATGTCATACACTTGTGCAGCATGAGTGACATTTTCAAAATTAATAGCAGATAAGAATCTTGCAAAAATGATCTGTCAACCCAGCCCCAAAAGATAAGATTCAATAGGTCTGGTTTTTGTTGAACTTAACTTGGGAGTGAGTGGTCATTGTCCCGTTTTTTAAAAAAATAAATATTTTTTACTCCTCTTTCATTTGCTTAACCCTTCCCCTTTCCCAATAGATGATAGAAAACAATCTCCTCTGGAAATGTATTAGGCTGTTTAAATAGATTTCCGAGCAAGGACGGTGCTAGGGTCCATGACCCCAGCAAATCCATCATACGCCCAACAAATAACTACTACATGTCAATTTTCTTAAACTAAATTTCATAGAAAATTTAGAAAACCCACCCTTCTGGGCACTCAAGCAGCTGCTCCACCAGTTCGGGAGGAGGGCCCTCAAGCAGGTTGCTCCACCGACTCGGGGGGGGGGGGTAGTATAGGTGTACCTTGATTCTGAGAGATTGAGACACTTGTTCTTATTATTTATCTATTCAGGGTTTTTTCTGTTATGTAGTGAAGATCAAAAACAGCCAGTATACAAAGGTTAATATGCCATTAAACAAAGAAACCAAACCAAAACAGCCGGTAGTGTTTTCCAGCTTTACTTATCTATGAGGAAGTCACATATCCAATATCTAATATCCCATTGTAGATGATTTCATGGACCACCAATTTTGGAAGATTATGTTCCCCAGCCATATCACAAAGTTTGCACCATTTTTCATATATTCTAAATTACCCAACCCCTCCACCACAAGCAGGATTCAACACAAGGTCAATTTTTAAGCAGAGTTTAACAGATTTGAATTTAGAGTTTTCCTTCTCTTATACTGGTTGCCATATGAAGATCAAAGAGCCCAGTCTGCCCAACTATTTATCCATAGCTAAAGAGAGAATAATTGGATTCATACCTTTCCCAATGGTATTAGCACTATGTGAAATGCAAACAACCTCATCCAGGATTTGATCTCGAGTCACTAATTCTATTTCTATGATAGCCATTAAACAATGATTACTTCCAGTTTGAACCATTTATCATCTTGAAGCAAGTCTTCTATTGTTGACAAAATTGAATACATTGAAAGTTTTGATTCAAGATGATAGATAACGCAAACTTTGTGATCCATTAGAAGTTGGGATATCATTTTGTTGGATCCTAAAGTAAATTGACTGAAGAAAAATTGACTTTATGCTCTGTTCTTTGAGGATGGCATTTATGCACCCATGCACTGATGGGATAAATGCATCAATCTCAATGGTGACTACGTGGAAAAGTAGTATAATAGTTCTGGTAACATATGCACAATGTTTTATTTATATAGTAATATGTTGGATTAATAAATGTTTGCACCTTACTTTTTGGACATCTGTTATATATTCAAGCTGGTGCAAATGATTTTCAATGCTTGATTTAGTTATTTTGAGAGTTTTGGCCATCTCCTACAGTTTTGAGAGACAACCTAATAGGATATGTATTTACCTAACCCCTGTGCACAAATAGATCATAGTCAGTCATTTAAACAGAGTTTAACAGGTTTGAATTCAGAGTTTTCCTTCTCCTAAATTGGTTCCAATACAAAGGTTTAAAAAATCAGTATGTCCTACTATAATAGCTGGTTGGATTCATACCTTTCCCAATGGTATTAGTGCAATGTGAAATGCAAACAGCCTCATCCCAGATTTGAACTCAAGTCACCATGTCCATTTCATATGATCATAACCATCACACAATGAGCACCTCAACATATGTTAATTAATATGAGGCAAATGAATGTTTGGACAATATTAAGATTTATTGGATCAAGGTATGGATCCTCTTGTACATAAACAAGAAAAGCTAAAAAAAAAAAAAAATAAAAAAAGATTGAGACATAGATTTAGTTTAGTTCTTTAGGCTGTTTGGACTCTTTGTTTAATGGCATATAAACCTTAGTAGATTATTTAATGCCAAAGTTATCATTTTAGAAGAACAGTAATGGTACTATTTAACCCATAGATGGGGGTGAGAGGGTTTATACCTTTCTCAAGAGTATTTGTCTGAAAGTGGACATAATAGCATGACTGGAGTTTGAACTCACTTACAGGGATTTTGCAATCCAGCATGTTAGCCACCGTGTCACAGTGGCTCCCTCTGTTAGTCTGTGAGTCATTTATAGTTTATATAACATTTTATGTCATAGGAGGCAAAAGACTTTAATGAATCAAATTTGCATTGCATGCTTTATAAATATCATAAAAGCAATAATGCAACACAAACAATGAAGAATATTTGTACTGTGTACCCAGGTGCAGTGACAGTGCAAAAATGCCAGTGATGGTTGAGCAAGTTTAAAAGGGATGACTGATCTTCTTAATAGGCTTTCATCTAGAAGACCAACCACTTTGTATAATGATCTTTTGAGGACATCTCTTGAAGCAAAGATTTATCAGAAATGTGCAATTTATCATGTTTGCACAATTGTCAAAAAAAAACAAACAAACAAACAAAAATGGAAAGAAATCAAAAGGAATCTAGGTTTTCCCCATGAACTCTCAACAGAGCATTCAGTGCAAATGTTTTACTATTTACAAGAGTCTGCTAAACTGAAATTCAAACCTTTCTCTTCACCAAATTGTTACAAGAGATGAAAAATAGTTCTGTATATTAATAATAAATGTAAAAAAAAAAGAAAAGAAAGATATTACTCTTTGACAAACTGATTCCCACACCAAAACCAGATTGCTTATACACCTGGGGCACATGACAAGTATCATCCACTATGAGTTACTGGATCAAAGAGAAACCGTCATTGCAGGCCTTTATTGTCAACAACTTAAGCATGTTAATAGCGCATTACACCAATGCACAGCTTTGGTGATCAAAAAGGATGTCATCGTCAAACATAACAATACAAGGCATCAGCAAATAAAACCCATGAGAAAAGAAAAAATCATTAGGACGGGACATTTTACTTCATTCTCCATAATCATTACATCATGTAGTACTTTCAGATAATCATTTGTTTTGTTTCAATCACTATAAAATTTTCTTAGTGCCCGGATAATCATAAATAAGAAATATATCAAATCAAGCTTTACTGCTTTCTTTTTATCAAATTATACTAGGGGGCCAGTTTAGCTCAGTCAGTAGAGCATTCACCTAGGAATCACAAGGTTCAGGTTCGATACCAGTCCTCACAAACTCAGCATATAAGTTTGGTAATCTGATCTGTGCAGTAAAGCAGCATATTGGAGCTGACAGTAGGTATGGCACTCCACTTCAGAAAAACAATCCCCCTAGTCTAGCACTAACAAGAATGGTATATATATTTACCAACTCCTCCGCACGAGCAGGATACGATACAAGGTCAATTTCTTAAGCGGAGTTCAACAGGTTTTGAATTCAGAGTTTTCCTTCTCCTAGACTGGTTACCTAGCCATGGTTAAAGAACCCAGTCTGCCCTGCTATTTACCCATAGCTGGAGGGAGAGTAGGATTCATACCTTTCCCAAGGGTATTAGCGCTAAGTATTAGCTAACAAGAATGGTATAGAGTCCCTCGCTGTTTGGCCATTACACAACAAGCACCTTCTTTATATATACAGATATATGTTGACAAATTAAACAAAAGGTTGAAACTTCAAAATCTCTACCTAAAATACAAATATACATTAAACACGTTGACTGGCAGTAAGCTTTATAGCACACAACCTATTTTCAGGTTATAGAGTTGAGAGAATTTTAATGCTTCTTTTTTGAGATTTTAGCAGCTTCTATTATGTTCATAATTTCTTGTTCAATAAATCTAAGCTGTTCACTTGCTAAGCTTGTTATTTTAATAACTTTTGTTAGGATCAAAGACCAGGATCATGTCATAATCTAAGTCTTGCTTTCTTCTTTTCTTTAAGCTCAGACTTTTATATTTCCCTTATTTCCATATACATCATAAATGTCTATATCAAATGCTGTTTGATATTAAAAAAATACTTAAAGGATGTGAATGTCAAAGTAAGCCCAGGTTGTTTAGAAATAAATATGCATGCATCAAAGAAACAAAAAGATCATAGTTTTGGTGATCTTATACTAGAATTAAATACAAAAATTAATATTTTTACAGTATTAATTTTTTCAACCATATTTTTATTTACTGTCAACTCCAGTTTGAGTGGTCGGTATTTTATGAGCTTGTGAACATATCAAATACCATAATCAAATCTTTCATAGATATGATGCACAGGAAAAAAAAATTCAAGAATGATTTGTTTGTCTGAATTCTTGATAATTTGTATAATTTAGATTTTTCAAATAGTTGTCCTCATTTGAAGAAACACCCGAAAAACGCCAGAGGGCACATCAACTGAAACATTGTGTATATAACAATAAAGATGAGGAAAATAGTAAAAAAAAAATGTAAATAATACAAAAGAATGATTTGGTTTGGTTTCTTTGTTTAATGGTATGTCAACCTTCATGAGTAATTCAACACCAAAACCATCCTTGTAGAAGAACAGTAGTGGTACTATCAAACCCATAGTTGGGTGGATAGAGGGATTCATACCTTGCCCAAGTCATAAGTCCAAAAGTGAACATAATAGCACAATTGTAGTTTGAACACATTAGCCACTTGGATTTCTTCTTGCAGAATAACAGTAGTGGTACTATTTAACTCATAGTTGGGGGATAAGGGATTCATATCTCTCCTAAGGGTATTAGTCTCAAAGTGAATGTAATAGCGTAACTGGAGTTTGATTTCATTATGACATTCCAGTCCAGCATGTTAGCCACTATGCTACAAGGACCTCCATCCACCTACTACACCATAGGGGTCCCCCCAATTTTCAAGAATCAAAACTTGATATGATTTTACCAAAATAGTTTACAAAGCTGTATTTCTAGATTATGAATAATTTGAAAAAAAATAATATTTAATTTAAAAGAATATGTTTTTAAGGAAAGCTGAAGATGAATATAAGATACTGAATTCTAGCACATTTTTTTAGGTTGACCTTATTTTCATAATAAGCTTTAAACTAATATATATCTATATGGAAATATTTCTAAAATTGACTTTAGAATATGATCTTTTTCCATTGAAGTCAACAATTTTGCAAATGAAATACACACTTCACATTTTTACCTAAGAAATAAGATAAGATAAATAATGTCAAATATAGTCTCATTTAAAAAAAAGGATTTACTTTAATACTTTGGAATAAAAAAAAACAATTTTTCTAGTGTTTATACAAAGCTTCAATGATTTTGTAAAGTTAGTAGGGGAATTATTCAAAATCAAAAGAACTTATTTTGCATTTGCCATTTGGGAATTCAAAACTGGCAATTAAGAAAAAAAACACCTGATTTAGACCCTGTATTTCTATTTGGGGGGTGGGTGAGCTCTCAAAGCAGTTTTGACTAACGAGAAGAGCGTCCCTTTAATTTGAATTCAGAATTTAGTAGCAAAATGAATTTGGGCCAGAAACTTAGCTTGATTTGATACAAAAACCATAAGTAAGGAAAACTAAGCGCAAATTAAACTCAATACTAATGGTCTGCTAGCTTAACTTGCTATTACACTATATAAGGTGCCCATCCTATTCCATGTATAAGTGTTACTCAGTTCATTCAAATTAAATATCCACAAATATTTAGTAGTGTATTATGATATATTTAAGTTATTGCATTTTAAGCTAAAGCTAATAAAATTATCTTTATACAAAAAATACTTTAGATTTTATTAAAAGTTCAAATTGTTTTGCAATATGCAAACCTAGAATTTGAAATATTTTCCCCACTCTATTCATAATTAGATAAATCATATAAAATTAATGTCTTATGTACATAAATTGGTTGTCAGTACAACTGCACCTATTTGAGTAGATATGAGGAAATGTTTTATTGAATAGAATCAATACTAAAAGTAGGATTGTGTTATGAAATGGAATGGCTAGTACTAATGAGTATTGTGAAGAATACAGAAGAGCATTGGCTGCTTAATTCATTTCAGAAATGGATACAATACATTTACCATTATAGAATCCAAAGAGACTATTCATCAGTTCTATTGAATTGTAGCACCATATTAAACATATTCTACTGAAAGAGAAAAAATGGTGGAGAAAAAATGAAAAAGGATAAGTTTAATATGCCACACTAAGTTAGTAGAAAGTGATCTTTTGTAAGTTTCTTTCAGACTGGATATATAAGAGACAAACACTAAAACAGAACCAATCTACTATTATTTGTTTGTTATGACTCCTTGGGCATTTCCCCTTTTTATTATCATCTCATATCAACCTTTAAGATAAAAATAAAAGATTAATTAGAAAAAAGAATCTTTGCAGAAAATGTATACTATGTTAATACAATATCTATATACAGATCAAATTCTGTTAAGTAATTCATCTGATAGTTTCCAAAAATGCCCTCTTAATTTCTTTTTCTTGCCAATTCATTCATAAAATGTTTTTGATCTGATTATACAATTTGTTCCAAAAATATACAACTCTATTAGCAAAAAAATCCAATTGGTTAATAGATTAGTTTTTGATAGTAAATTTCCAGTTCCAGGAGAAATATCTAAAAAATGTTTACCATTATTAGAAATTTCATTAATTATTTTAAAAGTTTTAATTAGATCACCTCTCATTCTTCTTTTTAGTAAAGTAGTTAATCCTAAGTTGTAGAGGAAAATAAAATTTAACAGAACTAAGTATATTTTCCAAATCTGTGAGAAAAGGATAAGACCTACACATACTTACTTTGAAAATAATGAATACTAGATGATTTGTGAACAAGTTGGGTTACCATTGTCATGCTGACAATGTTCTGGGATATGAAAGACCCATCACTATTGACTTCCTTGAAAAAAAGTGCAACTGTAAACAGTATTTCCTATTGCCAACACCTTAGGCAAAATTCACCTTATTTATTGAATGAGCCTTGTATTTATCATTTTGTTCCAATACCTTCGACTGTCTTTCAGGCAACTTCATAATTACATCTTCCTGGAACATTTTTTTCTTCCTCAGCAAAGAACTGCTCTAGGTGACTTTTGCAGTCTTCCAGGAAATTGATTTTTTTTTCATTAAGAAGAATTTTTCAAAGACCAGAATAAATGGTAATCCAAATGTGCAATTTCTGGTGAATATGGCAGTGAAAACTTCCCAGTCAAGCTGTAACAATTTTTGTCTTGTCAACAAAGAAACATCTAATTTTAACCTGATGGAATATTACACTCTTTCTTTTAACTATTTCTGGATGTTTTTCATTGATTGCTACCTTTAATTGGTCTGATTGGGAGTAGTACTTGTTTGGATCAATTGTTTCATTCTCTAGAAGGAACTCATAGTAGAGAACTCATTTTCAGTCCTATCATATAAATTATCATCTTTTTTACATGAAGATTAGCCTTTGGCTGATTATTTTTCTAACCCCATGATTTCTTGTATCCTATATAATTATAACAAGCAAAAATATGCACCTTCTGGGTGCATTTAAGTTTTAATATAATAAAATATTATATTAAAGAAAGACTAACAAAACTAAATAAGAATGCATATAAAAAGATTACACTTATTTTAATTTCATTTTAATTGATTTCTATACAAATAATTAATTATTAATTATTATGTTAAACTTATTTGAATTAATCAAAGAATCATTCTTGTCTTTCATTGGTGAATTTTTCTAATTTAACTATCTAAATAAATTAGGCAGTAAATAATAAAATTACAATCATTTCTTTTAAGATTTATCAATGAGATTTTTTGCTCATATTTGGTTTTATTTTAATAAAACCAAATTATAAATCAATGAAAACAAATAAATATTGATTAAAATCAATTTTCTAAAACCAATGTGCAAATCAGTATTCCTGTTCAGACTGTTTGATTGTATATATAAATACAATTGCATGTTATTAATATGTACATAAGGCCAACAGTATTAATAATATAAAACAATCTCATCAATAATTGAGGTTTGAAAAGATAAAATCATGGAGAATATGACAGAAATGACTAAGGGAATTGTGGCCTAAGTGGTGACATAGTTACAGACAGACAGGCACATAATCTCTGTTTTAATAAGACCATTAATATAGTTTTAAAATTTTTCATTTTAAGTCATAATGAAATCATTTTTACAGTTCATTTGTGAAAAAAAATTATTTCTTCAAAAATAAATTGAACTCGGTCTAAGGAACCAATGCTGTTGGCACATCTTGATGATGATGATGATGATGATGATGATGATGATGATGATGATGATGATGATGATGATGATAGAGTTGAGATAGATGCATCTTAGTCTATGTATATATGTATGTAATACAAAGCATCAATTTTAACAGATTCTTTTTTTTTGTAGATAAGTGTATAATAACAGTAACTGACTCAATAGGGATGTAAAATTATTTTCTACGGTTTTATTAAATGTGTATCCAATGCCAAAAAATCTGGCATAAATAAATTATTATATTTAAGGCTAAGTTATAATCTGACAAAATACATAATCATATATAATCTGTGTGTTTATAGGTTTACTTAACTGGTAATCAGATATCTGCTCAAACAACTGAAGAAGAGTTTTCCTAACACTTGAAGTTTACATAAGTTTATAAAACATATTCCTCATACAGTTTGCTAAAACACTTTCTTTCACTCTTTTGTTTTTTTGTTGGTTTTTTTCTTTCTGTCTTCCATGTAAATAATTCTGGGATAAACAGTTCTTGATTTACATTTATATTTCTTCTCAAAATAATTAGTGACATAATCAACATTCTTGAGTTTGATTTTCTTTATTTCCTTCTTTTACTCTTTGCTACCTTTTTTTTTCACCTGTTATTTTCAATAGAATGATCCATTATTAATCTGTTGTGGTGACATGATACGACACACACTAATTATGGGTATGTAGTTATAAACAAGCCTATAAATACAAAATAGATTAGGAACATCAGCACAACTCCTTATTTGGCACTTTTTGATTTCTATCAGAAAAGCAAATATATCAACTTCCCTACACATGAACACATCAGTGTTGGCCAACCAGAAAAAATTGACATTCATCAGCTCTGTATGGACACTGTATTCTGTCGAGAAGAATGGCCAAGAGTGATTACCAATAGGGACAGATGGTGAGAGAAAGAGAGTCATGTGGGATGCATGTTGTTGGCACACGATGATGATGATGATGACATACACACACCATCACACACACAAATATATACATCTTCTCTTTTTGTATCATCATTTCTGTTTGGTTTCACATTAATAAAGTTGTTATGTTATAAGAAATGTGTCTTGCATTTCTTTCTGAACAGAATTTAAAATTCTAATTTTATAAGTACTATATGTTAAGTTATAAATCACATAACCTTAATATTTCAACATATATACTAATAATGTACAAGGTGACCACCAACAGTTATGGCTACTTCTTCAAACTTAGAAGTGGGTGTCCCATCGTATAGTGGTAAATGTATTTAACTGTGAGATCATAGTAAGCTAGTTCAAACTCCAATTACATTATTACATTCACTTTTGGACGAGTATGAATGCCCTCATCCTCCCAGCTATGGGTTGAATAGTTCCACTATTGTTCTTCTAGAAGAATGGTTTTTGGATTAAATAACCTACAAAGGTTGATATGCTATTAAACAAAGGAACCAAACCAAATCAAGCCATTCTCAAACAATTAAATATTTTCATAAAAGAATATCATTTTACATTTATTTGATTACTTTATTTATTTATTTATTTTTGCTTTGAAATATTAATTTGAAATTTAGCAAATCACATCATTTATATTTTATCTAAAAAATATAGTTAATCATTAAATTTCTTACTATATCATTATGTGATGTCATTCCCTCTACTCTGACAAAAAAAAATTCCCTGACCTCCCACCAGGCAGGATTAAAATAAGATCTTTTTTACGTGGTGATTTTTATGGGTCATCCTGCAAGGATCGAACTCGCTATACAGTAGTAATAGATCTGCAAATGATTATTAAACCATGTTTTTTTTTCTCCTCTACCCAGGCTTCACCGGGTAGCCACTGCTCATATTATGATAAGCATCAACTAATGTATCTTTTGTAAATATGGGTTGGGGGGGGTTATGTATGCACAAAACAAGAGCAGACTGATAGTGGTCTGATCCCCTGGGCAAAAAGGGTTTTCAGTGCTACAAACATATCTATCAAAATATATTAATAATACAGTATGGATTCACAGTGTTAAAACATTTTAGCTATGAAATATTGATCAATTTGAGCCCACGCGAAAAATGAGACTTTTGCTACTTGTATCTTTTGGTGCTGTGGGGACACAAAATACCAACAAAAAGTAAAAAGTCTACCTTTTTGTGTTAAGAAAGAATTAAATTGGTGCTTTCAAAATTGAGCAAATTTTACCAGTAGTGATCCCAAAAATATAAATAAAGAATTAAGGCATTTTCCAAAGTTACAACCATTTTTCCTTTATCACTTCTATGGTGGGAAATAGAAAGAATAATCTCAAAGAAACCTACTATATAGATATAGTCTACATACCATATGTAAAAGGAGGGAATGAATAAATCTAAAGAATTTGTTGTCACTACAACATCAGAGTGCTTTTCAATAGCAAAACTGCTCTTTACATCCTCCTTAGTAGAGGTAGTTCCTTACAACAGAAGTAGATGACAAAAGATTGCATTTATGCCAAGTAAATGGGAATAAAGTGTAAGGGAGAAATCAGCTATACTTTGATAGTCAGACTTGAAGAATATAAGAAAGCTATACTACAAAGAGAAGTAAAAAAAAAATTGATATAACAGATCATATCTGGAGGGAAATTCTCATTATATTCTCTGGGATAAGGGCCAGATAAAAATTAAGGAACATCGCTGCAGATTGAAGAAAAATAGATGAAAGTGGCAAGCATTAGCAAAGGTATATGTCAAGCCAATATGGATGTCAGCACAGTGTGAATTTCTTTGTTTAGCAAGGAAAGAATTGAAGAGTATCCCTTCATATAAAAATATTAAATTATCCATGTTATACTGAAAATGAAAATTGCCTATTTGGCATATGTTGATGAGAATAAGCTAAATGGGTCCAGTATATTGGACATAATTTCTTTTCTGTTTTCCATCATTTTATGGGGGAAAAGAATCTACTCTTATGGATTTTACATCTGAAGAAGGCTGTAGAATGGATCAGCTGAAATGTTGTGGGAGTAACAAAACAAATGAGTTCAATAATCTGAATAGTTCTTAGAATGATAATAACTCTTTAAAAAATTATAGAAAGTAGATTGATTAAAATCTTACAATGAGATTTACAAAATATGATTTATAAGACTCTTAACCCTAATTTAGGTTATGAGAAATAAAATTAATGGCAAAAACATATTATAAATATTGGTAGCATGAAATGTAAGGTTGGTTACATGAAAGTTTGTGAAAGTACAGGGTGTTTCAGAAAATTGATATCATTTTGTAATCAAATAACTTGAACAATTCTCAATTCAAATGATCTCAAAATCTAACATGTGTAGAAATAATTAAAAATTGTATGTTTAATGTTTTATGTTTTTTTTTTCTTTTCAGGTATAGAAATACCAATCACTGGAAAAGAAAAGGCATTTAAACTTTAAGCATAAAATTTTGAGCTGTTTCTATGCATTCTTTTAAAATCTGAAATCATTTGAAGGAGATTGGTTGTTTTGTTTTAAGGCATATAAACCCTTTTTGGGTCATTTAATGTCACACCAAATCATTTTTTTATAAACAAAAGACTCATTTTGCTTATAGTACCTGCTATTGCTTAAGTGGTCACCCAGGTAAGTATTGAACAGGCCATTTGAAGAAGAATTTGTCAAATCATTATATTATGAAATTATATCAATTTTGCTGAAACACCCTGTATACTGCATATATCAATTTTTTTTAAACATACTGTATGATAAAACTATTAAAATTCAAATTTCTAAATTAGACAAATGGATCATATATAAACTTACCCACCAGAAAATTCTTTCTTTTTAGCACATTATTATATATAAAACAGCATTTTTTTTCAGATACAACTGAATCCTAATAGCTAAACTCTCTATACTAAAAAAAAAAAAAAATTAAATAAATATTACTTTTCTTACAGTTATCTTTTCAACTGTTCATTTTCAATTTGCAATGCTTTTTGCTTATTAGTTTCATAAATATTTCTTGTGAATTCATTTTTACAAATATTCATTTTTAAATATTTCTTTCTGGAAAATTTAACTTCTTCATGTTTTATTATCATATATTATATTAATTTAATAAAAGTTTACTCACGTTCAGCTTATAGGAAGATTTTCATGACACTAAAAAAGAAGAAATATAATTATAACAGACTGCTATGAAAATTGTATGAGAGCAAACTAGTAATGAAACAAAACTATTATATAAATTCAATTTACTAATGGATATAATTTTCTAATTTAAACAGATAGCACTATATTAATGAAGTTTTAATATTTTAAACAGATTTCTGCAGTTAAAAAAAAAATTATGATATAGCTTTGTAAACTTATGTTGAAATTTTGTATTAATATTTTGCTTATAATATTCTTAGTTTTCCTCACTATATAAATGTTTATCATTTTAATCTAAAATGAATGATCTTAACATGTTTGCCTAAATCAAATTTTATATGGTCTATTTGTTTCTAAAAGATAAAATTAATAGCAGAAGTAGTGCTCTATTTGGCATACATTGATGAGATTAATTAGGTGGATAAGTATATTGGCCATCATTTCTTTTTCATTGTTTAAAACATTGTTTAAAACAACTACTTTGCACACCAACTGGCTGAAGAAGCAGCTAATCCAGTGCGCAGAAGTCAATGTCTATATAGGCAAAAACTGAATATAAGCCAGTGTAGCTGCTACCATTGAGAGAAATGGATGACGTACCAGTGAGTTATTATCCCTGGCAAGGGGGGTATTATGTTGAAAGACCTGAAATCCCCTAATGAACCAGTCATAATATAAATGATGATGCCACCCAGCACCCTAAATGTACAGGTGTATTTTAAACAGTCTTAAATTCTGTAGCAATCAATTGTTAAGTTAGATGAAACTACAACTCACAGACGCTTATTCTGTAGCTCTGCAGGTGTTGTGTAATGGTTGAGATGGAATTGGCAAGCCAAGTTTAAGTTTTCAAATTCCAGCTGAGGCTGTTTTGTGTTTGCTTCATACTAATGTTTTGTTTGATATACCTCAGCCCCTTTAGGCATGGTGTAATGGTTAGCAAGCTAGTCTTTCAGATCCATTACTAATGATTAGCCAGTTCGATCCTTGCTGAATGCTCCATACTTGAGACCTTATGTTACATCCTACCAGTGGCGAATGGGTGGGGTAAATAAAAAAATTTTTTGAATAAATAAATACTTTATTACTTTGAAAACTTTAGTAAAACAGTTATTTTTAGAAGTATTAGTGAATAAAAAAAATTCTCTTATAAACACACTAATGCAATAAATATATCTGCCAATGCCAATAGTTTGGTTTGGTTTAATTTTTGTTTTTGTTTAATGGCACATCAACCTTCATGGTTTATTTAATTTCAAAGGCATCTTTGCAGAAGAACAGTAGTAGCACTTTTTAATCCATAGCTAGGGGAAGAAGGTGTTCATACCTTTCCCAAGGGTATTAGTCCAAAAGTGAATGTACTAGCACAACTGGAGTTCAAACTTGCTTGCTATAATGTTGTAGTCCAGCATGTCAGCTACTACACTATGTGTACTACCCTAACGTTAATTGTGTATTGAAATATTATAATTGTGAAACTCCAATATTTTTTTTATTTTTTATTTTTTTGCAAGCTTTTTTTATTTTATGGTCTAAAAGAGCATTCTAACCATCAAATTTGTTGCCAAATGCACTGCACCAAAAAGGGTTAAATAAAAAGTTTGATTTTCTTCAAGATTATTCCCAATTTTATCAGTTTCCTTTGGTCTTAATATATAATTAATTTCAAAATTTTCAAACAATAGCTTCTCACAAATGTAACTAAACACACATTTCATCTTCTCTATCAACATTATAGCAGTCCATTGCACAAACATAATTACTACTTGCCTGAAATAGCAGAACCAAGAAAATTATTCTTCACATCAGCCATTCTTTCACATAATTTACCTTCAGGTAAAATGCAAGTTTGCAGGACCTATAATCTGGTTTATATACTTTTATTTAAACTTTGTTTTAGAAATTATTTTTTAAAGTTTCCAACTAATTGCTAATGATTATATTTTTCTGTTCATTTTCCTTCTAAAAATGAATTTTTCTTGTTTTGTTTTTTCTATACCTGATCACTTTAGGATATAGTTACACATTTCTCAAGTGGTAGTTATTACAAGATGAAGACCTCTATGAAACCTTTCAATATGTTGGGTTCTAGAACTACCTGTAGCATATAGTAACAAAGCAAAACATAAACTGTTTGATATTGCTTTGAGGCTACCTCCAGTCATATATATATAATTGTTGAAGTGGCAAACTAGTAGCTAGTTACCTTTCGTAGCATTTGAAAATTCAGTTGAATGTTATGCAATACAATAGTTTTGATGATGAGGCTGATTAGTGTTAAAGTAAAAAAGCAAAAAGAAAAACAGCCAAATAGCTAATTTTATGCCTACAGTAATTTTTGAAGGTATCATAATGGCTTTTCAATTGTTGAATACAAATACTAATTGCATGGAATCCTACATGCAATGCATTTATAGCTGTGTTCATATGAAAAAGTTGCTAACAGTCAATAGAATGAATAATGGTTTACAACTAGGTTGATTTTGTCAGACTTATCAAGTTTAATGCAGTAGTATTAAGTTGTCTGAATTATGAGAAGGCTTGGTTTTGATTTCTTTGTTTAATGACACATCAACCTTTGTGGGTTATTTAATGCCAAAGCCATCCTATATGTATCTACCAACTCCTTGGAGAAGCAGGAAGGATGTGACACAAGATCAATTTTTAAAAAGTTTTAGGTTTTAATACAAAATTTTCCTTCTCCTGACCAGTTGCCATATCAAAGTTAAAGAACCCAATCTTCCCTACTATTTACCCATAACTGGAGTGAGAATATTGATTCCATCACTTTCCTGTGGGTTGAATATTATCAAGTACTGTTCTTCTATAAGCGATGGGTTAATCCGGAAGAATCTGGTTGCATTTAAGCATACATTATACCGCTTAGGAAAGGTTGTCCAACTAATTCGCTCAGCTCCAGTTATGGGTAATAGTAGGGAAGATTGGGTTCTTTATACTTTGATATGGATGTCTAGGAGACGGAAAATTTTGTATTAAACGCTAAAACTTTTTAAAAATTGGATCTTGTTTGTCCACAATCTGCTTCTCCAGATGGAGTTGGTAGATATTAATTGGATGGCTTTGGCATTAAATAACGCCACAAAGGTTGATGTTGTCATTAAAGCACAAGAATCAAACCAAGGCTTCTCATAAATCAGACAACTTAATATATGGCATTAACTTGATCAAGTCTGAGCAACAATCAATCCCTAGTTGTAAACCATTTTCATTCTATTGACGCTGTTAGCAACTTTTCATATGAACACAGCTATCAATGCATTGCATGTAGGATTCCATGCAATTAGTATTTGTATTCAAGCAATTGAAAAGCCAATTATGATACCTTCAAAAATTAAACTGTAGGCTAATTAGGCTATTTGGCTGTTTTTTTCTTTTGCTTTTTTACTTTAACACTAATCGGCTCATATCAAAACTATTGATTGCATAACATTCAACTGAATTTTCAAATGGCTAACGAAAGTATAGCTACTAGTTTGGGCCACTTCAATAGGCAATTAAATTATAATTGACTGAGGTAGCCTCAAAGCAATATCAAACCGTTTATGTTCTTGGCTTTGTTACTATTGCAGCAAGGTAGTTCTAGAACGCCACATATTGAAAGGTTTCATAGAGGTTCTTCATCTTGTAATAACCTAGCCCACTTGAGACAGTGTAACTATAATCCTAAAGTGATGCAGGTATAGAAAAAACAAAACAAGAAAAATTCATTTTTAGAAGACGTGGGAAATTGACAGAAAAATATAAATTCATTAGGCAATTAGTTTGGACAATTTAAAAAAAATTTCTAAAACAAAGTTTAAAATAAAAAGTATATAACTGCGATTTAGGTGCGCTGCAAACTTGCATTTTACCTGGAAGGTAAATTCTGCTGATAGAATGGCTGATGTGAAGAAATATTTTTGGTTCTGCTAATTTCAGGGCAGTAGTAATTTGTTTGTGGCTGGACTGCTATAATGTTTGATGAGAAGATGAAATGTGTGTTTAGTTAGATTTGTGAGAAGCTATTGTTTAAAATTTTGAAATTAATTATATATTAAGACGGCCAAGGAAAACTGTAAATTGGGAATAATCTTGAAGAAAATCCAACTTTTTATTTAACCCTTTTTGGTGCAGTGCCATTTGGCGGCAACAAAGTTTGATGGTTAGAATGCTCTTTAGAGCCATAAAATAATAAAAAGGCTTGCAAAAATATAAAAGATAAAAAAATATTGGAGTTTTCAACAATTATAATATTTTGCAATAGCACAATTAAACGTTAGGGTAGTACACATAGTGTAGTAGCTGACATGCTGGACTAGGCAACATTATAGCCAAGCAGTTTGAAACTCCAGTTGTTGCAGTAATTTCACTTTTTGGCTATAGCGGCTTGGGAAAGGTATGAACACTTCTTCCCTAGCTATGGATTAAGAAGTGCTACTACTGTTCTTCTGCAAGATGCCTTTGAAATTAAATAAACCATGAAGGTTGATGTGGCCATTAAAGCAAAAACAAAAATTAACCAAACCAACATTGGCATTAGCAGATTATTTATTTGGCATTAGTTGTGTTATAAAGAGAATTTTTTATTCGCTAATACTGTCTAAAAATAACTGTTTTTACTAAAGTTTTGCAAAGTAATAAAGTCATTATTTATTCAAATTTTTTTATTTACCCACCCATTCGCCACTGGTAGATGTAACTATAAGTCTTCAAGTATGGAGCATTCAGCAATGGATCGAACTGGCTAATCATTAGTAATGATCCTGAAAGACTAGCTTGCTAACCATTAGCACCATGCTAAAGGGGGCTGAGAGTATTCAAACAAAACAAATTAGTATGAAAGCAAACAAAAACAGGCCTCAGCTGGAATTTGAAAACTTTAAACTTGGCTTGCCAATTCATCTGCAACCATTCACAATAACACACCCCACCACCAAAAAACCCAGCTGCAGGGTACAGAATAAGTCTGTGAGTTGTTAGTTTGCATCATAACTTAACAATTGATTGCTTACAGAATTCTAAGAACTGTTTAAAATACACCTGTACTTTAGGGTGCTGGTGGCATCATCATTTATATAATGACTGGTTCATTAGGGGATTTCAGGTCTTCTCAAGCATAATACGCCCTTGCGAGGGATATATAACTCACTGGTACGGTCATCCATTTCTGCTCAATGGTAGCATCGCTACACTGGCTTATAATTCAGTTTTTGCTTAATCTAATTGACTTCTGCGGCACTGGATTAGCTGGCTTCTTCAGCCAGTTGGTGTGGCACAAGTAGCTTGTTTTAAGTAATGTTTTATAACAATGAAGAAATGATGGCGAATATATTATGCGCACGCTAATTAATCTCATCAATGTATGCGCAAATAGAGGCACTTACTTCTGGCCTATTAATTTTATTCTTTTGAAAGCAATAGTCATATAAAATTTGATTTAGTAAACATGTTAAATCATTCATTATTTTAAAAAAAAAAAATTTTTATTTTATTTTTTTTTTTTTTTAGATTAACAATGATAACTTTTATTAGTGAGGAAAATAAAGAATATTATAAGGCAAAATTTAATACAAAATTTCAACATAAGTTAGCAAAGCATATCATAATTTTTTTTTTAACTGGGGCAGAAATTGTTTAAAATATTAAACTTCAAATTAATATATGTTTTTGGGGGGGTTTGGGAGCTGTATCTGTTTAAATTAGAAAATTATATCGCATTAGTAATTGAATTTATATAATAGTTTTGTTTTCATTAGCTGTTTTGCTCTCATACAATTTTCATAAGCAGTCTGTTATAATTTATATTTCTTCTTTTTTTAGTGTCATGAAAAATCTTCCTATAAGCTGACGTGATTAAAACTTTTATTAAATTAATATATATATATGTAATAAAACATTGAAGAAGTTACTAATTTTCCAGAAAGAAATATTTAAATGAATATTTGTAAAAAATGAATTCACAAGAAATATTTATGAAACTAATAAGCAAAAGCATTGGCAATTTGGAAAATGAAACGTTTTTGAAAATAACGTAAGAAAGTAATATTTATTTAATTTTTTTTTTTTTTTAGTATAGAGAGTTTGCTATTAGGATTTCAGTTGTATCTGAAAAAAATGCTGTTTTATATATAATTGTGGCTAAAAAGAAAGAATTTTCTGGTGGTAAGTTATATATGATCATTTGTTCTTAAATTTAGAAATTTGAATTTTAATAGTTTTATCATAGGCACGTAGTTAATAAAAAATTGATATATGCAGTATACAGGGTGTTTCAGCAATCGATATAATTTCATAATAAATGATTTGACAAATTCTTCTCAAAATGGCTGTTCAATACTTACCTGGGTGCCAGCTTAAGCAATAGCGGTACTCATAAGCAAACTGAGTTCTTTTGTTTAAAAAAAATGATTTGGTGGAGCATTAAAGACACCAAAAAAGGGTTTATATGCCTTAAAACAAACAACGCAGATAATCCTTCAACATGATTTGCAGATTTTAAAAGAATGCATAGAAAACAGCTCAAAATTTATGCGCTTAAAGTTTTAAATGGCCTTTCTTTTCCAGTGATTGGTATTTCTATAGCTGAAAAGAAAAAAAAAAGCATAAAGATTAACCATACAATTTTTTAATTATTTTCTACACGTTGTAGTTTGAGATGCATTTGAATTGGAATTGTTCAAGTTATTTGATTAACAAATGATATCAAAGTTTTCTGAAACCACCCTGTATTTGTTTCCCAAACTTTCATGTAAGCGCAAGCTTAATTTCATGGCTACCTACATATTTTATACTATGTTTTTGCGCATTAATTTTATCTTCTCATAAGCTAAATTGGGTTAAGAGTCTTATAAATCATATTTTGTAATCTCATTGTAAGATTTTTAATCAATCTACTTTCTATAATTTTTTAAAGAGGTTTATTATATTCTAAAGAACTATTCAGATTATTGAACTCATTTGTTTTGTTAGCTCCCCACAACATTTCAGGGCTGATCCATTCTACAGGCCTTCTTCAGATGTAAAATCCATAAGAGTAGTATTCGCTTTTCCCCCCATAAAGATGGAAAACAGAAAAAAATTATGTCGCAATATACGGACCCATTTATGCTTATTCTCTCCAATATGGGCCAAATAGGCAACTTTTCCATTTTCAGTATAACATGGATAATATTTAATATTTTATATGAAAGGGATACTCTTCAATTGCTTTCCTTGTAAAGCAAGAAATCACACCTGTGGGCTGACATCCATATTGGCTTGACTATCCTTTGCTAATGCTTGCCACTTTCATCTATTTTTCTTAATCTGGCAGGGATGTTGCTTAATTTTTATCTGGCCGCTTATCCAGAGAATATAATGAGAATTTCCCTCCGATTATGATCTGTTATATCAATTTTTTTTACTTCTCTTTTAGTATACGCTTCTTATACTTCTTCAAGTCTGATATCAAAGTAATAGCTGATTTCTCCTTAGCCTTTACTTCCATTTATCTTGGCATAAATGGCAATCTTTTGTCATCTTAGCTTCTTTGTTACGGAACTCCTCTAGCTAAGGAGGATGTAAAGAGGGCAGTTTTGGCTATTAAAAGCACTCTGTGTTGTAGTGACATACAAATTCTTTAGATTTATTCATTCGCGCTCTTTTAGCGAATGGTATGTAGATCTATATCTAAATACTAGTAGGGGTGTTTCTTTGAGATTATTCTTTCTATTTGTCGCGGGCACGCATAGAGTGATAAAGGAAAATGGTTGTAACTTTGGAAAATGCGCTTAATTCTGATTATTTATATTTTTGGGATCACTACTGGTAAATTGCTCAATTTTGAAAGGGGCAGCCAAATTTAATTCTTTGCTTAACACAAAAAGGTAGACTTTTTACTTTTGTTGGTATTTTGTGTCGCCAGCAGGCACAAAAGATAGCACAGTAGGCAAAATTTCATTTTTTCGC
>CM042141.1:132160627-132170627 GCA_023376005.1 Doryteuthis pealeii
TCTTGGCATTGTTTCAATTTTTTTTGAATTTTTTTTTCTTTTCTCTTCCTTTCATCTTAGTTTTCTTCCATTTATTCTGTTTCTTTCCTTTCAATTTCTTTCAATTTTTTAAATTCTTTTATTTCTATTTTATATTTATTTTTTGGTAGCCGTAAGTAGCGCGCCCCCAAGATATAATATCATTAGAATCGCATTTTTACGTAGTAGAGTATCATTAGATTACGGAAACTCCCGAAGTAGCCCAATTCTAACCCTAGGACAGTACAGAATGCCAAAATGCCCACCTATGCATATGATCTCTCTTGGCGTGCTATTCTTTTGCATCTGTACTCTGTCCTGGGTTAGAAATTGGGCACGCGGAGTTTCCCCGTAACTAATGTATTTATACGTAAATGCGATTCTAATGTATATATCTTGCGCGCTATTCGCATTTCCTACCAAAGATAAAAATAAAATAAATAAAAAATTTAAAAATTGAAAAAATTAAAGCAAAGAAAACAGAATAATGGAAGAAATAAGAATGAAAGGAAGAAGAAGCAAAAAAATAAAAAAAAATTGAAACAACAATGCTAAAAAGATGATAGACCGGAAGAATATGGAAGAGACAAGAACAAAAGCAAAAAAAATGAAAGAAATAAATAAATTAAAGAACGAAGGAATAAAATTAAGGAAAGGAAAAATAAAGCGAAATTAAAAACCAAAAAATAATTATAAAATTAACTGCCCATTTCGCTATCTCATAATGTCATGTTGGATTCTATAAAGATGGCGACGAAATATGTGATGCCTGGCGGAATGAACGTCGCCAGTGTGGCACCAGACGCATCATTAAGGCGGGAAAGGAACACGTGTTCCTCGGCCTTTTCAGCTCAAAATAGGATGCCACGAACGCAAAGCGTATATTTTCTTCATCCTATTAAGCATAACATTGCCAACAAAGCTGAAAGATTGTTGTTGTTAAGACTCTATTCTCGTTGTCTAATAATATTTGCTTTCCTTGCTTATTTGCTTCTATTTTGCTTGGACTTTCAGAGGCGGTGAATGTTTATTGTTTGTTAAGTAACTTTTATCCTTATCAATTGGTTTTTTTTTTTATTGTTTTCTGTTCAGGTAATGTTTATTGTTTCGTCAAATTTTCTATACTTATTTAATTATTTATTTATTTTTTAGATTCCACTGGCAAGCAATATTATTTTACTACATTCGTTGAAGCTGGTGCGCTGTAGTTAATATTATTTCTGCTATACCGAGGCGCTAGTGTACTGGTTACCGATGTAGAAATAGACACAGTGAAACGAGTTCAAATCCTGGACGAGGTTGTTTGCATTTCACATAGTCCTAATACTCTTAGGAAAGGTATGGAGCCAACTATTCTCATCCAGCTATGGGTAAATATGTTGGGTAGACTGGGCTCTGGTTAGGTAACCAATCTAGGAGAAGAAAAAATCTGAATTCAAAAGGTATTTTTATTTTTTCGTAATTTTCTAAACGTTTATTATTATTATTAGATTCCATTGCAAGCAATTATTTTACACAGTCGTTGTTGCTTGGATGCGTTGTAGTTAATATTATTTCAGCTAATACTGAGGCCCGTAGGGAAATGAATTACAGTCATAGGAAATGGACCGAGCAAGACGAGTTCGAATCCTGAACGAAGTTGGTTTGCATTTCACATAGCGCTAAATACTGTTGGGAAATTTATGGATCCAAATATTCTTCTGGTTTTGTTTTGTTTTGTTTTACGGCATATCAACCTCAGTGGGTCATTTAATGCCAGCAAAGTTTTAAATAAATCAATTCTTAATGAATAATACAATTTTTTTATAAATACATTTTTCTATTTAACCCATAGATGGGCCAAATATTCTCCGTCCAGCTATAGGTAAATAGCAGCGTAGACTGGACTCTTGTTTAGGAAACCAATCTAGGAGAAGGAAAACCTTTAATTCAAAAGGTAATGTTTATTATTTCGTCAATTTGTTTTATTTTTATTTTTTTTAGATTCCACTGGCAAGCAATTATTATTTTACCACAGTCGTTGTAGCTGGTGCGTTGTAGTTAATATTAGTTCAGCCTATACTGTGTTTTCACAGCAGATATATTTAATAGCTTTCAAGGGGGATCAAGTGACAACAACTGTGCATTCAATGATTGATTGATTTTAACGGCATATAAACCCATCCATGATTATTTTATGTCTAGAATTTAGGGAATCGCATTCATTGCACGTTTATATTTAATTTATTTTTGTTGCTGTTATCTAATAATATTTTTGCACACGGTCCTATCAAATACAAATAATTTCTAATCATCTATTTGACCGATAGATGTGACCCTAATTGGTACTACCATTTCCGGTTAGAGTGTATCTTAGAGTAACGGCAATGAAGAGCTACTTCACTCGACCAGGATCTCAAGAAATTGATCATTTTTATCAGACACAGGTTAGTGCCATACCTAGGATCACTTTTTGGAGGTGGGTATATATGTTGCATAGCGCGTCGTCACTGTACTAAATTGCAATAGTTTTATCTTCGTTGTAATGGATGACAAATAACACCAAAGTTATCCTCCAGAAGTTTTATTGAAATAAATTCAAGTTCTTAACTTCGAGAGAGAGGGCCAGTTTAATTAATATATTCAGTCTTTAGACTTTCGGTCCTTTGATTAAATTTCTGGGCGACAAGCTTTTTCAGTTGGTAAATATTAACGCTAGCTTTTCCGACACCAACTACACGAGGTCCCGCTCGGCCGACTACTGCCCCGATCACCTCACTCTCTCTCCGCGTGACTGCCTCCGGGACTAACTGACGACTGACCTGTCTGAAGCCCTCGGTTCTTTTATATTCATAGCTACTCCCACGTATTTTTATCTCTTGATCTGATAACGGGCAGGTGTTAAACTTCTTTGTTTAATAAAACCGGGAATTCATATTTCCCTTTGTACAATATATAACATATAGACAGTTTAACAGTGCATTCGAGATCTACTTTCAAAGAAGAGCATTTGGAATTTTCGTGCACACCTAATATGCATAAGGTGCGCATTGTAATGCTTATCGTTAGTGGAAAATCGACTTGGTAATCATTATTTTATTATTTCTCTGAATGTTTGAGATGAGGCTTGAAGACTAGTATTATCTGCGTTATTCGGACTATTGTCCCCATCTTCATTGTTATTTGTACAACGTTTCGGTCGATATGCTCTCCGGCCTTCTACAGGTATTTCTCGTCGGACTCGGTAATCTTCTCGGACTCGGGCACCTTCTTTACGAACTCGGGAACTTTCTCGTCGTAATCGGGAGCAATCACCGAACTTTGAACCTAACCCTTTATTCAGTCCACGGGGGTATCCTGTTCTCATTCCCTAACCATAGTTGGGGTAGGAGTTGTGTTAATTGGACACATGGCCCAGTGGATAAGGTAGTTAGATTAAGACAGTTCTAAGAGACAATTATCTCTGGAACCCGAGTTCATTCCTGAGTGAAGGCTGTTAGAAAAATAATTAACACAACTCCTACCCCAGCTACGGTTAGCGGAATGAGAACAGGATACCCCTGAGGACTAAATAAAGGGTTAGATTCAAAGTTCTGTGCTGGCTCCCGATTAAGACAAGAAAGTTCCCGAGTTCGAAAAGAAGGTTCCCGAGTCCGAGAAGGTTCCTGAGTCCGACAAGAAATACCTGAAGAAGGCCGGAGGGCATATAGGCCGAAACGTTGTACAAATAACAATGAAGATGGGGACAATAGTCCGAATAACGCAGATAATACTAATTATTTTATTACATTCGTCATAGCTGGTGCACTGTAGTTAATATTATTTCAGCCTATACAGAGGCGCGTAATGTAATTGTTACTATCATAGGAACTGGAAACGGAGAGACAAGTTCAAATCTTGGACGAGGTTGTTTGCATTTCATATAGCGCCAATACCCTTGGAAAAAGTACGAATGCAACTATTCTCCGTCCAACTATGGGTAAATAGTAGTGTGGACTAGCCTCTTGGTTAGGCAACCAGTTTAGGAGAAGGAAAACTCTGAATTCACAAAGGTAAAGTTTATTTTTTCGTCAATTAGTTTATTTCTATTTCTATTTTTTTTTTAGATCCCACTGGCAAGCAATTATTATTTTACCAGTCGTTGTAGCTGGTGTGTTGTAGTTAAATATCATTTCAGCATATACTGTAGCGCGTAGTGTCAGGGTTATCGTCATAGGAAATGGACACGTTGAGATGAGTTCAAATCCTGGATGAGGTTGTTTGTATTCACATAGGCCATACCCTTGGGAAAGGTATGAATCCAACTATTCTCCACCCAGATAAGCACAAATAGTAGGATGGATTGGGCTCTTTATTATTTATTAGAACAAAATTTATTTTAATTTTTAATCAGTGTAGCCCAAAAGTAGAGATAAAAGAAATAAACCCTTTATTGAATAAACGAATAATTTTCATTTGAATTAATGTGCAAAACTTTCCAAATAGAGGTATGTTTAATTCTTAGCTTCTTTTTATAGTTACAAAATCTTTTAAAATAATAAACGAATATATTTTTATCACTTTAACTCAACAAGCAATTGAGAAGTGAATCGAAATTTTTTTCATATGCTAATTTTTGTTTTGTTTTAGATAAGATTTTGTTTCGGAACACTTACGAGTTAAATTTTCTAACATAGCATTTTGAATATAAACAAGAGACACAATTCCGAAAATAAACAAATATTGTAATACACGATTATTTTTATTTGATATTGAATTTGCTTAAAAATGTTCAATTTAAGTCTTTTAGTCCAGG
This sequence comes from Doryteuthis pealeii, assembly GCA_023376005.1. Lineage (NCBI taxonomy): Eukaryota > Metazoa > Mollusca > Cephalopoda > Myopsida > Loliginidae > Doryteuthis > Doryteuthis pealeii. Next base: position 132,165,420 of record CM042141.1, read on the forward strand.
TTGGACTAAAAGACTTAAAAGACTGTTCTCTCTCACACCCTTTTAATCTGGTCAAGAATGAACATAGTACTGCTGCTACTATATAATATATATATATATATATATATATATATATATATATATATATATATATATATACGAAAAGTTTCTTAGCAGTGCAACATTTTTATGAGGACACGTAGAAGCGTATTCATCTTGAAAGAGAAGGAAAAATTTCTAAAAAGAAAATTAGGGTACCCTTATAATTAGATGTATAATCTAAAATAAATAATTATTTTTTCGGTCAATTCTCATTGGATAAATTCATTGATAGATGGTTGAACGTAGGTTGGAATTGTTGAAAAAAAAAGGTAGATTTTTTCCCCTTTTTCAATAGGAACGAGAAATAAAGAGAAATTACGAACCGTGCGGAGGGGTTCGGAAATTTCTGGTTCCACCGTATAACCATCTATCAATGAATTTCTTTGATGAGAATTGACCGGAAAAAGAATTATTTATTTTAGATTATACATCTAATTATAAGGGTACCCTAATTTTCTTTTTAGAAATTTTTCCTTCTCTTTCATGATGAATACGCTTCTACGTGTCCTCATTTATATTATATATATATATATATATTAATATATATATATATATATATATATAAGTAAAGTCGACGGGGCGGCCTAAAGTCGGTATCAGCCAGTCAGCGAGGGAGTCTATCCCCTTTTCAATAGCGCTAGACCAAGGAGATTGTTTTTAGCATCTGAAGTGGAGCGCCACACCTACCATCAGCTCCTTGCTTTACCGCACAGATCCCTGTGCTACTCATAACGCTGAGTTGGCGGGGACCGGTATCGAACTAGGAACCTTGTGGTTTCTAGCCGAACGCTCTACCGACTGAGATATATATATATATATATATATATATTATATATATATATATATATATAGGTATATGTAAAAACAATTTTTTTTTGTGATGAAACAAAGAAAATACAGTGCTCAATCACAAATTGTGAGAGCTAATTGTTTGCAAAGAAATCTGATATTTCAACAGTGAAAAAATGGATTTTCGACAGAGGAACAACACCATCCACCTTTGTATTATGTTGGAAAAAATTTAAAAGACTCTACCATATATATAAAAATGGTTTTTTGAAGACATATGCATCCTTTGTCAAACGGAATTAATTTAAAAATAAAAAAATAAAAAAAATTTTTTCAAAATAAATTTTTTTTTCTATTTTTAACGAATAAAGGGAGATAACTTCGTTGGCATTATTACAAAAAAATGCAAATTTTGAAAAAAATTATTTTTAGTAAATCCGAACTACAATAGCGTCCGCAGAACTAACCGACGTTATTTGCGGTCCAAAATGTGACATTGAGTAAAGATCTTCAACAAACACCATTGAATCTTGCTCAACAACCTGATGATTGCCCCTTGGCATGAAACCTGGATCGCTGTTTATAATGAACATTGATCTGTGAAAACTCTGTAAAATAAATAAATAAATATATATATATATATATATATATATATATATATATATATATATATATATATATACGTGTGTGTTCGTGTGTGTAAGTTAAGGTAGCGTGGACATGGAGTCAATGCCACCGGGTCTCTCGCTAATGCACTCATTCGACTATAACTTAGATATAAGTACTCTATCCATGATATTAATCACTGTTTATTTATAAATGTAGCACTCATATCATCAATCCATCTATCTATTTACCTATGTATGTATGTATGTATGTATGTACGTATTTATGTATGTATCTAAGTTAAAGTAGCGTGGACATGGAGACAACATAAAGACACAAAGTGTGTGTGGCTATGTATGCATATATATATATGTATGCATATATGTATATATGTATGCAAATATGTATATATGTATATATGTATGCATATATGTATGTATGCATATATATATATATATATATATATATATATATATATATATATACAAGGTGTGTAAAGTGTATTGCGACTAAAACAAATATTTACCAAGACAGATATGAACAATGAATGAAACGTTTTCTTGCAGACAGTCCCCTTTGGCATTGAACACATTTTTTCTGCGAGTTTTTATTATTATTATTCGAGACTCTTCTTTCGATATCACGTGACGCTGTGGGTTCCGTTTTTTTTTTCTAATGTCTTTCATGTCTTCAAGTTTTCTTTTGATTGTGAAGAATTTTGAGTTAGAAAAGTAGAAAATGTCTTCTGTTTCACCAAGAACTACTGATAAAAAAAAAACACCGGCACTACATATCAAAAAGTGTCGAGACGGATAATCAAAGGTATCAATAATTGTAGCATAATGGTCGGGCCTTACCCGGGAACACCATATTTGTGGCCTTGTGTCAGACACAGAGAAACCTTAATAGATGTAGCATGATTCTCTGATTTTACACGGTGGTCTCTGAAGAATCGGCCCGAAAAGAAATAAAAAACATAAACGAGATTTTGGCGACGTGGGGTCTACCTTTGACGAAAATCCAGTATTCTTGACGGTTAATTGTTCTTTGATCCAAACGGCCGTGAACTCACAATGACCGAATGTTTAGAACGAATCGAACATTCTTTTTCTTCTATGAAGGAATGGATTATCCTAGAAAAAAGTTCCTTCTAGATTGTTCTGTTGAGATAATATATAAGGACCCTCGGCTTGGAGATCAGTAGTTGGACAGCGGTTGGTCTGAGAGTTGGGCAAGTAGAGTTGGTCTGACAGTTGGAGTTGGCTTGGTTGAGATCGGGGAACCATCTGTTGTCGCTGAAAACGAAAAGGGATGTCATGATATTTGCCGACTAGGAAAAGTTTGTCTCCAAAAGTTTACTCAAAGTACTGAAACTCTAAGGACCATATAAAGATGACTCTCTCTCTCTCTCCCCCCTCTCTCTCTCCCTCTCTCTCTCTCTATCTCTCTCCCCCCCTCTCTCTCTCTCTCTCTCTCTCTCTCTCTCTCTCTCTCTCTCTCTCTCTTAAAGTTAAGAAGCCGAAGTTGAATTTTTTTCTAATAAACTCCTGAAAGATAAACTTGGTATTATAGTCATCATTGTACATTATAATGTATTATTATAGACATCATGAGGTACAGAGTCAAATGCTTTGGCAAAGTCTAGATAGATGGTGTCAACCGGTAATCAAGAGATTCCGTCCACTTATCCATTACTGATAAAAGATTTGTATTGCAAGATCTTCCTTTAATGAATCCATGCTGATTCGCAGAAAAAGGTTTGTTTAATTCCATGTGCTTGAATATTTTGTCTTTTATTATAGATTCTAACAATTTGCAAATGATACTTGTCAAACTAACTGGTCTATAATTGCATGGATTACTTTTATTTCCCCTTTTAAATACAGCTATTACATTAGCTTCCCTCCAAGATTGAGGTTCATATTCTTCAATAATGCATTTATTAAAGACTATACTCAATGGTAAAGATATCTCTTGTATCAATTCTTTCAAAATTAAAGGGTAATGTTCGTCTGGTCCAGGAGATTTGTTTGGATTTAATTTCATTATTCCTTTATGAACTTCTTTAGTTATTATTATATTACTCAGTTCCTCATATGATCTTTCAGCAAAATATGATATATTTTCAAGATTTTCAATAGTAAATATACTAAAAAAGTATTCGTTATTCAATATATTTGCCTTTTTTTCATAAGATGTAGCTGTGTTTCCATCTGGTCCTAATAAATCTGTGATTTCAACTTTAGTGTTCATTTTATCATTAGCGAATTTAAAAAAGCTTTTGGATTATTTTTAGCTTCTCTGGCAATTTTCTTTTCAAATTATATTTTTGTTTTCTTGCATTCCCATTTCAATTGATTCAATTGTGATAGTCTTTTCTCTCTCTTGTCTTAAGATAATTTTGATATGCCTTCCGTTTTTCTTTCATTTTCTTTAAAGTCGTTCATTCATCCATGGTGACTTTTTCTCCCTCCCATTTGTACATTTTCTTTTTTAATTCTTTAACACAATTCAAAATACCTTCCAAATCCTTCTAAGATTCCTCTGCACTAAGATTTATTATCTTGTTTTCAATATTTTGATCCCTCAACATCTTTCTCATATCATCAAATTTACATTTTTGATGATTATATTTAATTTCTCTTACATTATATTCTTTTGTGTAACAAATATAATTGAATTTTATAACATGCTGGTGACTTTTACCCAAAGGTGATTGACTTATTCTATCGGTTATCATATTTTCTTTGTTTGTAAAGATTAGATCTAATACATTTGGGGTTTGATTGTTTCTAAAATGTGTCGGGTTTTTTATATGCTGAAAAAGGAAGGAGTCCCGTATAGCTTCCATAAAGTCTGTAGATTTTTTTAATATAGAGAAGTACTATAATCCCAATCAATTTCTAGAAAATTAAAATCTCCAGTTATTAGAACATGGCTCTTATTATTTACAAGGGAAGATAGATAATAATTTAACTTTTTGTTATTTTCGAAGCTGCTATTTGGGGATCTATAAATACATCCAATGGTTAACTTATCGGATGATTCTAATAATATTTCACACCAAAGACTTTCAATAAAGTCTGGTGTTTGAAAACATGTTTATTTGAAAGTTGACTGGTTCAAATGGTTCAAACCACTTACGAGTTAGGGCAATCTTTTTTTTAATATTTTGAATTTAGGTATTTACATTACCCGTTTGCCACGGGTAGGATGTGACACAAAGTCGCAAGTATAAGGCATCCTCCTAGGATGATTAATCTCGCTATTTAGTAGTAATGCATTTGCGAGACTATCTTGCTAACATTTACACTATGATGGGGTGCCCTTATTCTTTACACAAACTGTTCTCCGCGCGTAGGATGTGACACGCGATCATAAATATAGGGAATCCAGCAAGGATTAAATTAAGTATTTAGAAGTGATAGTTCGGCGAGACTATCTTTCTCATCATTACACCCCGATGGGATGCTCTTTTCAAACCTGTTCATCATGGGTAGGATGAGACACAAGGTCACGAGTAAGGGACATACAGCGAAAATCACAAAATAACCATTACACCACGATGAGACACCCTCATTATTTACTCAACACATTTGCCAAAGGTAGGATGTTACAGCGCAATTGGATTTATTCCTTATTCACCCGAATCGCTCACCACAGGTAGGATGTGATTAAGTTCGCAAGTGTGGGGCATGCAGCGAGGATTGAACTCGCTAAAAAATCATTTTA
>CM042141.1:132175627-132201368 GCA_023376005.1 Doryteuthis pealeii
GTGGTTTTTGATATATCTACATTAATTGGCTGACAAAAAAGTGACAAAATCACGATTCGAAAAATATCTAAGTTGGGCCTGAAATGTGCTTGTCGCTGGCTCGCTAAAACATAGCGTAAATTAAGGCAGGAGGGTGGGACGACATAAGATCAAAACTACCAAAATATATTCCGTAAATCACAATTTCAACATTACAAATAAAACAATCATGTAACGTCTTTCTTTTATCAAATCATCTAAATTTTACGTTGGGCATTTAAGCGACATAAGACCATTTGGAATGTTTAATTTTTAAAATTGGCTGAAATAAAATGGGACAAATAAGAAATATGCGATTAAGCGATACCAGATAATCTGGATTTATATTTACATTACATATTTATATTACATCTTGAACAATTTGAAGTAAGTATTTAAGTTTTTATGTAATGAAATATATTAAATTAGAAAGACTAATGAATTTAAATATATATGATATATAAGGCGTATTGCAGGATTTTAAATTTTAAATTCTTGAGGGTATTTTGATGTGCGAAGTGACGTAGTTTCGGTTACAGACAGACACCGAGTCTCCATTGTAATAAGATTATCAAGAAATACAGACACTGATTATGTTGAGAATAAGTTGTGCACAACCACACCTATCGTAAACTCCCAGATGCTTTACTGCACAGATCAGACTACCCAAAACTGTGCTCCTCATGAAATGAGTTAGCGAGAACCGATATCGAACCTGGAACCTTACGATTTCTAACCGGAAGCTCTACTGACAGAGAAGTGGTAGTAACCGTTAGTGTCCCATATATAGATCAAATAGAAAAAAGGGTTGTTTAAAAAATGTATTTAAAAAATTGAGTTTAAAAAATGAGTACCCACCAAGAATAAATAAAACGATACATCTTCGGCATAAAATAACCCAACAAGGGTTGGCATTTTGTATTATTTGGATTATTCGGACTATTGTCCTCATCTTTACTGTTATCTACACAAAGTTCCGGTTGATATGCCTGTAGTGTAATTATTGTGGTCTACGTGCATTGAAAGAGAAAGAGAGGAAAAAGAAATGAGAGCAAACAAAGGTTGAGGTTTGGAGGAGTTGGCACACAACAGGGTGCCAGTAACTTGACCGAGGAATGACCCCGAGAGGGGAATTGAAAGTAAAAACGGAAGTTCCGGGTGTTGACCGGAAGCGGAAGTGATATAGTGACGAGTAACGAGGAAGAAGAAAATCGCACTCTTTTTCCTTTCGGTCGTAGGAGGGGTCAGACGGGCTCCTGGTCCCTAGTGTTGGGATATAGAAGTTGATATCATGTTAGAAGGTAGAATAATTTAACCGTACCGGCTCTCTGTGTCTCTGTGTCTTTGCTTCTCTCTCTGAGGAGAAGAGTCCGCGAGCCTGGGAATAAATACTCGTAACTATACAACTGTGTGCCTTGTTTATCTACTAACGACGACTACTACTAAAACTTGAGTTGACCCATACAACATATATCGTTCCGGAGTTTGCCACAAATATACTTTGGTACTGTGACCACACCGTTATACTAAAATGCCCATCCGTCCTTCTTCGGGTATTTCTTGTAGGACTCGGGAACCTCCTCAAACGCGGGAACACCCTCCTCGAACTTGGGAACCTTCTCTTTGACCCTCAGAAACCGTCTTGTATAAATCGAGAGCCTTCATATCATAGGAGGGGGTTCCTGAGTTCAAGAAGGTTCCCGAGTCCAACAAGAAATACCTGAAGAAGGCCGTTGGGCAAATAGGCCGAAACGCTGTGTAGATAACAATAAAGGTGAGGACAATAGTCCGAATAATCCAAATAATCCATATAATCAAGCCTCATCTCAAAAATTTAGAGAAAAGGTTGACATGTCTTAAAAATCCAACCAACAAACGAATCTACTAACTAACCAATCTACCGACAAAACTAAACCGTATACTGGTAATAATATATTTATATAGTCACACAGTGTGAATCCAATCACATAATAACAGGTGGCTCCATTCGGGTGGTCTTGCCTCTCTACAGAGGTGCAGTCGGTGTATTCTACAGCCCGAGTCGACAAGGCTGTCGTATAGCCGTGATAATATATTTATACAGTCACCTAGTGTGAATCCAATCACAGGGTTTTGAAAGTAAAAGCAAATAAATATTACATAAGAGGAAGCTAATATTGCTGCAATCAAAATTCTAATAGAGTTTGTATTTTTCTATTGTGCGGATCAAAATTATGAAATTTTGGAATTACGTTTTTGTCGAAGAATTAGATCATTTTAGTTGAAAAAAAAAAGATTAAATTGCCAACTGCAATTTACTGTGACCTACTAAAATCTTGTACAGAAACAATCAAGGTAGAAATGAGAAAAATCACTTTGCCGTTTGGAACAGTTCCCTAACAAAAAAGTTAATTTGGATCAATCATCTGATCATTATACTTAATACCATTTGAAATCTGAGACAATAAGAATAAATATTTTTTTGTTTGTTCAAATATACATGACCTGTTCATTGTGTAGCCTTTATGATTAACCTATATTAACTCAATTATCAGTCAGCAGAAAATTGGAAATTGGTTTAAAATGTAGAGACTAGCATTTGTAAGTATATTACTCTAATACAATTCTTGTTATGATGTACTATCTTTCCTGGCTTACGTTTACACACACACAAGAGCGCATATATATATATATATATATAATATATATATATATATATATATACGCGTGTGTGTGTGTATGTATGTGTGTGAATGTATAAGCCTCTTCAAAGAAAATCAGATTTCAAGCGGATAAGAAGGCCAAAATACATATATATCTGATAAAGTAATTTTTACACAGACACACAGATACACACACACACACACACACACACACACACACATATATATATATATATATATATATATATATATATATATATACATATATATATATGTATATATATATATATGTTATGTATATATATTATATATATGTGTATATATATGTATATATATATGTATATATATATACATATATATATATATATATATATATATATATATATATATATATATATAGTGGTATCAAACGATTCTTGACATCTCTTTTTATTCCAAATGTTCTAGTGTCTAGGGTATGATATTTAACTGCATCTGATGGTGGAGTTCTAATTTTGGAGCTCAGGAGAATGCGCAGTGCCCCTTCATTGGCCTTACAACCAGGTCCACTCTGACCTGGAGTGGTAATATCTGTTAAGAAGTAAACGATGAATAATTTTGATATTTCGCACAGTTGTCCTCATTTTCAGTGTATATTAACACAACATTCAGGCCACAATAACCTCGTGCTAAATTCTTTTAATTACCTTAAAATAAATCATCCTCAGACGATTACCCAAGAAGACGACTTATTTTAACGTAATTAAAAAAACACCTGAACTGAGTCCGAGGTTATTTCTGCCTGAACGATGTGTTTACAAACAATAAAGATGTACAGTTCAAAATATCGAAATTATTCATACCAAGCCTCATTTCATAAATATATATAATAAGTTAAAGTGAATTTTAAAAATATTTAAAATAAAATTGTGTCTAATTTTTTCTAAATGGAATACCCATCGGGGATGGATAAAACAAAATTATTTCAGCATAAAATAACACAGCAAGGGTTGACATGCTGTAAAAACCCAACCAACCAACCAACCAACCAAATATCCTTTGTATAATCTATAATTGTCTTTTATCCAAGAAAAATCTCCTATGAATATTCGATACAAACATGAAATAGTTCTTATAAAACAGTTGCCTTTACCGAGCTAATCTTAGATTATATTACACCTACACAGAAATTTGCTTTATATCAATTTCGCATAACACTAATACTCTTGAGAAAGTTATGAATCCTCCTCCCAGCTATGGGTAAATAATAAGGCAGACTCTTTAACCATGGTATAGCAACCGGTCTAGGAGAAGGAATACTCAGAATTCAAACCAAAGGGGCTATCTTCTCGTTAAACAAAACTACTTTGAGACCTCTTTCTACTATGAATAGCGAGATAGAACGCTATATGATTCATACTTGCAACCTTGTGTCACATCCTACCTGCCTATATCAGCTTGTAAATAATGTCATATTAAGAACCGGTTTTTGTTAAGGATCGGTGGGTAAAAGTCCAGAAAAAAATGGAAGGTAAACGAATTTTGAAGTCTGTCTTTATTACCTACTAGAAGTGGCTACTCAGCGTCGCCTTGGTTTCATTTGTTTACTTTGAGATTTACAAAGGCTGGACATTTTTAAGTAGAGTTGCAATGATATGTCTGTGTATATTTTATCTTTTAACTATCTTCGAATATAAATCATTTTTGCCTAAAAAGCCGAGACCGGTGATATTTGATGTGTATATAAATTTTATTTTGCCGTCAATTGTTTTTATTTTCGTAGTTTCATCCGGACACACACACACACACACACACACACACACACACACACACACACAAGTGCCCTTTATATATGTATCGATTAACTTTTTAATCTTTTGTAGCCAAGAAAAATTTCCGTTAAATATTCGGATCATACAAACATTAAATAATTCTTATAAAACAGTATTTTACCGAGCTAATGTTAGATCATATTACACCTGCAAAGAAAATGTGCTTTATATCAATTTTACTTTTCTCTTCTTTTCTTTGAGATGTTTTTTAACTGTTTAATTTTTTTTTTTTCAAATTCGAGATTACGTGACTCGATTTTGTATGTGCGTGTTTCCTAAACTAACAAAGAATTGAGCGAAAAAAATCATTAAGTAACTTAATAATTTAAATAGCAACGAATTGATGAGAGACTCAAAGGTTGTCATTAGTTCTTCCATTACTTCCGCGAGGCCCAATTCACAAATTAAGAAAGACAAAAACAAAATGGCGGTAAAAAAACAAAAAAAAAAAAAACATGGAAGAACAAATTGAGAACATTAAAAGAAAAGGAGAAAAAAAATTATAACAGAAAGAAAAAGTTGAGAGATAATGATTTTAATCATTTTTACCTGGTTAGTAGGTTCAATTGCGAATCGAAATGACACCAATTCTTTACAGGTTTCTGTTGAGGTGTCTGATTAGATTATATCCAACCGACTGGCGCCAACACTATTATTATTATTATTATTATTATTATTATTATTATTATTATTATTATTATTGTTGTTGTTGTTGTTGTTGTTATCAATAATAGTAATGACAATGATAATACTAATTGATATTATTATAATTATCAAACTTGCTGCTGTGTTCCCAATACTACTACTACTACTACTTCTACTACTACTATAAAATTACAAATACAACTACTACTACTACTACTACTAGTTGTATTAGTAGTATTAATACTGCTACTACTACTACTACTACTACTACTACTACTACTAATAATAATAATGATAATAAACGAATGCAGCAAACTAGCACTTCGAGAGCACAAGGCAAGTAACAACTGGGTGGAAAATTTTTTTATTATAATAATAATTATTATTATTATTATATTTGTTGTTGTTTTTGTTAATAATAATAATAATAATAATAATAATAATAATAATAATAATACCCTAGAGACGATAGAGATAGACTATACGTATCAAGAAAGGAAGGTGGAAGAGGTTTTGCCAACATAGAGGACTGTGTAGAGGCCACAATCCAAGGACTCGAAGAATAAACAAAAAAGAGCGAAGAACGGTTACATATGGCAGCCAACAATAGCAGCTGTAATATATGGACAAACAGAAAAACAACGAAAACTAGAAAACAAAGATTGAAAGAAAAACAATTATATGGACACTTCAAACGACAAATCGAAGAGATTGCACATAAAAAAGACTTGGGCATGGTTAAGAAGGGGATATCTCAAGAGAGAAACTCAATCACTAATAATTGCTGCTCAAAATAATGCCTTAAGAACAAATTATATCAAAGCATAAATTGATAAGACGCAACAAACCGTAAATGTAGACTGTGCGGTGACAGAGATGAGACTGTAAATCATGTATTAAGTAAATGTAGCAAACTAGCACAGCGGGATTACAAAACTAGGCACGATTCGATTGGGAAGGTGCTCCACTGGGAATTATGCAAAAAGTTAAATTTTGACCATAAAACATAATGGTATATGCATAAACCAGAATCTGTTATTGATAATGAAATGCAGAAAAATCTCTGGGACTTTGAGATCAAGACGGATCATCCTATCCGAGCCAGGAGACCAGACCTAGTGTTGATTAACAAAAAATAGAAAACATGTCAACTTGTGAACTTTGCGGTTCCAGTAGATCACAGCGTGAAGCTGAAGGAAAATGAAAAGATGGATGAATACCTGGACCTTACCAGGGAATTGAAAAAGCTGTGGAATGTGAGAGTGAAAGTGATACCAATTGTTATTGGTGCACTTGGAACGGTTCCAATAAACTTGGAAAAAAGACTGGAAGAACTGGAGATAAGAGGAAGAATTGAGACCATCCAGACTACTGCATTACTGCAATGGGATAGAATACTCAGAAGAGTCCTGGAAATCTGAGGAGACTTGTTGTCACTCAGCCTCCAGTGAACGCTGATGTGAAAAACTCAAAAGGAGTGAAAATAATAATAATAATAATAATAATAATAATAATAATAATAATGGGAAGAAAAACAATTATATGCACGCTTCAAACGACAAATTGAAGAGGTTGCCCATGAAAAGACTTGGACATGGTTAAAAAAAGGAAACCTCAAAAGAGAAACGGAATCACTTTTAATTGCTGCACAAAATAATGCCATAAGGACAAACTAAATCAAAGCGAAAATCGATAGGACCCAACAAAATAGTAAATGTAGACTTTGTGGGAATAAAGATGAGACTGTAAACCATATACTCTGCGAATGTAGCAAACTAGCACAATGAGAATACAAATCTAGACACGACTGGGTTGGGAAGGTGATCCACTGGGAATTATACAAAAAATTAAATTTTGACCATGCAAAAAAAAGGGTATATGCATAAACCAGAATCTGTTCTTGAGAACGAAACGCATAAAATTCTTTGAGACTTTGAAATAAAAACGGATCTCCTTATCCCAGCAAGAAGACCAAACCTAGTGTTGATTAACAAAAAAGAAAGAACTTGTCAACTGGTGGATTTTGCAGTGCCAGCAGATCACAGAGTGAAGCTAAAGGAAAATGAAAAATAAACAAATATCTGGACCTAGCCAGAGAACTAAAAAAGTTAGGGAATATGAAAGTGAAGGTGATACCAATTGTAGTTGGTGCACTTGGAACAGTCCCAAAAGGATTGGAAAAGGGTCTGGAATGTTTGGAAATCAGAAGAAGGATTGAAACCATTCAGAACACTGCACTGCTGCAATCTGCCAGAATACTCAGAAGAGTCCTGGAGACCTGAGGAGACTTCCTGTCACTCAGACTCCAGTGAAAGACCATCAGCTAATGCTGATGTGAAAACTCAAAAGGAGCAAATAATAATAATCTAGCCGGCATGAATACTCAAAAGAGTCATGGGGACTTGAGGAGACTTGTTTTCACTCACACTCAGTAAAATAATATATTAGTTTTAGTTTTACTTTCAGTAATTGTTGCTATATTGTTTTTACGTGGGTTATATCTGTAAAATAATGAGAAGTAGAAATGTGGAAAAGCCGAAAATTTCACTTACACGTTATGTAATAATGAAAATTAACTAGAATGTGGGATGACGTGTGAAAGTCTGACCTGTTAGCTACTGATTGGTCGAGGATTGCCAACAAGGCGAAGAATGAAACGGTTATGGGGAGAGGACTGATTCTGTTGGATGCACAGTTAGAATCTGGCTGAGGGCTTTGAAGGAACCGCATCGCAATGGCGATGTGTTTGTTTGAGACCCAAATCTCCAACTGGGAGAGGGGGGATTAATAAATGAACTCAGGAAAACAAGAAAGTCTTGCGTTCGTTATCAAGAACTGTTAGCGGACGCATGTACGTCTTCAGATTCCAACTAATTCATGACTCGAAGAACGGAGAGATGTCAACCAGCCCAACTACCGATCCATACTACCACAGATCAAGATAAGTATAAAAAATACATACTCTTTCACATATAGAGATTTACCTACGTCTTTATTTCTATTTAATCAGGCCCGCAAAGTTACATATTCACATTTGATTACTAATGGCAATTATAACCTATATCATCATCATCATGTCGCGCGCGCAGCACGGATATCCATGACAATCTTTCGCCAACCTTCCCTATTACTCATGGCCCCTGGGAGGTCACCTGTGCAGCATCCAGAGTCTTCGCATAGTTGGTGAATGTAGGTTCTTAGCGGGCGTCCTACGTTAACCTGTCCACGTGTTGGCTTCCACAGGAGAAAGTCGCTCATGAGCTCATCCCCGCTTCTCCAGCAGTGTCCTGCATGTCTAGTCCGTCTCGCCTGGATGGTTTGTGAGATGGGGGGCAGGTGACCATATAGTTGCTTCTTTGTGGGCTGCTGCTTCCATGACTTGTTCAGGACTGCTCGCAGCATTCTTGTGCAGGTACCATCTAGCTTATTCTCGAGGCACTTTGTCAGGGTCCAGGTGGTGCAGCCATACAGCAGCACTGATATAACCACAGCCTGGAAGAATTGTTGCTTTAGTTTGTCAGTGAGATCGGATCTCCATATTACTGATAGTCTGTTTGTGGCCGCCCATGCCTTTCTGTGGATGAGATATTACTACCTAGGTAAGTGAACTGTTCTACTTGCTTAAGAGGCTTATCGTCAAGTGTGGAGATCTCCTTTCTTTTTGAAGCACATGAACTCTGTTTTCTCGGAGTTCACATTGAGGCCGATATTTTTGCTGCCTTCTCCAGACTATGCAGCAGGAACTCAGCCTGTGCCGGTGTGTCTGCAAGAAGCGCAAGGTCATCAGCGTAGTCTGCATCTGTGACTGTTTGTGCAGGATATCACCTGCTTCTTGCCTTTCTTAGTGTAAAGCCTTTTTCTTTTATGGTATCTAATGATGTTCGAAGTGCATAGTCTAGGCATATTATAAATATATATGGTGCTAATGTATCTCCTTCTAGGACTCCAGTGGTGTTCTATAACCTATATACATCTTAAATGATCTTGCTGTGTAATATATTTAATACTTATCACTTGCGATCATGTTGCAATGTGTTACGTATAACGAGTAACTTGAAACTTAAAAGGGAACACCACAGAACATTCTCGAAACTCCGTGACGTCAGAGCTGATGTCCGTGTCACACTAAATGACCCCAATCTGAAACAGAATTTCTTTGACCAGCATTGTTACGTCGGCCGGCCTCTGCAGAGGAGGAAGGCAAAGGGAAGAAGGGAAATGCACCCCACCTCTCTTTGGGGGGAAGGAAAGAGATCCCTATCATTAGTTTAGATTTTCACGCAGGAGCCGCTTGGCCAAGACAGTAGGATTCCTCACCTCGTTGAGGACAGTCGAAAATCGTCCTCATGAAGAAAATTCGACTACTACTGATAGTTGGAATCCTGATGTCATCTTCATGCGGACAGAAGAAATTAGACCCAGGGTGGTCATCCACACAGCTATGAACCCAATGGAAACGAAGTAACTAAAACGAAGATAAGTGCCACATTCCGATATGGAATTTTTAATAGATATTGCCACTTTCATACTTCCCTTCAATTTACATGTATACTTATGGGGATTCAAATTATCCCGACAAATATTTCTATTGCGGATGTATACTGATAATCATGCTCATGAACTTTCCCATCTTTTTCTCTGCTCCAAACTTTCGACTTCCTAAATAAAATTATTTTTTAAAAATACGTATTATGTCTTATTGTTCTTTGCCAATTTTTGCATGCGCACCTTTCACTTTTCTTTGGTCTCTGATGGAACAGCGTTGTAAACGTACAAAAAACGATAGGCGAACGTAACTCAATGTTATATACTTGTCTAACATCGGGTATATAAACGGGGAGAGAGACAGATAATCAGATAGATTAGATAATGTGGTGGTCTTTCTTACTTGTTACACTTCCACTTCTACTTTGGCCGCCATTTTCTATGGGCTGACTTCTATTCAGGGGTTCTGCTGGGTGTAACACTATTTAAGTGTTATGGGTTGATTGGCGATCTATTAATTAATTACCAATTAATCAAAACTACCCTAATTATTAATTATGGTGGTTTGTTAAAATTAAAAGTAAAAATAATAATATTAATAATAATAATAATAATAATAATAATAGTAATAATAATAATAATAATTGTTTATATTAAAAATATAAATTTAGCTAAGCAAAGAATTTTCACGTAGACAAAGAAATTCTTTAAATTATGGAATTTAATATATATCATTGGAATTTTAAATTTTGCCAAAATAAAATGATAACTTAATAAATAAGATTCCAGTTTTTGAAAAGTTGGTCAACAATTTCAAAAACTTAGATAAATAAAACAATGGTTGGCCTTGACTCGTTGGAAAACCCAAATGGAAAGATACAAGCTAGGCTGGCACAAGGTAATTTAGACACGTAGGCAATGTTATCGAGTGGCTGGCCAATAAGAGACATATGTTAGGGTTGGGGAGGTATGGATCCCATAGATGACAATACCCGGGTCCAATTTATTTTCTTGGTTAATTCTACTAACAGGGCTGGTCATTGTTCTTAATAATACGCGACTTGTTTGTTTCTTGATCAAGCTTTTATTTTCAACCCTGCCCATTTGATCCCGATACGAGTGGGTTGCGAACCCTAAGAGATATTCTCTCTGATAGAGTGCCGGCTCGCATATGACTAACTAAACTAAAACCTATTCCCACGCGTCCAATCGCGTGCCTTCAAGCGGTCAAGTAAAAGGTCACTAACTGTCAATAACCAGCGAGTAACTCTCCATAGGACCATGTTATTTTAAGTCTATCGACCCTATTCAAAAGTCTAACTACAAGTACGTTCATAATTTATGGCTGCTCACAAAGTATGTGAAGTAACATATTACACTTTCCAGCATTTTCCTCAACAGTCAACAGAATTCGCCTAAACGTATTGTAATTATTATTGTCTCAGCACTTTAGTCGAATGAACTTTGCTGACATTAGGTCAAGTGGAACTTACATTTGATAAATGAGCCTTTTGACGATGCGACAAGACAAAGAGGCCAACACCCACCTAAAAGCGACACGCATTTTTATCCGTTTAGACAGCAGTGCGATGGTCAATCGAAGCGTCCAGGCGTACCAGGGTTCATGCTGAGACAATTCGCCAGCACCAATTCTATCTAACCTGGAGTTGTACTTAGTAAGCTGCTGTTATTAAAACCAACAGTAGACTAACTGACCTCAATAGTTGTGTTTCTTATTATTTCTCTGTTAATTCTAACACACTAGTTACAACAATAAAAAATGTATTTTAACATTGAACTGTTGCTGACAATGAAACGATATCCACTCTAATTTGTTGTCCGTAATTTTTTCTTCCTGTGTTCTTTCTCTAGACGAAGTTGGAACTTTCATCTGATTCCCTGCTCAACTACAGACGATGATCTAAGAAGCTGCATCTACAAGCCAACCAGATGCTGGTCTAAGGCACAACACTACGCCAAACTATAGTTTTTGATGCTCTTTAGGGGATATATCACATGATTGACAATTTTCCTTAGTTGTGGCCAAAGTGGAGTGTTGCATGTTATGGATTGCTCAGCCACCAGGATTTTGTTCCCACAAACTCCAGCACCTGTCACATTGTATATTATTTCATTGCTTAAGGATTGATATTCCTAATTCTTCTTCGTATTTCTAATCTTTTATCTGAGGGCCGGTTTAGCTCAGTCGGTAGAGCATCCACCTAGGAATCACAAGGTTGCTGGTTCGATACCGACCCTCGCCAACTCAGCCTATGAGTAGCACAGATATCTGTTCGGTAAGGTAAGAAGCTGATGGTTGGTGTGGCACTCCACCTTAGACGCAAAAAATATCCTTGGCCAAGTGCTCGTGAAAAGAGGATATACTCCCTCGCTGTCTGGCTGATACCGACTTTCGGCCACCCCGTCGATTTTACTTACTTTACATTTTAGTATTCTGTATTTACCCAACCCGTCCGCACAAACAGGCTGTAAAACAATGTCAGTTTTTAAGCGGTCTTTAACAAGTTTGAATTCAGAATTTTCGTTTTCCTAGACCGGTAACGTTAAAGAGCCCATCCCGCCCCACTATTTACCCTTGACAGGGAATAGTTGGATTCGTGACTTTCTTAAGGGTAGGTATTTACCTAACCCTTTCGCCACGGGTAGGATGTGACACAATGTCGCAAGTATGGGGCACCCAGCTTCTGATTGAACTCCACGAGATGACAAGTTCTCTTTTTTTTCTTGATCAATATTAGGTCCGGTCTCCTGGCCGGGATTAGGCGATCCCTTTGTAACTCGAAGACCCAGAAAATTTTATGCATTTATTATTATTATTATTATTATTATTATTATTATTATTTACTCCTTTTGAGTTTTCACATCAGCGTTAGCTGTTGGCCTTTCACTGGAGTCTGAGTGGCAACAAGTCTCCCCAGGTCTCCAGGACTCTTCTGAGTATTCTGGCAGATTGCAGCAGTGCAGTATTCTGGATGGTCTCGATTCTCCCTCTGATTTCCAGATTTTCCAAACTTTTTTCCAATCTTTTTGGGACCGTTCCAAGTGCACCAACTACAACTGGTATAACTTTGACTTTCATATTCCATAACTTTTTCAGTTCTCTGGCAAAGTACAGGTATTTGTCCATTTTTTCATATTCCTTCAGCTTCACTCTGTGATCTGCAAGAACTGCAAAATCCACCAGTTGACAAGTTCTTTCTTTTTTGTTAATCAACACTAGATCTGGTCTTCTTGCTGGGATAAGGTGTATTATTATTATTATTATTATTATTATTATTATCAGTAGTAGTAGTAGTAATAGTAGTAGTAGTAGTAGTAGTAGTTGTAGTAGTAGTAAAGCTGGCATTATTAGCATTAGATGTTATCATTTTTTCATTGTTATCAATTACATTCTACTCGTGTGGAAGGGTTGGTAAATATGCATTTTGTAACTTCAATTGCTTAGTGTCAAGTTACGTTGAAAACACCGGTTCCCGCTAGATCACTGAAGTTAAGCAGCGATGAGCCTGTTCAATATTAGATGGTTGAGAATTCAACCAAAATCATGTACTGTAAGCTAACTGAGATGATTCAGCATTAAATGAGTCGAGAAGGGTTGATACGCCGTAAAACAAAAAACAAAAACACAAACAAAAAAACAACCAACTACTTCTATCAAACAGGACTAAATTTATTTCGGAGCTATATATATATATATATAGTATCTATATCTATTACTTGTTGTGCTTAGCAGTCGTCATCATATTTCCCTTGCATCATCATCATCATCATCAACATCAACATTAATTATGAAAGATCTTATTTAGATAAGTTATAAAGCACTGTATTCTTTTTACATACTCTTCTTCTTCTTCTTCTTCTTCTTCTGTTACCCTCATCTGTCATCTTCTTCTTCTCTTCTTTCTCTTCTTCTTCTGTTACCCTCATCTGTCATCATCATCATCTTCTTCTTCTTCTTCTTCTTCTTCTTCTTCTTCTTCTTCTTCTTCTTCTTCTTCTTCTTCTTCTGTTACCCTCATCTGTCATCATATTCTTCTTCTTCTTCTTCTTCTTCTTCTTCTTCTTCTTCTTATATTATTATTATTATTATTATTATTATTATTATTATTAGTCTGTTGCCCCTCATCTGTCTTCTTCTTCTTCTTCTTCTTCTCTTCTTCTTCTTCTTCTAGATAATAAGTTATAAAGCACTATATTCTGTTTTTTTTTCATTTTATAATTATTATTATTATTATTATTATTATTATTATTATTATTATAGTAGTAGTAGTAGTAGTAGTAGTAGTAGTAGTAATGTTGGCATTATTAGCATTAGATGTTATTATATTTTTTTATTGTTATCAATCATGAAGTTAAGGCTGTCAAGTCAAATTTGTTGTACTTTCATCACATACATTCAATTAAATTTCGCATTATAACTTGGTAATTCTGAACACCTTAACATCTTCCCCGCCTTTTTTTCCTCGTTATCTCAATTAGTTTTATTTTTCATTCTTAGCCAAATATCATAGTTGCAATTAGTGAAAAGACCAAATTTTGTTGATTTCTTTATTCACATTCCTTTAAAATGGTTTTATTTTTTTTATTTTTTTTCATTCATTTATTCCACTCATCTTCGCTTTCATTTATTTTATCTTATTTTATTTTATTTTTGTTTAATGTTTCTTACTTTCTTTCTTTCTTTTTCTTTCTTTTACAAATTCACTTAAGATTGCCATCTCCAATTTGCAATAATGGCGACAACTCTAATTCCGGTCACGTGTTCGTTGTTCACTTGTTCCGTTTACTCGATTAGGATAATTGTAGCGATTGTTATGCGTTTTATCAGTCGCGATTGCAGTGTGTAACCTTGTAATATTCACGCCCGAACTCCATTGTCTAGTGTCGAGGCAAAGGTGTGGGTTTGTAATAATGGCCGACAACTTTTGCTTTCTTTTTGGACCTTGTTAAGTGATATCGATAAGAATTACCACTTATCAAATTTGTCTTATGAGCTGAGCCGATGTCATAGACTCGCTGTCTTCAGTAATGATTAGAATGCATCTGTTTATTTATTTATTTTTTTTTTTTGATGATCAGTAATATTCACTGTTCATCATCAGATGATATAATAGCAGATTTTGAATTAAATGTGCATTCTATGGTTCAATATGTACGCTGGTTTCTTATTTGATAGACCTTATTCCGGACCCTCGAATGCTTTAATAGACATATAGCTGAAGTATAATTTTTTCGAGTATTAGAGTTAACAGATAAATAATAAGAAACGCAACGAATATTAAGAATAGGGAAAAAGGTTTACTAAGCAAAGATGATAGGCGAACAGAGTAATTTGCAAGTGCTATATTTCGTTAGACATTATGTATATGAAAAACAGACGATCATTTTTAGGAAAAACAGTCTTATTATTTAGGTACTATATAACTGTTAAGTATACATATTTAAGAATATATTCTCTTTTCGTCCTCAGATGATATAATAGTGAATTTTGAATTAAATGTTCATTTTCTGGTTCAATATGTATGACAGGGCTCTTGTTTAATAGACCTTGTGCCGGACATTTGTATGTTTTAATAGACATGTAACTCGCATATTTGTTCATCATTCCCTCGTATCATGACAACGAGGGAGAGAGGGAACCCTGTTGCTTGGGCAACAAAGGATCTCCGTATATCTTCCCAGGCTTTTTGCACTCAGGAGAGAAATACCCCCCCCCCACAAAAAAAATAAAAATAAAATAAAAATAAAAAAAAAATTTGCAAGAGACCTGAACTCTATGGTCTTCAGAGATTGCGATTCCTGTAACTCAAATATATTTTTTTATTGTTGTAACTCGTGTATTAGGATTAACAGAAAAATAATACGAAACACAACTATTGAGGTCAGTTAGACTACTGTTGGTTTTAATAACAGCAGCTAACTAAGTACAACTCCAGCAGTGTCCAAGACAGTTGGTATAAATAGGAATCAAGAATGATCCATCCATGAATCTGGGTGATTTGGGTGATTCCATTCCTTGAGTTCTGATTGGTTGCTTGACTGCTTGATTTGAATGAGATTATGGAGTCTTATATATACTTTGTCATTTTGCAGTGGACTTTGTAGCATTCGGGTTTGTATTTCAGTTACAACCGTTTGTTGCCTTGTCTTTCCAGTTCGACGGTAATTGGAACTTTAATTACTCTTCAACAACAATTTGTTGCATACCCTTCTTTACTTTCTTCTATTCTTCTGCTGTTCATCTTTTCTATCTTACGTCTCTTCTAGCAGCTGGACTTCGTCTTGGTGGTCGGTCGCACTTAACTCATTTCTTCTTCTAGATCAGTCTTGTTACCAAGACATTCACCAACCACAAAACCGTGTTATTTTCGTAAGCTTTTATTTACTTAACTAAACATTTCATGTAAGTAAACATAGCGCGCGTATACAGGTGAGTTCCAGTTAAGGCAGTACATCTTCGCTGCCTGACGTCCAAACTGAAACTGAGGACCCAACCAGGTCCCACGTGACTTCACGTATTTCGCGGGCTTTCTGTAATCTTCCATGGAAAGTCCCGCCCGTGATATGAAAAGGGGCCATCCCTTTAGAAATACAGGGGATTGACAATAATCTTATGCCACCGCATAGATTATGTTACAAATTATTAAGGATAGGGGAAAAAAGGTCTACTAAGCAAAGATACAAACAGAGAATTTAGCAACTACTTGGTTGAATTAACAAGTCCCCAGAGATTCCGTTGTTTCTCTCTTCCGGGGTTTCATCAGGCACTATTTATAAGAAAAACATTATTTATGTATTATATGATACTTATGAATGATTATTTATTAATATAAATCTAATGAAAAAATTAGTTTCACACTAAAAAGAGATAAGAAGCAACCGATATACTAAAAAAAATTATTACTAATGCAAACTACGCAGATGATCTAACGTTTCATGCAAATAAATTTGCTCAAGAGTAATCTCTTCTGCGTAGACTGAAGCATACCGTAAGGCATGGGTCTCAACGTGAAATCAGATAAAATAGTGTTTATGTTTTATCCAGAAAGCTGCCATCACCTCATTAAATGACAAGCCACTGGAATTAGTAGACTAGTTCATATAACTCGGTAGCCATATCTCATCTACTGAAAGTGATGTTAGATACGCATTGATAGGCATGACACGTTAACGAAATATGGAAATCTGATCTCTTTGATAAAACGAACGGGAAGTTTTCCTAGTTGTAGTTGGATGGCTGGTTGGTTGGATTTTACGGCATGTCAACCCTTTTCGGGTTATGTTCATGCCGAAGACGTTTTGTTTTATTCATTCTGGATGGGTACTCAATTTCTTTTAAACTCAATTTTTTAAACACATTTTTGAACTCATTTTTTTCTATTCACCCCGTAAATGGGACTCTAACAGGTACTACCACAACGGTCAGAGTGGATCTGGGAGTAATGAAGATCAAGGGGTACTCCAAATTCCCCCAGAGCTGGAACTTTAACCATCAGAGAGAGTTTAACGTCATACCCCGGACATTAAAGCATTAGGGTTGAGTCAATCATATAGGTGCTAGGGCTGACGTGACCAGCCGATTGATCGGAGGCGGCCTCTCCGACTGTCCGTCTAGCCTAAATAAGGACCAAAGTGGAGTGTTGCATGTCATATCAGGGTTCCGTCCTTAAGGTCACGGGTCACCACCCACAGCCAACAGGTGTATTTTTTTGTGTCTACTCCTCTGCAGAGGTTCAGTCGTGTGTTCTAAAAGTCCTAGCTGAGAGGGTTTTCTGGTTTTTTAATTAAATGTGCATTTTATGGTTCAATATGTACAGTGGCTTCTTTTTTGATAGACCTTGTGTATGTTTTAATAGATATATAACTAAAAATTTGATTCACTATTATTTCCGATTACGCCAACGAGGCAAGGATGGGGCCCAGTCACTTGGGCAACACGAGGTATCATATATCTTCCCAGTCTTTCTGTACTCTGGGGTGAAATCTCTAGGCTTCCCCAAAATAAGACTCAAGGACTCAGGAAACCTATGGTCTTCCGAGACTGCGATGCCCGTAACTGAAATATATTTTTTTATTGTTGTAACTCGACTATAAGTTAACAGAGAAATAATTGGAAGAAACACAGCGACGAATAAGGATAGGTGAAAAGGTTTACTAAGCAAATATACAGGTGAATAGAGTAATTAGCAATTGCCTGGTTGAGTTACAAAGTTCCGTGAGATCTCGCAAGCATGTATCATGCAGTGAAGATAGATAAAGATTTTCACTATGAAATGCATTGGAAATGATTTTTACGGCATTGGAAAATTATATTTACTAAAAAATGCATTTGAAATGATTTTTACTATAAAATGATATGTAAACGATTTTTACTTAAAAAATGCATAAAATGATTTTTATTAAATTATTGGGTTATGATTTTTACTGTAAAAAGGCCTTGGAAATGCATCGAGAATATTTTTAGTATAAAAATACATTGGAAATGATCTTTACTATAAAATGCATTGCAAATTATTTTTACTATAAAATTATCGGCCGATGATTTTTACTATAAAAGCACATTAGAATGATGTTTATATAAACGTGCATAGGAAATAATTTTTTAACTATAAAAATGCATTGGAAATTGTTTTTACTATAAAAATTCATTGGAAATGTGTTTTCACTATAAAAATGCATTATAATTTTTACAATGAAAATGTATTGGAAATTTTTACTATAAAATATTTGTAAGAATCAAATATCTCCCAAATATTTTTCTTCAAATATCAACATTTCCTGAATTTAAATAATTGTTTCGACGACGAATGTCAATTTTGAACAAATTGACAACACATCTCAACGTGATATTCACATTGGAATGTCACGTTAGATTGTCGTCAAAACAACTAACAAATATCGTTACAGGTTAAAATTGAAAATTATCGGCTGGTGTAGTTTGTCGATATCCGTTCCAGATTCTTATTCCGAGCACAAAATTAAGAGAAATAAAAGAAAAACGTGACAGATTTGGTTATTTTGTGTCCCTGAGTGTTTGTATATACCCCCCCCCACAAAAAAAACCCATGGTGACTGCATATATTTAAGTGAAGTGTAGCAAAATACAATGATGCGTACAGGTATGAATATTTCAATTCAAGGAAAAGTGACAAAATAGATTGGTGGTTGTTGGTTAGTTTGGTTGGATAGAGTTTACGGCATGTCAACCCTTGTTGGGTTATTTATGCCAAAGACGTTTTGTTTTATTCATTCTTATGGGTACTCAATTTTTAAACTAAATTTTTAAACACATTTTTTTTTAAAATTATTTTTTCTTATTTAACCCTCAGTTGGACCCTACAGGATAACGACTCCGGCGTCAGATTGGACCCAAGATTAGGGTATAAAGGAGTACTCCACAATCAGTGATTCAGACCTGAACTTTACCATCATAAATTTTACGTCATATCCTGGGAATTAAGACCTCAAGCACAGCCACAGCCCCTGGGATTTTGCTTGTTTTTTTTTTAAATAAAAACAAACAAAAAAAAAAAACACGGTGTAGGCAAATATTTGAAAACATTTAAGTAAATGTAGCGAAAAAGGCTAAAATCAGACGTACAGAAGTGGTAATAAGGGACTATTTGCCGTATTCCTACATAAATAAACTGAAGCCCTCATTTATGTCGTGTTTTGCAATAAATGTTTTATTTTTCCTTGTACCGTTATTTTTACAATATTAATATAATTTTTCTTTATTTATTTTAAATATTCAGTTCAATGTTCTAGTTAAAGTGGGGGTTTTTTACAATTTAGGTATCAATTGATCCTTCTTTTATGACCGTAATTTTGTTTTTTTCACGACGATGATTAAAATCTGACGTTTTTATTTTAGATACAAAGCACAAAGAAAAGAAATAACAACAACAAAAAAGGTATATTCAACTTTTACTCCGTAAAATTCCTCACCATAAAATTAGGCTTGGGCATGTTTGTAGGATTTAGAGTAAATTTGAAGTGTAAAAACAAACCCACTTTAAAACTAACATTCTCACAAAATAAAAATTTTAAGGAATATAACCTTGAACTGAATATAATAATAAAGAAAATATATTTAATTATGTAAAATAACGGAAGCAAGAAAATAAACTTTCTTGGCAAAACACGGACAAAAAAATGAGGTTCAGTTTATTTTATGGTAGGATTTCGAGCCAATTCTCAGAGTATTCACACACTTATTGAAGAACAGTAGGGGTACTATTTAACCTATAATTCAGTCCAATGTTTGCCACAATGTCATTTGTATTTTATTGTTTGTGTCTTTATAAGTAAGTAAAATTCAGCGAAGGAAGTCTATCCCTTTTCCCTAGTGCTAGATTAGGGATATTGTTTTTGCGTCCGAAGTGGAGTGCCACACCTGCAAATCAGCTTCTCACTCTACCGCACATTTTAATCTGCGCTACTCTGCGCTGAGTGACAGTTTCTGGGATATTAATACATAATAATAATACATAATAATAACACGTAGTGTTATAGTTAACAGACCATTGTTAGTGAGTTTCATTCTCACTGGGTGCCTATACTTCCGGCCTTGTGCCACATATAAGCTAAGCTTAGTAAACAACTAATAACCCAATGCAATGAGCATCTCACGTAGTGTTTAGTTTAACAGACCATTGTTAGTGAGTTTGGATTCTCACTGGGTGCGCCTTCTTCCGGCCTGTGCCACATATAAGCTAAGCAGTAAACTATAAATCCAATGCATGAGCATCTCACGTAGTGTTATAGTAGCCCATTGTTAGTGAGTTGATTCTCACTGGTGGCCCTTACTTCTGGCCTTGTGCCACATCTAATATTAATAACAATTATTTCTTTGCCTTGTCCCATTATGTAAATTTATTTAATATATTTAAACATCTTTAAAATTATTAATCTACAAAAGGATTAGAGGAAATATAGACATGCGCAGTAAGAATGGTTTGCTTAGTTGGATTTTTACGACATGCTAACCCTGTTGGTTATTTCATGCTGAAGAGTTTTATTCTGTTCCTGCTTGATTAGTTTTCAGTCTTTTTTAAATTCAATTTTTTTTAAACTCATAGTAGAACAAGTTGTGGTACTATTTAATCCATGGCTCAAAAACTAAAAGTGCAGTCCAGCAAATTAGCCACTACGTCACAAATATCATCAATAACAAAGTGAATTTCAAGAGGAAAAAAAAACTGCGTATTGTTATTTTTCCTGACACTTATTTAAAAGAAAATTTTATATTCAGGCATATCATGTTTTGGTGGCATTATTGGTAACTGATTTCACTAAATGCCAACATAAATCAGTAATTTCCTGTTTTGTGCTTGGCTATTAAGATCGTCATTTGTTTACTCTTACATTTTTATTGAAAGTAAATTCAATTTTAAATGCATATATTGGCGGTCAAAGCAATGATGTCTCATTTGCTTCAAACAAATGGCACCTAATACGAATCTAACTTTCATTCACTTACTGGTGTCTTGTAATATACATCTATTTTAAAAGCGTTGTAGCCTCAGTCGGTAGAGGCGTTCGGCTAGAAAGCACAAGGTTACCTCGTTCGATACGGTCTGCCAACTCGCGTATGAGTAGCACAGGGAAATGTGCGGTAAAAGTAAGGACTGATGTAGGTGTGGCGCTCGCACCTCAGATGCCTAAACAATCTCTTTGTCACTACGCGCAAGTGAAAGGGGATTTACTATATATTATTAATATATATATTATATATATATATATATGTGTGTGTGTGTGGCGCTCCTCAGATTGCAAAAAGATCCTTAGTCTGCGCTAAGTGAAAAGGGGATAGACTCCTCGCTGAATTGGGCTGATATCCGATTTAAGTCAAACCTCAACGACTTACTGTTTTATTTTACTTATTACTATTTTATATATATATATACTATATATAATATATATTAGCCAGACCAGTTGATTATACGGAAGTAGATAAATTTAATTATTATATAATTTGATTTGTTTACCTTAAGAGCCTATTGCTAATATTATTCAATGTGTAAGTATAATTATTCTCTTATCTTGATTTAACTCTCTCTCTCTTCCTTCTCTTTTTTCTTTCTTCCCCCTCTTTTCCCTATTTTCATTATGTTTTGAACAGATTTAGCAATTACAATTCAGCGCGCTATCCTCTCTTCTATTCTATCAGCTCCCTTTTTTTCTTTTTCATTACTTTTTCTGTGTAGCATGTCCTTTTTCTTGCCTTTCTTACTTTAAAATAAAAACGGAATGGACCATTATTTAGCTGAACGCGACGACACGATAATGAAATAAAAATTCGGTGGATAAGCAACACCAATAACAGGATTTACATTTTTGCATTTCATATTGGACGATTTGGACGGTTCTATTTTTAACCAAGGGAAGAAAAGCGACAATGCTACACTGAAAAAATATAAAACAAAAGAAAGAAAAAGTGAGTAAGAGAGAAACGTAATAAGAAAGAAAGAAAGAATGAGAGTATAGGAAAGATGGAGAGAGGGGGTCAGTGCACGGAAGCGATGACTGTAACTTGTTCATCAAATATAGGAACAGATGAAAAGAAAAAAGAAAAAAGAGTGAGAGAGATTTAAATCAAGATTGTATACTCTTTACAGATTAACATTTTGCAATAGCTATTAGTACTGTCTAATATTAAACTGTCTCAGATCTAATTAATGTCTGCAAATAGTATTTTTCTTAAGACTTCTTTCTTCACACAAATGTTTAGCAGCTCTAAAGAAGAACAAAAGAAGGAGAAAGACCCATAAAGAGATACTACTGATGCAGTCCAGCAGAAAATAGAAGCATTAGTTGTAGTAATTAAATATTCTACCGTGGGATATCCACGGCCCTGCTAGTATCTATAATGAAATAGGGCATTCCCCTCGTGGAGTCATGGTTAACAAGTTAGTCTCGCAAACCCATTACTACTGAATAGTATGTTCGCCCCTCGCTTGAATGCGCTCGTCGACTGGGGCTTTAGAATATACGATTGCCTCTGAAAATGAGGTTCCGCCTGAAATGGTGAAGACCTGTGGTGCTTAAGGATGGAACCCTGGAGGCTGAGCAGTCTCTGTAAAGTAATCCTTCATCACCATTACTCCTAGGTCCACTCTGACCCGGATGTAGTACCTGTTAGGGTCCATCTATGGGTTAAATAGGAAAAATAAGAGTTTGAAAAAAGCAATGAGTTTGAAAAAAAATGTCTTCGGCATAAAATAACCAACAGGGGTTGACATGCTGTAAAACCAACCAACCACCACCAAACCAGCCAACCAAACACCACGTGGCTGGATTCTCTTTAATTGCAACAATCTGTCACTTCATACCGGTAGCGAACGACTGGGTAAATCTCTCTCCTCTCTCTCATCTCTCTCTCTCTCTCTCTCTCTCTCCTCTCTCTCAGAGGACATCGTACTATAGTTCAGGGAGTAACTTGAAAGAATTAGACATTTCTCAAGACGATATATATATGTGTAATATAGGGATAGGCATTTTTGTCACCTACTAGGAATTTTTTTAAAACTAAATTAAAAAAAATCTAATTATTTAAGGTCAAATTTGTCTAAATCGATAAGTAGTAACATAATAACCATTTAAAAGAAACAATATCATTACATATGCAGTTATTTTTTGATAGATTTAAACTATTTGTTTTGGTCAATTTCGACGCGATCCGCCATTAAGCCTCTTTTTCAAATGGTTTTAGGTGCTTGTTTACAATTTTTAAATACATTTGCGATGGAAAAAAAATTAACCAAAATCAGGTAATTATCCGATTTTAATGAAATTCAGTATTGGTTTAACAATAATAATGAATTTTATAATGCATCTGTTATTTTATTTCAAAACTTGAATTCAGTATTTTTGCGCAGCACAATGATGTGTGCACACAATGATTTTTTGGCGGACCTGAACTTTCAGATCCCCCCCCCCCCCATCTAAATGTTTTTTTTTGATTTTTTTTTTCCCTTCCTTCAATGGATTATTAATGATTATTTTATCCGATTTTACCACCAATCTATCAGACTGTGAAAAAAATTTCAAAAAAGTTATTTTTTTTGTCGAGTTTTCTGGGGGGTCAGTTTCCCGTATATGTTTAAGTAAATCGATCCCCATATCGGGAACCCTCGAAAGGAAACTGGCGCAAAGGTGTCAAGGTTAGGGTGGCCCAGAAAAACAGAACCCAAATTATTTATTATCGAGCGGGGTTCCGATATGGGATCAATTTACTATAAACTTATACGGGGAAATGAGCACCCCTGAAACTTGAAAAATAAAGAACTTTTTAAAAAAATTTTTTTTTCACAATCTGATAGATTGGTGTGTAAACGATAATATCCATTGAAAGAAAAGAAAAAAGAATTACAAAAAAATGTTTTTTTCAGCGGTTCCGATATGGGGGATCGGTTTACGAATAAACTTATACGGGGGGAATGACTGATCACCCCTGAAATCTCGAAAATAAATAACTTTTTTTTTTTTTTTTTTTTTTTTTTTACAATCGATAGATTGGTGTGCAATCGATAATAATCCGGTCCGTGTGAAACAAAACAAAAAAAAAAGATTAAAACCAAAAATTTTAGATGGGGGGGGGTTCTGAAAGTTCAGGTCCGACCGATTTTTTTTTTTTTTAATTGTATAGTTTTGAAGTACAGCAGGGTTCTAGGTCGAGTAGGTCGGGACTTCTCCTTGAGTTAATGAGTTACCGACCAAGGCTAAAGAACCCATTCAAACCCTTTGGGGATTTTATGCGAATAGTAAGTACCCAATCTTACTACTATCGGTGTTCCTGAGAAAAGAATGAGGTTGAGGGATACGGTATTTTTTTTACATTTGTGTATCAGATAAGCACAAACTTCAGGTCAGTTTTTTTTTGTTTTTTTTAGTGGGGCAGGGTATGGAAAATACGCGAAAAAATAATAGGCTAACAGGAATAATCTGAAAATTTACAAATTTAATTTCTATATTCCCCATCTGTTCATTAAGACATTTGAATATTGATTTGTTGATATTGCAATAAAATGTATTATTGCATTATTGGTAAATGGTGGTTACCTGCACAAAATTTTGGTTGTAACATTTTCACAATATATTCGAGCGTGTATTGTGTGCTATTCAATGGAGAGCAATATGAGATTTAAAAAGTGTATTCTTAAATTTGTCAGCTACTATATAATTCTGAGGCTGGGAACGTTTAACTAATAGATGCGTTAAAAATTATATAGTTATTATATAATTATTAAATTATATAAGTTTTATATATAAATTATTACAGTTATAATAAAAGGAGAAATAACTGCTTAATGAAAAGCGTAAAAGCTATCACATGATATTATGGTCTGCATATGGATTACAAAATGTATTTTTATATGATTTTACCCTCTATTATTAATATTGATTTTATTACAATTAAAGGTTGATTGTTATGTAAGAAAGAACAATTGTTTAAAAGAATTTTATTTTCTGTTCTTTACCACCATGGCTCTTTTTGTCTACGTTGTTTGATAGAAACTTAATTTCATATTTATAAATATCAGCACTGCCCACTTGGACATTAAAGGAGAAGGGTAGCTATTGAGTGCAAGTCCTCACCACTTACCCAAACAAATCTAACATACGTGCACCTCTTCTCTATTGAGCCAAGACTTGACAAATAAATAAGAAGCAGTCTCACTGTTCCCATTGACTGTACACTGGGGGTTAGTTTAGAATGATGATAAATTTCTGTTGTTTTGTTTTGTTTTACGGCATATCAACCTCAGTGGGTCATTTAATACGATAAAGTTTTGAAATAAATCATTCTTAATGGATAATACAATTTTTTTTATAAATAAATTTTTCATTTTCTATTTAACCCATAGATGTGACCTAACAGATACTACCCACTCCGGATCAGAGTGGACAGGGAGCAATGATGATGAAGGGGTGCTCCACATTCCCACCTCCAGAACTGGAACTCACCATCAGATAGAGTTTAACGTAATCCCAGGACATGTAGACCCCGCAGCCACGCCTTCTAGCACCATATGATAAAAAGGGGTTGGGGCTTGCCATAAAGACATAGGTGTTGGGAAAAGTCAGTATAGGGTGCTGGGCTTTTGAACGTGAAAC
>CM042141.1:132201468-132223968 GCA_023376005.1 Doryteuthis pealeii
CCTTCTAAAGGGATTTGGCCCCTTCATAATTCACGGGCGGGGACTTTCCATGGAAGATTAACAGAAAAGCCCGGCGAAATACGTGAAGTTCACGTGGGACCTGGTTGGGTCCTCAGTTTCAGTTTGGGACGTCAGCAGCGAAGATGTACTGCCTTAACTGGAACTCACCTGTAATACGCGCGCTATGTTATTACTACATGAAAAATGTTAGTAAGTAAATTAAAAGCTTACGAAAA
Source organism: Doryteuthis pealeii (assembly GCA_023376005.1). NCBI lineage: Eukaryota > Metazoa > Mollusca > Cephalopoda > Myopsida > Loliginidae > Doryteuthis > Doryteuthis pealeii. The sequence goes on from CM042141.1 coordinate 132,201,705, forward strand.
TAACACGGTTTTGTGGTTGGGTGAATGTCTTTTTGGTAACAAGGACTGATCTAGAAGAAGAAATGAGTTAAGTGCGGGAACCGACACCCAAAAAAAAGGACGAAGTCCAGCTGCCTAGAAGAGACGTAAGATAGAAAAGATGAACAGCAGAGAAAGAAGAAAGTAAAAGAAGGGGATATTGCAAAACAAAATTGGTTGTTGAAGAGTAAATAAAAGTTCCAAAATTTTACCGTCGAAACTGGAAGACAAGGCAACAAACGGTTGTAAACTGAAATACAAACCCGAATGCTACAAAGTCCACTGGCCAAAATGACAAAAGGTATATATTAGACTCCATAATCTTCATTTCAAAATCAAAGCAGTCAAGCAAACCAATCAGAACTCAAGGAATGGATATTCACCCAAAATCACCAGATTCATGATGGATTCATTCTTTCGATTCCTATTTATTTTACCAAACTGTTCTTGGGACACTGCTGGAGTTGTACTTAGTTAGCTGCTTGTTATTAAAACCAACAGTAGTCTAACTGACCTCAATAGTGTTCTGTTTCGTATTATTTTCTGTTAAATCCTAATACACGAGTTACAACAATAAAAAAATATATTTTGAGTTACAGGAATTCGCACATCTCTGAAGGACCATAGACGTTCAGGTCTCTGCAAAATTTTTTTTTTATTTTTTATTTTATTTTATTTTTTTTTTGTGGGGGGCGTATTCTCTCACTGAGTGCAAAAAGCCTTGGGAAGATATACGGAGATCCTTTGTTGCCCAAGCAACAGGGTTCCCTCTCTCCCTCGTTGTTCATGATACGAGGGAATGATTGAAAAATAGCGAGTACATGTCTATTAAAACATACAATTGTCCGGCACAAGGTCTATAAACAAGGAGCCCTGATCATACATATTGAACCAGAAAAAATGAACATTTTAATTCAAAAATTCACTATTATATTTCAATCTTGAGGACGAAAAGAGAATTATATTCTTAAATATGTTATACTTAACAGTTATATAGTACCTAAATATTAAGGACTGTTTTTCCTAAAAATATCGTCTGTTTCATATACATAATGTCTAACGAAATTATAGCACTTGCAAATTACTCTGTCGACCTATTCATCTTTGTATAAACCTTTTTCCCTATTCTTAATATTACGTGCGTTTCTTATTATTTACTGGTTAACTCTAATACTCGAAAATTATACTTCAAGCTATATGTCTATTAAAGCATTCGAAGGGTCCGGAATAAGGTTATCAATAAGAAACCAGCGACATATTGAACCATAGAATGCACATTAATTTCAAAATCTGCTAATTATATCACTGATGATGAACAGTGAATATTACTGATCATCAAAAAAAAAAAATAAATAAATAACAATGCATTCTAATCCATTACTGAAGGACAGCGAGTCTATGGACCATCGGCTCAAGCTCATGAAGACAATTGATAAGTGGTACATTCCTTATCGATATCACTTAAACAAGGTCCAAAAAGAAAGCAAAAGTTGTCGGCCATTATTACAACCCAACACCTTTTGCCTTCGGACACTAGACAATGGAGTTCGGGCGTGGAATATTACAAGGTTACACACTGCAATCCGCGACTGATAAAACGGCATAAACAATCGCTACAAATTATCCAATCGAGGTAAACGAACAAGTGAACAACGAAACACGTTGACCGGAATTGAAGAGTTGTCCGCCATTTTGGCAAAATTGGAGATGGCAATCCTTTAAGTGAATTTGTAAAGAAAGAAAAAGAAAGAAAAGAAAGTAAAGAAACATTAAACAAAAAATAAAATAAAATAAGATAAAATAAAATGGAAGGCGAAGATGAGTGGCAATAAATGAATGGAAAAAAAAAAATAAAAAAAAATAAAACCATTTTAAAGGAATGTGAATAAAAGAAATCAAACCAAAATTTGGTCTTTTCACTAATTTGCAACTATGATTATTTTTGGCTAAGAATGAAAAAATAAAACTAATTGAGATACGAGAAAAAAAAGGCGGGGAAGATGTTAAGGTGTTCAGAATTACCAAGTTATAATGCGAAAAATTTAATTGAATGTATGTGATGAAGTACAACAAAATTTGACTTGACAGCCTTTAACTTCATGATGTAACAATAAAAAAAATAAATAACCATCTAATGCTAATAATGCCAAAACATTACTACACTACTTACTACTACTACTACTACTATACTAATAATAATAATATAAATAATATATAATAATACATTAATTATACAAATGAAAAAAAAACAGAATATAGTGCTTTTTATAACTTATTATCTTAGAAGAAGAAGAACGAAGAAAAGAAGGAAGAAGAAGAAAGAAGAAGACAGATGAGGGGCAACAGAACTAATAATAATAATAATAATAATAATAATAATAATATATTAAGAAGAAGAAAAGGAAGAAGAAGAAGAAGAAGAAGAGAATATGATGACAGATGAGGGTAACAGAAGAAGATAGAAAGAAGAAGAAGAAGAAGAGAAGAAAAGAAGAAGAAGAAGAAAGAGAAGAAGATGATGATTGATGGACAGATGAGGGTAACAAAGAAAGAAGAAGAAGAAGAAAGAAGAAGGAAGAAGATGACAGAGGGGAAACAGAAGAAAGGAATAGAAGGAAAAGAAGAAGAGTATTGTAAAAAAAGAATACAGTGGCTTATAACTTATCAAATAAGATCTTTCATTAATAATGTTGATGTGACTGATGATGATGATGATGCAAGGGAAAATTAGATGACCGACTGCATAAGGCACACCAAGTAATAGATTATTAGATACTATATATAATAAATATAGCTCCGAAATAAATTTTAGTCCTTTTGATAGAAGTAGTTGGTTGTTTTGTTGTGGTTTTTTTGTTTTTGTTTTTTACGGCTGTATCCAACCCTTCTCGACTCAATTAATGCTGAATCATCCTCAGTAGCTTACAGTACATGATTTGGTTGAATCTCAACCATCTAATATGAACAGGCTCATCGCTGCTTAAACTTCAGTGATCTAGCGGAACCGGTGTTTTTCAACCGTAACTTGGACACTAAGCAATTGAAGTTACAAAATGCATATTTACCAACCCTCACACGAGTAGAATGTAATTTGGATAACAATGAAAAAATTGATAACATTAATGCTAATAATTGCCAGCTTTACTACTACTACAACTACTTACTACTGACTACTACTTTACTATTACTACTTACTACTACTGAATAATAATAATAATAATAATAATTAATAATACACCTTATTCCCAGCAAGAAGACCAGATCACAGTGTTGATTAACAAAAAAAGAACAGACTTGTCAACTGGTGGATTTTGCAGTTCTCTTGGCAAAAGTTACAGGTATTGTCCATTTTTTCATATATTCCTTCAGCTTCACTCTTGTTGATCTTGCAAGAACTGCAAAATCCACCCAGTTGACAAGTTCTTTCTTTTGTTAATCACACACTAGATCTGGTCTTCCTTGCTGGGATAAAGGTGTTTATTATTATTATTATTATTATTATTATATCAGTAGTAGTAGTTAGTAATAGTAGTAGTATAGGTGTAGTAGTGTAGTAGTAGTAAAGCTGGCATTATTAGCAATTAGAGTTATTCATTTTTCATGTTAATCCAATTACATTCTACTCGTGTGGAAGGGTGGTAAATATGCTTTGTACTTCAATTGTGTGTCAAGTACGTTGAAAACACCGGTTCCCGCTAGATCATGAAGTTAAGCAGCGATAGGCCTGTTAATATTTAGGAGGATGGTTGAGAATTCAACCAAATCATGTACTGTAAGCTAACTGAGATGATTCAGCATTAAATGAGTCGAGGAAGGGTGTACGCCGTAAAACAAAAACAAAAACCAAACAAAAAAACAACCAACTACTTTCTATCAAACAGGACTAAAATTTATTTCGGAGCTATATATATATATAAATAGATCTATATCTATTATGTTGTGCTAGCAGTCGTCATCATATTTCCCTGCATCAATCATCATCATCATCACATCAACATTTTAATTATGGAAAGATCTTATTTAGATAGTTATAAAGCACTGTTATTCTTTTTACATACTCTTCTTCCTCTTCTTCTTCTTTCTTCTGTTTACCCTCATCTGTCATCTTCTTCTTCTTCTTCTTCTTCTCATTTCTCTCTGTTACCCTCATCTGTCCATCATCATTCATTCCTTTCTTCTTCTCTTCTCTTCTTCTTCTTTCTTCTTCTTCTTTCTTCTTTCTTCTTCTTTTCTTCTTTGTTACCCTCATCTGTCATCATATTCTTCTTCTATCTTCTTCTTCTTCTTTCTTCTTCTTCTTCTTAATATTTATATATTATTATTATTATTTATTATTATAGTTCTGTTGCCCCTCATCTGTCTTTCTTCTTCTTCTTCTTCTCTCTCTTTCTTCTTCTTCTCTAGATAATAAGTTATAAAGCCACTATATTCTGTTTTTTTTTTCATTTATAATTATATTATATAATTATATTATATATTATTAATTATTAGTAAGTAGAGTAAATAGTAGTGAGTATAGTAGTAATGTTAGGCATTATTAGCATTAGATGTTATTATATCTTTATTGTATATCCAATCATGAAGTTAAGGCTGTTCAAGTCAAATTTGTTTGTACTTCATCAACATAACATTCAATTTAAATTTCGCATTATAACTTGTAATTCTGAACACCTTAACATCTCCCCGCCTTTTTTTCTCGTATCTCAATTAGTTTTATTTTTCATTCTTAGCCAAATATCATAGTTGCAATTAGTGAAAAGACCAAATTTGTGATTCTTTATCCATTCCTTTAAAATGGTTTATTTTTTTTTTTTTACTTTTTCATTCATTTATTCCACTCATCTTCGCTTTCATTTATTTATCTTATTTTATTTATTTTGTTTAATGTTTCTACTTTCTTTCTTTCTTTTTCTTTCTTTTACAAATTCACTTAAGATTGCCATCTCCAATTTGCAATAATGGCGACAAACTCTAATTCCGGTCACGTGTTCGTTGTTCAACTTGTTCCGTTTACTCGATTAGGATAATTGTAGCGTTGTTATGCGTTTTTCAGCGCGATGCAGTTGTAACCTTTATATTCACGCCCGAACTCCATTGTCTAGTGCGAGGCCAAAGTGTGGGTTTAATAATGGCCGACAACTTTTGCTTCTTTTGGACCTTTGTTAAAGTGATATCGATAAGAATCCACTTATCAAATTTGTCTTATGGAGGCTTGAGCCGATGTCATAGACTCGCTGTCTTCAAGTAATGATTAGAATGCATTCTGTTTATTATTTATTTTTTTTTTTTGATGATATTCAGTATATTCACTGTTCATCATCATGATATATATAATAGCAGATTTTGAATTAAATGTGCATTCTATGGTTCAATATGTACGCTGAGTTTTTCTTATTTGAATAGACCTTATTCCGGACCCTCGAATGCTTTAATAGACATATTAGCTGAGTATAATTTTTTCGAGTATTTAGAGTTAACAGATAAATAATAAGAAACGCAACGAATATTAAGAAATAGGAAAAAGGTTTACTAAGCAACAAGATGATAGGCGAACAGGAGTAATTTGCAAGTGCTATATTTCGTTAGACATAATGTATATGAAATTACAAGACGATCATTCTTTTAGGAAAACAGTCTTATTATTTTAGGTACTATATAAACTGTTAAGTATACATATTTAAAGAATATATTTCTCTTTTCGTCCTCAGAGATATAAAGTTGAAATTTTGAATTAAATGTTCATTTCTGGTTCAATATGTATGACAGGCTCTTTTTAATAACCTTCGTGCCGGACATTGTATGTTTTAATAGACATGTAACTCGCATATTTGTTCATCATTCCTCGTATCATGAACAACGAGGGAGAGAGGGAACCCTGTTGCTTGGGGCAACAAAGGACCCGTATATCTTCCCAGGCTTTTTGCACTCAGGAGAGAATACCCCCCCCCCCCACAAAAAAAAATAAAAATAAATAAAAAAAAAAAAAATTTGCAAGAGACCTGAACTCTATGTCTTCAGAGATTGCGATTCCTGTAACTCAAATATATTTTTATGTTTGTAACTCCGTGTATTAGGATTAACAGAAAAATAAATACGGAAACACAACTATTGAGGCAGTTAGACTACTGTTGGTTTTAATAACAGCAGCTAACTTAAGTACAACTCCAGCAGTGTCCAAGACAGTTGGTATATATAAATAGGAATCAAGAATGATCCATCCATGAATCTGGGTGATTTGGGTGATTCCATTCCTTGAGTTCTGATTGGTGCATTGACTGCTGATTTGAATGAGATTATGGAGTCTTATATATACTTTGTTCATTTTGCAGTGGACTTTGTAGCATTCGGGTTTGTATTTTCAGTTACAACCGTTTGTTGCCTTGTCTTTCCAGTTCGACGGTAATTGGACTTTAATTACTCTTCAACAACAATTTGTTGCATACCCTTTTCTTTACTTTCTTCTATTCTTTTCTGCTGTTCATTTTTCTATCTTACGTCTCTTCTAGCAGCTGGACTTCGTCTTGGTGGGTCGGTCGCACCTTAACTCATTTTCTTCTAGATCAGTCTTGTTACCAAGACATTCACCAACCACAAAACCGTGTTATTTCGTAAGCTTTTATTTACTTAACTAAACATTTCATGTAAGTAAACATCTAGCGCGCGATACAAGTGAGTTCCAGTTAAGGCAGTACATCTTCGCTGCCTGACGTCCAAACTGAAACTGAGGACCCAACCAGGTCCCACGTGACTTCACGTATTTCGCGGGCTTTCTGTAATCTTCCATGGAAAGTCCCGCCCGTGATATGAAAAGGGCCATCCCTTTAGAAATACAGGGGATTGACAATAATCTTATGCCACCGCATAGATTATGTACAAATTATTAAGGATAGGGGAAAAAAGTCTACTAAGCAAAGATACAAACAGAGAATTTAGCAACTACTTGGTTGAATTAACAAGTCCCCAGAGATTCCGTTGTTTCTCTCTTCCGGGGTTTCATCAGGCACTATTTATAAGAAAAACATTATTTATGTATTATATGATACTTATGAATGATTATTTATTAATATAAATCTAATGAAAAAATTAGTTTCCACACTAAAAGAGATAAGAAGCAACCGATATACTAAAAAAATTATTACTAATGCAAACTACGCAGATGATCTAACGTTTCATGCAAATAAATTTGCTCAAGAGTAATCTCTTCTGCGTAGACTGAAGCATACCGTAAGGCATGGGTCTCAACGTGAAATCAGATTAAAATAGTGTTATGTTTTATCCAGAAAGCTGCCATCACCTCATTAAATGACAAGCCACTGGAATTAGTAGACTAGTTCATATAACTCGGTAGCCATATCTCATCTACTGAAAGTGATGTTAGCATACGCATTGATAGGGCATGACACGTTAACGAACATATGGAAATCTGATCTCTTTGATAAAACGAAACGGAAGTTTTCCTAGTTGTAGTTGGATGGCTGGTTGGTTGGATTTTACGGCATGTCAACCCTTTTCGGGTTATGTTCATGCCGAAGACGTTTTGTTTTATTCATTCTGGATGGGTACTCAATTTCTTTTAAACTCAATTTTTTAAACACATTTTTTGAACTCATTTTTTTCTATTCACCCCGTAAATGGGGACTCTAACAGGTACTACCACAAACGGGTCAGAGTGGATCTGGGAAGTAATGAAGATCAAAGGGGTACTCCAAATTCCCCAGAGCTGGAACTTTACCATCAAGAGAGTTTAACGTCATACCCCGGACATTAAAGCATTAGGGTTGAGTCAATCATATAGGTGCTAGGGCTTGACGTGACCAGCCGATTGATCGGAGGCGGCCTCTCCGACTGTCCGTCTAGCCTAAATAAGGACCAAAGTGGAGTGTTGCATGTCATATCAGGGTTCCGTCCTTAAGGATCACGGGTCACCACCCACAGCCAACAGGTGTATTTTTTGTGTCTTACTCCTCTGCAGAGGTTCAGTCGGTGTGTTCTAAAGTCCTAGCTGAGAGGGGTTTTCTGGATTTTTTAATTAAATGTGCATTTTATGGTTCAATATGTACAGTGGCTTCTTTTTTGATAGACCTTGTGTATGTTTTAATAGATATATAACTAAAAATTTGATTCACTATTATTTCCGATTACGCCAACGAGGCAAGGATGGGGCCCAGTCACTTGGGCAACACGAGGTATCATATATCTTCCCAGTCTTTCTGTACTCTGGGGTGAAATCTCTAGGCTTCCCCAAAATAAGACTCAAGGACTCAGGGAAACCTATGGTCTTCGAGACTGCGATGCCCGTAACTGAAATATATTTTTTTATTGTTGTAACTCGACTATAAGTTAACAGAGAAATAATTGGAAGAAACACAGCGACGAATAAGGATAGGTGAAAAGGTTTACTAAGCAAATATACAGGTGAATAGAGTAATTAGCAATTGCCTGGTTGAGTTACAAAGTTCCGTGAGATCTCGCAAGCATGTATCATGCAGTGAAGATAGATAAAAGATTTTCACTATGAAAATGCATTGGAAATGATTTTTACGGCATTGGAAATTATATTTACTATAAAAATGCATTTGAAATGATTTTTTACTATAAAAATGATATGTAAACGATTTTTACTATAAAAATGCATAAAATGATTTTTATCATAAAAAATAGTTGGTTATGATTTTTACTGTAAAAAGGCCTTGGAAATGCATCGAGAATAATTTTTAGTATAAAAATACATTGGAAATGATCTTTACTATAAACATGCATTGCAAATTATTTTTACTATAAAATTATCGGCCGATGATTTTTACTATAAAAGCACATTAGAAATGATGTTTACTATAAACGTGCATAGGAAATAATTTTTACTATAAAATGCATTGGAAAATTGTTTTTACTATAAAAATTCATTGGAAATGTGTTTTCACTATAAAAAATGCATTATAATTTTTACAATGAAAATGTATTGGAAATTTTTACTATAAAAAATATTTGTTAAGAATCAAATATCTCCCAAAATATTTTTTCTTTCAAATATCAACATTTACCTGAATTTAAAATAATTGTTTCGACGACGAATGTCAATTTTGAACAAATTGACAACACATCTCAACGTGATATTCACATTGGAATGTTCACGTAGATTGTCGTCAAAAACAACTAACAAATATCGTTACAGGTTAAATTGAAAATTATCGGCTGGTGTAGTTTGTCGATATCCGTTTCCAGATTCTTATTCCGAGCACAAAATTAAAGAGAATAAAAGAAAAACGTGACAGATTGGTTATTTTGTGTCCCTGAGTGTTTATGCTTGTATAATACCCCCCCCCCCTCACAAAAAAAACCCATGGTGATTGCATATATTTAAGTGAATGTAGCCAAAAATACAATGATGCGTACAGGTATGAATATTTCATTCAAGGGAAACAGTGAGAAAATAGATTGGCTGGTTAGTTGGTTAGTTGGTTGGATAGAGTTTACGGCATGTCAACCCTTGTTGGGTTATTTTATGCCAAAGACGTTTTGTTTTATTCATTCTTAATGGGTACTCAATTTTTAAACTAAATTTTTAAACACATTTTTTTAAAAATTATTTTTCTTATTTAACCCTCAGTTGGGACCCTAACAGGAACTACGACTCCGCGTCAGATTGGACCAAAGATTAAGGGTAATTAAGGAGTACTCCACAATCCCCAGTGATTCAGACCTGGAACTTTACCATCAGATAAATTTTAACGTCATATCCTGGGAATTAAGACCCTCAGCCACAGCCACAGCCCCTGGGATTTTATGCTTGTTTTTTTTTTAAATAAAAACAAAACAAAACAAAAAAAACACGGTGTAGGCAAATATTTGAAACATTTAAGTAAATGTAGCGAAAAAGGCTAAAATCAGACGTACAGAAAGTGGTAATAAGGGACTATTTGCTCGTAAATTCCTACCATAAAATAAACTGAACCCTCATTTTATGTCCGTGTTTTTGCAATAAATGTTTTATTTTTCTTGTACCCGTTATTTTACAATATTAAATATATTTTCTTTATTTATTTTAATATTCAGTTCAATGTTTAGTTTTAAAGTGGGGGCTTGTTTTACAATTTAGGTATCAATTGGATCCTTCTTTTATGACCGTAATTTTGTTTTTTCATCGACGATGATTAAAATCTGACGTTTTTATTTTAGAGTACCAAAGCCAAAAAGAAAAGAAATAACAACAACAACAAAAGGTAATATTCAACTTTTTACTCGTAAATTCCTACCATAAAATTAGGCTTGGGCATTTTATGGTAGGAATTTACGAGTAAAATTTGAAGTGTAAAAACGAACCCCCACTTTAAAACTAAACATTCTCACAAAATAAAAAATTTTAAGAATATAAACATTGAACTGAATATTAAAATAAATAAAGAAAATATATTTATTATTGTAAAATAACGGGAGCAAGAAAAATAAAACATTTATTGCAAAAAACACGGACATAAAATGAGGGTTCAGTTTATTTTATGGTAGGAATTTACGAGCCACTATATCTCAGAGTATTCACACACTTATAGAAGAACAGTAGGGGTACTATTTAACCTATAATTCAGTCCAACATGTTTGCCACAATGTCATTTGTATTTTATTGTTTGTGTCTTTATAAGTAAGTAAATTCAGCGAAGGAAGTCTATCCCCTTTTCCCTAGTGCTAGATTAGGGATATTGTTTTTGCGTCCGAAGTGGAGTGCCACACCTGCAAATCAGCTTCTCACTCTACCTCACATTTTTAATCTGCGCTACTCATGCGCTGAGTGACAGTTTCTGGATATTAATACATAATAATAATACATAATAATAACACGTAGTGTTATAGTTAACAGACCATTGTTAGTGAGTTTGATTCTCACTGGGTGCCCTATACTTCCGGCCTTGTGCCACATATAAGCTAAGCTTAGTAAACAACTATAAACCCAATGCAATGAGCATCTCACGTAGTGTTATAGTTAGCAGACCATTGTTAGTGAGTTTGATTCTCACTGGGTGCCCTATACTTCCGGCCTTGTGCCACATATAAGCTAAGCTTAGTAAACAACTATAAATCCAATGCAATGAGCATCTCACGTAGTGTTATAGTTAGCAGACCATTGTTAGTGAGTTTGATTCTCACTGGGTGCCCCTTACTTCTGGCCTTGTGCCACATCTAATATTAATAACAATTAATTCTTTGCCTTGTCCCATTATGTAAATTTATTTAATATATTTAAACATCTTTAAAATTATCAATCTACAAAAGGATTAGAGAAATATAGACATGCGCAGTAAGAATGGTTGGTTAGTTGGATTTTACGACATGCTAACCCCTGTTGGGTTATTTCATGCTGAAGACGTTTTATTCTGTTCCTGCTTGATTAGTTTTCAGTCTTTTTTAAATTCAATTTTTTTTTAAACTCATAGTAGAACAAGTTGTGGTACTATTTAATCCATGGCTCCAAAAACTACAAAGTCGCAGTCCAGCAAATTAGCCACTACGTCACACAATATACATCAATAACAAAGTGAATTTCAGAGGAAAAAAAAAACTGCGTATTGTTATTTTTCCTGACACTTATTTAAAAGAAAATTTTATATTCAGAGCATATCATTGTTTTGGTGGCCATTATTGGTAAACTGATTTCACTAAATGCCAACATAAATCAGTAATTCCTGTTTTGTGCTTGGCTATTAAGATCGTCATTTGTTTACTCTTACATTTTTATTGAAAGTAAATTCAATTTTAAATGCATATATGTTGGCGGTCAAAGCAATGATGTCTCATTTGCTTCAACAAAATGGCACCTAATACGAATTCTACTTTCATTCACTTACTGGTGTCTTGTAATATACATCTATTTTAAAAGCGTTTGTTAGCTCAGTCGGTAGAGCGTTCGGCTAGAAAGCACAAGGTTCCTAGTTCGATACCGGTCCTCGCCAACTCCGCGTATGAGTAGCACAGGGATCTGTGCGGTAAAGTAAGGAGCTGATGGTAGGTGTGCGCTCCACCTCAGATGCTAAAACAATCTCCTTGGTCTAGCGCAAGTGAAAAGGGATATATATATATATATATTATATATATATATATATATATATATATGTGTGTGTGGTGTGGCGCTCCACCTCAGATTGCAAAAAACGATCTCCTTAGTCTAGCGCTAGTGAAAAGGGGGATAGACTCCCTCGCTGATTGGCTGATACCGACTTTAAGTCACCTCAACGACTTTACTTTACTTTACTTTACTTACTATATATATATATATATATATATATATATATATATATTAGCAGGACCAGTTGATATACGACAGTATGATAATTTAATTATTATAACGTTTGATTTGTTTACTTAAGAGCTATTGCTAACTATTTCAATGTGTAAAAAGTATAATTATCTTGATTTAACTCTCTCTCTCATTCCTTTTTTTCTTTCTTTCCCTCTTTTCCTATTTTCATTATGTTTGATTGAAACAGATTAGCATTATCAATTCAGCGCGCTCATCCCTCTCTCTCTATCTATCAGCTACGCTCTTTCTTTTTCATTACATGTTTTCTGTGTAGCATGTCCTTTTTCTTGCCTTTCTTACTTTAAAATAAAAACGGAATGGACCATTATTTAGCTGAAGCGACGACACGGATAAGAAATAAAAATTCGGTGGATAAGCAACACCAGATAAACAGGATTTACATTTTTGCATTTCATATTGGACGATTTGGACGGTCCTATTTTTAACCAGAGGGAAGAAAAGCGACATGCTACACTGAAAAAATATAAAACAAAAGAAAGAAAGAAAGAGAGTACAGAGAGAAAACGTACTAAGAAAGAAAGAAAGAATGAGAGTATAGGAAAGATGGAGAGAGGGGGTCAGTGCACGGAAGCGATGACTGTAATTTGTTCAATCAAATATAAGGAACAGATGAAAAGAAAAAAAAGAAAAAAGAGTGAGAGAGATTTAAATCAAGATTAGTATACTCTTTACAGATTAAACTATTTTGCAATAGCTCTAAAGTAAAGATAGTACATATTAAACTGTCTAATATTAAACTGTCTCAGATCTAATTAATAGATCGAAACACTGCAGCGTCGGCCAATAAACTCACCACTTAACCCATTTAAACCTGTGTTTTTTTTTCATTTTTCTTAATATACTACATACCGTCGGATTCACTTCCTTTCTTCACATATTAAACTGTTTAGCAATAGCTCTAAAGTAAGAACAAAAGAAGGAGAAAGACCCAATACGAAGAGATGCTACCTGATGCGGTCCAGCAGAAAATAGAAGACATTAGTTGTAGTAATTAAATTATTCTACCGTGGGATATCCACAGGCCCTGCTAGTATCTATAATAGAACATAGGGCATTCCCTCGTGGAGTCATGGTTAACAAGTTAGTCTCGCAAACCCATTACTACTGAATAGTATGTTCGCCCCTCGCTTGATGCAGCTCTGTCGACTGGGGCTTTAGAATATACCGATTGCATCTCTGAAATGAGGTACCCCTGAAATGGGTGAAGACCTGTGGTGCTTAAGGATGGAACCCTGGAGGCTGAGCAGTCTCTGTAAAGTATCCCTTCATCACCATTACTCCTAGGTCCACTCTGACCCGGAGTGGTAGTACCTGTTAGGGTCCCATCTATGGGTTAAATAGGAAAAATAAGAGTTTGAAAAAGCAATGAGTTTGAAAAAAAAATGTCTTCGGCATAAAATAACCCAACAGGGGTTGACATGCTGTAAATAACCAACCAACCACCCCACCAACCAGCCAACCAAACAACCAGCGTGGCTGGTTTCTCTTTAATTGCAACAATCTGTCACTTCATACCGGTAGCGAACGGACTGGGTAAATCTCTCTCTCTCTCTCTCTCTCTCTCTCTCTCTCTCTCTCTCTCTCTCTCTCTCTCTCTCTCTCCGAGGACATGGTACATATAGTTCAAGGAGATAACTTGAAAGAATTAGACATTTCTCAAGACGATATATATATGTGTAATATAGGGATAGGCATTTTTGTCACCTACTAGGAATTTTTTTAAAACTAAATTAAAAAAAAAAATCTATTATTTAAGGTCAAACTTTGTCTAAATCGATAAGTAGTAACATAATAACCATCATTAAAAAAAGAAAAATATCATTACATATGCAGTTTATTTTTGATAGATTTAAAACTATTTGTTTTGGTCAATTTCGACGCGATCCGCCATTAAGCCTCTTTTTCAATGGTTTTAGGTGCTTGTTTACAATTTTAAAATAACATTTGCGATGGAAAAAAAATTACCAAAAATCAGGTAATTATCCGATTTTAATGAAATTTTCAGTATTGGTTTAACAATTAATGAATTTTATAATGCATCAGTTATTTTATTTCAAAACTTGAATTCAGTATTTTTGCGCCACAATGATGTGTGCCACACATGATTTTTTGGCGGACCTGAACTTTCAGATCCCCCCCCCCATCTAAAATGTTTTTTTTTGACCTTTTTTTCCCTTCTTTCAATGGATTATTATCGATTTTACACCAATCTATCAGACTGTGAAAAAAAATTCAAAAAAGTTATTTATTTTTCGAGTTTTCTGGGGGGCTCAGTTTCCCGTATAAGTTTATAGTAAATCGATCCCCCATATCGGAACCCCTCGAAAGGAAACTGGCGCAAAGGTGTCAAGGTTAGGGTGGCCCAGAAAAAACAGAACCCAAATTATTTATTATCGAGCGGTTCCGATATGGGGGATCGATTTACTATAAACTTATACGGGGAAATGAGCACCCCTGAAAACTTGAAAAATAAAGAACTTTTAAAATTTTTTTTTTCACAATCTGATAGATTGGTGTGTAAACGATAATAATCCATTGAAGAAAAAGAAAAGAAATTACAAAGAAAAATGTTTTTTCAGCGGTTCCGATATGGGGGATCGGTTTACGATAAACTTATACGGGGGAACTGATCACCCCTGAAAACTCGAAAAATAAATAACTTAAAAAATTTTTTTTTTTACAATCGGATAGATTGGTGTGCAATCGATAATAATCCGTTGAAAAATAAAAAAAAAAAAAAAAAAAAGATTAAAAGCAAACATTTTAGATCGGGGGTTCTGAAAGTTCAGGTCCGCCGATTTAAAAAAAAAATTGTATAGTTTTGAAGTACAGCAGAGGTTCTGAGTCGGACTTCTCCTTGAGTTAATGAGTTACCGACCAAGGCTAAAGAACCCATTCAAACCCATTTGGGGATTTATGCGAATAGTAAGTACCCCAATCTTACTACTATCGGTGTTCCTGAGAAAAGAAATGAGATTGAGGATACGGTATATTTTTGCATTTGTGTATCAGATAAGCAACAATACCTTCAGGTCAGTTTTTTTTAGTGGGGGGCAGGGTATGAGAAAATACGAGAAAAATAAATAGGCTAACAGGAATAACTCTGAAAAATTTACAAATTTAATTTCTATATTCCCCATTCTGTTCATTAAGACATTTGAATATATGATATGTTGATATTGCAATAAAATGTATTATTGCATTATTGGTAAATGGTGGTTAACCTGCACAAATTCTGGTTGTAACATTTTCACAATAATATATCGAGCGATAGGTACTGCTATTCAATGGAGAGCAATATGAGATTTAAAAAGTGTATACTTAAATTTAGTCAGCTACTATATAATTCTGAGAAAGCTGGGAACGTTTAACTAATAGATGCAGTTAAAATAAATTATATAAGTTATTATATATAAATTATTAAATTATATAAGTTATTATATATAAATTATTACAAGTTATAATAAAAGGGGAAATAACTGCTTAATGAAAAGCGTAAAAGCTATCACATGATATTATGGTCTGCATATGGATTACAAAATGTATTTTTTATATGATTTTTCCCTCTATTATTAATATTGATTTTATTACAATTAAGGTTTGATTGTTATGTAAGAAAGAACAATTGTTATAAAAGAATTGTTTATTTTCTGTTCTTTACCACCATGGCTCGTTTTGTCTACGTTGTTTGATAGAAACTTAATTTCATATTTATAAATATCAGCACTGCCACCTTTGGACATTAAAGAGAAGGGTAGCTATTGAGTGCAAGTCCTCACCACTTACCCAAACAAATCTAACATACGTGACACTCTCTTCTATTGAGCCAAGACTTGACAAATTGACAAATAAGAAGCAGTCTCACTGTTCCCATTGACTGTACACTGGGGGTTAGTTTAGAATGATGATAAATTTCTGTTTGTTTTGTTTTGTTTTACGGCATATCAACCTCAGTGGGTCATTTAATACCGATAAAGTTTTGAAATAAATCAATTCTTAATGGATAATACAATTTTTTTATAAATACATTTTTCTATTTAACCCATAGATGGGACCCTAACAGGTACTACCACTCCGGGTCAGAGTGGACCAGGGAGCAATGATGATGAAGGGGTGCTCCACATTCCCCAAACCTCCAAAACTGGAATCTCACCATCAGATAGAGTTTAACGTCATTCCCAGGACATGTAGACCCGCAGCCACCGCCTTCTAGCACCCATATGATAAAAAGGGGTTGGGGCTTGCCATAAAGACAATAGGGTTGGGAAAATCATATAGGTGCTAGGGCTTGACGTGACCAGCCGACCGCCCGTATATATAAATTACAGAAATTTATATATACGGGCGGTCGGAGAGGCCCCTCCGATCAATCGGCTGGTCACGTCAAGCCCTAGCACCTATATGATTTTCCCAACCCTATTGCCCTTATGGCAAGTCCCAACTAAATAAAGCTAATTTTAACATGTCTATATAAATACTTTTTATTCGAAGATTTTACAAATACTTTAATTTTATACACTGGCCCGTACATCGATCGAAAATGTCAACCGGTTCGCAACATCCAAGAGTTTTAAAAGCACTGTATTACAAAGGTATTAGGTAATATTGGTATATTATTGACTAGCCGGGTTAGCTCAGTCGGTAGAGCGTTCGGCTAGAAACCACAAGGTTCCTAGTTCGATACCGGTCCTCGCCAACTCAGCGTTATGAGTAGCACGGGATCTGTGCGGTAAAGTAAGGAGCTGATGGTAGGTGTGGCGCTCCACCTCAGACGCTAAAACAATCTCCTTGGTCTGGCGCAAGTGAAAAGGGGATAGACTCCCTCGCTGATTGGCTGATACCGACTTTAGGCCGCCCAGTCGACTTTACTTACTTACTATTGACTAGCCTATGCGTTCTCGATTTAGTATTATTTGTATTTCAATTAAAAGAGATTTATGAGATTTGCTTTGTGTATAAACATACTGAGTTCAAAGACTTTCTGGTCAGTTTGAAGACGTCTTGGCTGGTTGGTTAGATTTTACGGCTGGTCAATAATCGTTGGGTTATTTCATGCCGAAGACGTTTTGTTTTATTAATTCTGGATGGGTAGTTTTAAACACAGTTTTTAAACACACTTTTAAAAACTCATTTTAGTCGATTTAATCCATAGATAGGATCATAACAGGTACTACCAATCCAGGAGTCTGGGGGTAATGGTGATGAAGGGGTCCTCCATATTTCCCAATGCTTTAAAATAGGAACCTTACCATTAGATGCAGACTCAGGAAATAACTTCATACAACGACTGCTGTTTAAACAGTAGCACTGCATCCAACAAAGCCTTCATCAGATGATGACTCTGGGTTCAGGCATGGTTTCAGTGAGGAAGCATTATTATCACCAACCCACAATGCCCCAGCAGTATCTCACGATACCACCAGACTTGGTTTGTTGTCACACTGTGGAATTGCCATATCCACGCTGATGTGGTAAGAGCCTTATCCTGGATCTTTTTTATGTATTTCCTCTTGTCTGGTTTAGTCAAAGATGCGATGGTTGAGTTGGTAATAAATCCTTGGAATCTGACTTCGATAGGAAATACATCCGTTATCCATCCATTTCTGAAACATTGTTCTCGTGGATATTCATATTTTTCCAAATTATGCTGATACCCCCAGTCAAGATTTTCTTCAAAAGGGACTGTTAACTCAACGAGGAAAACAATTATTAGATTAACAGATTATTTGAAGTGAGCACATACGTGCACTCACACCAAACAACCTTTTTATCTATTCGGAAATGAGGTACAGCGCATGTGCACACAACTCGGCATGTAGCCGGAAGTTTGGTTTTGGGGGAGAGGTGATAAAACTGGTCATATCACTACACGGATCTATCTAGCTAGGCTCACTCACCAACCGACTCATTCAAAAATAACAATAAAATTCTTGCATTCTCTCCTTGCGCAGCTCCCTTTCACCAAAATACCTCATTCGCTTTATGCATGTATCCTACTTAAACATTTCCCAATATTGATGATTGGCGATGGAGGGGGTGGGAAAAAATTGAAAATAAAAAACCCAAGAAACTGAAAAACACATGTAAACAAAACAAAAAAATGTGGGTCATTTTGGTTTCCCCCTTTCCATCAGCTATTGTGTAGGCCCGCCGACTGTCTTCTGCATTTTGTTGTTTGAAAGCAAGCCGGTCAGTGCCTCTAATATGGGAGTGGGTGTCCTTAGTGGGTGGTCGGTAAAAAAAAATTGGGATTCTGTAAACAATTATTAGATCAACAGACCAGATGACAATATCAGGACACTGGGCCGTTAACGTTATTTCAGTTGGAAATACGAGTTGATGTTCGAAATCACAAACAATGTGTCAGTCCGTGCAGCCATCAAACAGTGAAGAAAGGTGCCTATTTTTACACGAAAGATTCAAAATGTTTCCTTCTTTAACGAAATGTAATGTTTTGTTGTTGATGTTATTAACAGCTTTATTTGCAGTCTCTCAACATATCTTCGACGCCTCCGCTAAAATCTCGAGGACTTCATTGTGCCTCCACGTTTAGCTTATTAGAGCGCACTCGCATACAGTGAGAATATTTTTCAGGCTAACAGTTTTCTCACATGTTCCACATAGGTCAGACGTAGCTAAACCCCAAACATGTAGGTTGACTGGCATTGGTAAGATGTCATAGCCTACCTTTATAAGGCAACTTAACTTTTTAGGCTCCATATGTCTGATGTCCTGCATATGACATCTCTGTTTTTAGGCCTCTCCCACTTGGCCCATGCACCCTGTTTACTTTGTCCTACACCTGTAGCAATACGCTTGACTTCCTCAAGTTGATATATATATATATATATATATATATATATATATATTATATATATATATAATATATGGGAGTAAATATGGAAAATAAATCCGACAATATAAAGAAAATTTGAAAAAAAAACCAAGTGTTCCGAAAATGGGATGAATTTAATTACCGATGTTTAATCATTCCCACTTTGTTCCCTTAATAATCGACATGGATTCTTTAATATATCTCCGTTTCTAGCTAAAATAGTGTTAAATAATTACTAAATACCAGGTTTCATTTAATTATTTATTTAGTTATCATTCCCACTTTGTTCCCTTTATTGTCTTAAAAATTATCAGTCCATTAATACTTTTTCTCGTCTTTTGCGTGGATCGCGACTTGCCTTTCAAAAATATAACGCTGATCAAATACAGTTACATAACTAAAAAGATTTTCATCTCCTGTCACATATAAAAACATCCATCATTTTCTTCACCCCAAGATACATCCTGATGAAGGTTCAATGAAACCGAAATGTTTAAACATCGATAATTAAATTCATCCCATTTCGGAACACTTGTTTTTTCAAATTTTCTTTATATATATATATATTATATATATATATATAATATATATATATATATTATATATATATATATATATATATATATTGAAACATATTTAAGAATATATGTTGTGTGAGGTTGTGTAATTGTATTTGTATATATAGAATATATATATTTATATTTGTGCATGTATCTGTGTGTGTGTGTGTGTGTGTGTCTTTATGTGCGTGTGCGTGCGTGTGTGGGTGTAACAGCGGTATGAGTATGTACATGCATCATATTATGCGTTTTAGTATTAGTGTGTGTGTGTACGCGCGAAAATAGTAACATGATACAAGTGGACATAACTCTATTCTTAAAATAAAGAGTTATCTCCCATTGTTTGATGGATGAATTTTAATAAATATTCTCGTTGGATATCCCATATTTGTGACATCTTATCACATCCTACGAGTAGCGAAAGGGTAAGGTAAATACCTATTATAATTGTTCTCAAAGGGTACATTATGTATGAAATTTATATCTTAAGTTTTTACTTTTATTTGGCTTCTATCCGCATGTATGTATATATATTTCCCCAATTATTATTTCACTCTAGGGTTGCGGGTTTTTCACACCAGCGTACGCTGATAGTTTTTCACGGACGCTTGAGTGACAGCAAATCTCCTCAAGTCTCCAGTATCCTTAGTAATCGATTCTATTTTTCGCGAAAACTATATTTCTTTTTTCATCACAGCAGTTAATATCTTCCACATCATCGGTTTATAATTGCTTGGGATGTTTCCTTTTTGTGGATCTTTCTGGATTAGGGTAGTTATCCCTTTTGTCATCCATTCAGGTTATTTCTGTTTCTTGTAGACATCTGTTCAGTTGTTGAGCCATTCTTTTGTGGATAGAAGTACATTTTTGAACCAGAATCCATGTATACCATCATGGCCTGGTGTTTTCCAATTTGCTACTTTCTTTAGTATTGATCTGAGTGTAATTAAATGAATACTTGCTACAGGTCCTTCTTCAATTTCCATCAGCTCATTTTTTATATCACTTATCCATTTGGATTTTTTATTGTGTTCTTTCTTCAACCATATATCACTCCAAAATTGTTTTGCTTCTGTTGCATCTGGGTGTTTATTTTTGATCCACTAATTTGTTCATAACATTTATTTTCATTGTTTTGGAAAGTCTTATTTTGTTTGTACTGTGTAGATCTATCTCGATATCTTTTGAGTCTTTCTTCTATAGCAGATATCCCTTGATTTACTTCTTCCAACTTAATTTGCTGTCGTCTTTTCAACTTTTTAGCTGAATGCGTATTTGTACATTTATTTAAAGTATTTATTTGTTGTCGTAGTTTTTTAATTTGTTCTTCCAATCTGAACTCCCACGCAGCTTTAGTGTTTCTGTTTGTTTCTTTGTTTGAGTTTCGTAGGGGTGCACCAATTCTATCGCAGACTAGTTTTTAAAAAAAATATTATTATTATTATTATTATTATTATTATTATTATTACTAGCAAATATATGCACCCTCCGGGTGCAAGTATTTAAGTTTTAATGTAACAAAATATTGTATTAAATTAGGCTAATGAAACTAAATAAGAATACAGATAAAAAGATTTGAAACAGAGGGAGTATAATAAAATATTTGAAACAGAGGGAGTATAATAAAAAATGGAACAACTGAAACTTACTCTTCCATCACTCTCGCCTTTCATTGTTATTTTTCTAATTTAAGTATTTAGTTATAAGAGGAAGTAAAGAATAAAATGACAGTTATTTTATCTTGTTAATGGATTTCATTTAAGATTCATTGAAGAGATTTTTGCTTATATTCATTAAAATAAAACCAAACAGTTAGAAATCAATAATACTAAGCACATATTTATTAAATTCGATTTTTTAATATTAATATGCAAATTAGCCTTCTCGTTCACACTGTAAACCGCTATTTTGTTGTATATATAAATATAATTGCATGTTGTCAGTATGTAAACATAGTTAACAGTATTAATAATGTAAGACAATGTTATTAATAATTGAGGTTTAGATAAAAAATAAAATCATGGAGAATGTGATGTCAATAACTAAGAGAATTGTGACTTGAGTAGGAATATAGTTTCGGTTACAGACAGAAAAACACACAATCTCCATTATAATAAGATTATATCACTCCATTATTTATCATTTATTTATTATGTATTTCAGTGTCTTGAACAGACAGCTGGTCAGTGAAATAGGTATAATCTTTTTAGGTTAGAAGGGTCATTTCCGGGTTTTTTGAATTATATAGTAGTTTCTTTTAAAATATTCGGAAAATTACCATGTATCCATATATTGTTATATATAGAGATTATACCGGTAATTGTCATAAGCCCGCTTAGTAGAACTTATAAAGTCCTATTTCTGTCTTTTGACACCCCTATTTTTTATAGGAAAGATTTCAATTCTGCTAAACTCAAAGGGTTATTGTAACTTAAAGTTTAATATTCAGTTTTATATATTTCTACGTTTTGTTTTGTAACTTTCTGAATTGTTAAATTTAAACTTTAGTTTGTATTTTTCTGCGTTTTGTTTTGGGAGTAA
>CM042141.1:132228968-132238968 GCA_023376005.1 Doryteuthis pealeii
TACCACACTCCCCAGATCTCCAAAACTGGAACCTCATCATATTATGCCGTTTGCTGTTATAACAATAATACCTCATTTTTAATGGCGTTGAATATTACTTTTCAGGAGGATACAGTGGTGCGTAATATTCCTCTTCTGAAAGAGGATACAGTCAGTATATTCTAAGCCCCGTCGGCAGGACGCAGGAAATTAGTTTGAAATGAAAAATGCTTGACATTCACTTGTTAGCCTCGCTATGTCTTCGATTAAAGTATTTACCTCTTACCCCTGCGTAGACGGGTATATCAGTTAATTATATAAGGTTTGTCATAAAAGTATCGAGATTGAAGCTGCATTTACCAAGATAGAAACGAACATTGACTGGAACGTTAATTTTTTTCAGAAGACAAGGTATCTTAAAATTATCGAGATTGAAGATATATTTACCAAGATAGAAATGAACAATGAATGGAACGTTAATTTTTTTAGGAATAAAAGTGTTACGTTACCGGGTGTTCGTCGCCACGTTACCAAATCGATATATGTAACGTTATTGGTTTTTCACCGTTACTAAATCGTATACTTGTACAGTCGTGTATCAGGGGTTGGCTACGCTCGCTTGTTTACAACTCCACGCAGAATCTCTATTAGTCAGCCTTCAAGCCCTCAAATTCTTTCACACACTTCTTGGTCAAGGGAGAATCACCTTACGCACGCCGCGTGCCACTCGTTTATTCGTCCAGCAAACTGGTATCAGGTTTCACGACCGTTGGTTTTTAGTCATGGTCAATTTGGCTTTCTCCACGGGTGTCTAGTGGTCGTCCCATTCACGATACTATCATAGTATCTTTACTATTTGTTTGGGTAAAGATTCCATTCATAAAAAGATACGATAATACCGTATTTATTTTTCAGAAGTTTATTATATTAAAAACTTCAATGCACTTTTTTAAGAGAGAGTCAAGTCTAATAATATTTGTACTTAGTAAAGAGTATTCTAACTGGATTCAACTTCGGGTTTAGTTCTTCGTAAACTTCTCGGTGACAAACTTTTCTTAACAGTAACAGGCCATTCCTTATCGTCTTCAGCGACAACAGTTTACCAAACTCCGTACGGTCTCGACTAACGATCACTGCCTCTCCGGCCGACTCCTCTGACTGACTCTAACTGACTGCCTGACTATCTACTGAATAATCTAACTGAATAATCTACTGACGGGTTTCTTAAATACTATCTCAAAGTAATTTTCCAGAAATATCTTTTTTTGAAACCATCTAGCTCTTTCTCGAAAGAATAGAATGTTCAATTCCTTCGAATCATTCTGGTCAAATAGAGTTCACGGCTTTTCAGATCAAAGGACCATTGGCGTCGAAAAGACTGGATTTTCCTTAAAACCCGTCATTGTGTCGCCAATATCTCGTTAAAATATTTTATTTCTTTTTCGGCCGATTCTACAAAGGCCACCCAAGTAAATATCAGAGAATTGGAAATACATTTTTGTTTCAGGGTTTCTCCAAGTCTGGCACAAGGCCACAAATATAGGTGCTGGGACGGCCATTATGTAACACAAGGTTTGTCATAAAAGTGCTGAGTTTGAAGCTGTATTTTTCAGAATACAAGGTGTGTCATAAAAGTGCCGAGTTTAAAGCGGCATTTACCAAGATAGAAATGAACAATGAATGGAACGTTAAATTTTTTCAGAGTACAAGGTGTGTCATAAAAGTGCCGAGTTTGTAGCTGTATTTATCAAGAATGAAACGAACAATGAGTGGAACGTTATTTTCCTCAGAATACAAGGTGTGTCAAAAAGTTAAAAAAAATCTCGATACTTCTTTGACACGACTTGAATGCGGACGATTTTGAGAGATTTACTTTAATGACTTTTTCATCGATTAAATAAAAATTCAAAGAAATAAAAAAAACCGATAAAAGATAAATAGCATAATGGATGACTATATACTTTACTTATCTTGAAATAAAATAAACAATGGAATAAAATGATGAAGCCGGAGAAACACACTTCAATTTTTGGCCTATTTGCACGGGAGCTACAGCCATTACTTACAATTTAAAAAATAAAGGAAAAAAAGAATTCTTATTTCTTTTTCGCTTCACCAAATTTATCACCAACACAGAATCTAAAGACAATATAATGTCACCTATCTCCCTGAAGTTTACAAGTCAACCTCTGGGTAATTAATTTTAAATCCAGGTTGGTTGGTTGGTTGGTTGGTTGGTTTGATTTTACAATACGTCAAACCTTGTTGGGATATTTTATGCAGAAGAAGTTTTGTTTTATCCATTCTTGATAGGCGTTGTACCGGCCGTTCCTACAGTGGAGAATATACACCGGTTCTCACTATAAATAGTGAGACACCGAGTGAAAAGGTTGTACTGTTACCGTTAACGACAAGCTAGTCGTTCCTGTACCATTATTGTAAATACACTTGTCTTATTTTACCCTATCTCGACTTGACTTCTTTTTTACTGTTGGACTAACATCACAACAATAGGTATGACATTTTTTCTGTTTAACACATAGATGGGACCCTAACAGGTGCCACCACTCCGGATCAGAGTGGACCTGTGAGTAATGGTGATGAAAGTGTACTACACATTCCCCAGAGCTCCAAAATTGGAACTTCACCATCAGATAGAGTTTAACATCAACCCCAGGACATTAAGACCATCAGCCACCACCTTTTAGCTCATATATGATTGGGCTTGACATGAGCGGAATAGGGTTGAGACAATCGAATAGGTGATAGGGCTTCACCAGCCAATTAATCGGAGGGGGCCTCTCCGACCGACGGTCTATTCAAAATAAATGCCAAAGTGGAATGTTGCATGTCATGAACTGCTCAGTCACCAGACTTCCATCCTTAAGCATCACCGGTCGCCACCAATGACCAACAGCTGGCCGCATTTGGGGTGTCTTACCCCTCAGCAGAGGTGCAGTCGTTGTGTTCTAAAGCCCCAGCAGACAGGGCTGCAAAGTTTGAAGGGAATAATAAACATTTTCTATCGTTTTACAACATACGGAACTGAGGAAGAACACATACTCTCCAGAAACAAAAACTCTCTGACAATTTTGTGTAATTTTCTCTTGTTATTTCAACAAATAAACATTTTATTCATATGTTGCAGATTAACTATTGTTTCAATTCTTTTGTCGCGAAAAAAAATTCAAAAAGACTAAGGAATTGAGAAACAAAGGATGTTCCAGACAGAAGTCTGCATAGAAGAAAGAAGCAAAGTGATAAACATCTAAGGCTTGCTGCTTGACCGGGTCAAACAAACTTTCCGGAAAACAACAATAGCAGGATGACAAAGACTTCCTATTGACTGGTGACAAATCTAGGATTGCA
This sequence comes from Doryteuthis pealeii, assembly GCA_023376005.1. NCBI lineage: Eukaryota > Metazoa > Mollusca > Cephalopoda > Myopsida > Loliginidae > Doryteuthis > Doryteuthis pealeii. The sequence goes on from CM042141.1 coordinate 132,232,317, forward strand.
GGTGACGCCATACAGTTCCGGTGTAATTTGAATAGACCAGAGCATGCTGGGTAAAAATTAAAAAAGTGACGGTTAGACCGAGAGTTCAACAGTTGAGATTTGGTAGCCGCTGAGTTCAGTCACTCCCGTCGACTCTCCGAAGAAGAGATTTGTTATAACTACGGTTCATTTCCCCACTCATTCAAGCAGGCTCTATCACGACTTACACCTCCTTTCATCACGCCAACCGAGGAAAGAAAATAAAGTCCAGCTTTCTATTGTAAACCTGTGTTGGTTTTTAATCCAGTGTACTACACACCAGCGCTGTCAGTTGATACAGTATATAACACATAAAGACCTGTTTATTTTTTGCTACACCTCATATTGTGTAAACATTTTGAAAAGATGCGTGGAAATCATTATCTAGATTAAGTTAGATGTGTCTATGATCAAATTAGTTAAACTGTAGGGATTACATACCTTACTTGCCATGGTTCTTTTATTTGACACTAGGGGACACGAAAGACAATTTCCGCGGGTGTCTGCTAATACTCAATAGTTGGAGTGGCCTGCAGCAGTATAAAAGAAAACGCAACAAAATCAAAGGCCACTCGTATCTTGTGCCTTGACATGGAGTAGCAACGCGAAAGCTGAGTTCCTGTACAAGGACAGGGGGATATTTTGAGTCCCCAAGCAACATCGTGTCGCATGAACACAATAGAATGCTTAACTTGTTAGTCTTTACACTTTCCTTCTCTAACAGCTCGATATGAAAAAATCCACAGGTTCTGTACTAAAGAATTTTTTAAAAATTTCATATTAGGACATTTCACTCAGAGAGAGGAGAGAGAGAGAGAGAGAGAGAGAGAGAGAGAGAGAGAGAGAGAGAGAGAGAGAAGGACAGAGAGAAGGGGAAAGAGAGAAGTACAGAGAAAGAGAGAAGTAAAGAGAAGAGAAGGACAGAGAGAGAGAGAAAGAAGAAGGGCAGAGAGAGAGAGAGAGAGAGAGAGAGAAAAGAGAGAATGGCAGAGAGAGAGAGAGAGAAGAGAAAGAGAAAGGACAGAGAGAGAAAGATAGAAGGACACAGAGAGAGAGAGAGAGAGAGAGAGAGAGAGAGAGAGAGAGAAGGGGAAAGAGAGAAGTACAGAGAATGAGAGAAGTACAGATAAAGAGAGAGAGAAAGAGAGAGGACAGAGAGAGAGAGAGAGAAGGGGAAAGAGAGAAGTACAGAGAATGAGAGAAGTACAGATAAAGAGAGAGAGAAGAGAGAGGGACAGAGAGAGAGAGAGAGAGAGAGAAAGAGAGAGGGCAGAGAGAGAGAGAGAGAAAGAGAAAAGGACACAGAGAGAGAAAGATAGAAGCACAGAGAGAGAGAAAGAGAGAGACAGAGAGAGAGAGAGAGAGAGAGAGAGAGAGAAAGAGAGAAGGGGAAAGAGATAAGTACAGAGAAAGAGAGAAATACAGAGAAAGAGAGAAGGACAGAGAGAGAGAAAGAGAGAAGGGCAGAGAGAGAGAGAGAGAGAGAGAGAAAGAGAGAAGGGCAGAAGAGAGAGAGAGAGAGAAAGAGAAAAGGACAGAGAGAGAGAAAGATAGAAGGACAGAGAGAGAGAGAGAGAGAGAGAGAGAGAGAGAGAGAGAGAGAGAGAGAGAGAGAGAGAGAGAGAGAGAGAGAGATAATAATTTGGATGACGTGTGCACAATGGAATAAAATGATGAAGCCAAAGAAAAGCACTTCGCTTTTTGGCCAATTTGCTCTGGAGCTATATTCATTATTTACACTTTAAGAACACTAAAGACGTTTTATTTCTGTTTTGCTCCATCAAATGTAGCACAGAATATAATGACAATACAGTGACACCCATCTCCCTGTAATTTACAAGCTAACCTCTGAGTAATTTATTTAGAAAGCCAGGAGGAAATGCTGAGAATTACTCAAGCTAAACAATGTGCATGGGCAAAATGGTATCGAACCAATGAATAGGATCAAACACATGCGACAAACTTACAACTATGGGAAACACAAACAACCTCATCCAGGATTTGAACTTAGGTTGCTGATTCCATTTCCTATGATAGTAATCATTATATCAATGCACTTTCACTTATATTATAAAGGGTTAATTCTAAAACTATGGATGCAATTGTAGCAAGATGGGGAATATCCTGAGTTTTGCGAGGACTACTATTAGAAAAGAGAGGAAGAAGAAATAAGAGATAGTAAAGGTTTTAAAAAATAGTGATGAGCACAAAACGGTTTTCGTGAATTTGACCTGGGCGTGACCCCCCGAAGGGAGCATTGAATGTCAAACGAAGTTTCGGGTGTTGACCGGAACCGGAAGTCACGTGGTGACGTGGAACGACGAAGAAAAATACCGGCCTCTTTTTGCTTTCGGACGCGTAGGGTACGGACCGGACCTCTGGTCCCAGTTGTGGGATCACAGTAATTCAACAGTGTCCTCTCTCTCTTTCTCTCTGCCTTTCCTTCTTCCGACACAGCCCACGAGACTAGCCCTGGAAATAAAAGTTAAGCAGCTTGTGACGATATATTTCTCGCGTTGTACTTTTTTTATCGACAAGATGACCGCCACATGCCGAACACCTTTTTAGTGTTGTGAATTTGGAAGCACGTTGACAAGACCCGCTATTAGAACGTTACGAATATATCACTACCGCCACGTTACACAATCATCATGATTAAGTTATCCCTTAACTCTTCATTGGGGTTGCCTCTCTCACTGGTTCTGGGTTCAGTCTTTGTTATAATATATTTTGTGTAAACGGTATGAATCAAACTATTCTCCCTTCAAGTATGGGTAAAGAGGAGGGTAGACTGAGCTATTTAATTTTGGTCAGGCAATGAGTCTAGAAAAAGAAAACTCTGGATTCAAACCTGTTAAACTGTGCTTAAGAAAGGGGCCATGTATCACATCGTACTTGAGTAGAAGTGTTGGTAATTATATATAGGGTACTCAGTTAGAACTGAACTCACTAAAATGGTTTACTACCTATCTTGTTAACCATTATACAACATGATGTTTCTTCTGATTTGAATTATACAGTTTTTTGATTGAGGTACCTTGCGTCATGTTGTTGCGTAGCACCTTCTTTGCTACTCTAAATCGTATATGTTTTAAATACTGGCATCAAAATCTATATGTTATATAGCGACTTCAAATTCACGACCCTACTTCGTGTATCTGCATACGTAGCGGGTATCGTCACTAACCCTAGACGATATATGTAATAGTCAGCTACTACCGACTACTGGACTTCAATAAACAACAGATACGTATATACAAAGAGAGGACCCTTCTTTATTTTCTTCGGTGTGTGGGTGGTGAAGGCGCAGAGCTTACAATGAGTGTCCAAGGGTTGACGATGACTACTACTACGCTGGGATGACTAGCATTGGTGAGGTGGAAGGGGCTGGTGGCGGCTCACAGCCATCGGCTGTGACCGTGAGTGCGGTCACTCGTTTGTTCTCCGTCGCTGTCTGACTGTCTAACTGACTGACGACTCGACCCTCTGGCTTTTGTATTGAGACACGCCTACGCATCTTTATCTTTTGATCTGATAACGGATCTTTGTTATATATTTCTTTATCCTCTCCCTGCTTCCTTGGCCGGAAACCCTCTCTTCCGTTTTTTTAACTTTTTTCGCTTTTACCGGGAAAAAAGTCCTTGCATTTTTTCGTCTTTTGTTTGTTTAATTTAACCAGAAATTCCTATTTTCGTTTGTACAATATACAACAATGGGCTATCTGCATGCCCACAATCACTTAAGGTGTACACGTTGCGATATAACAAGGTTTTGGAACTGTTCATGGATTTAATAAGAACACAATGTGAGGCAAAACAACTGTAACCTGTGGCAGCTAGGAGCCTAAAATTCAGTTTCACGAATAAAGTCAATGCCCCGCGAAGAAACATAAAAGAAAACTCTCAATATTAAGCTGCTGAATAGAGATGGTGACTGGAAGCTTTCAGTATATCTCAAGACATCCCTACAATTTCCAGTTCACATCTTTCAGAGAAGCACCCAGACATTGTATCGTGGTCTGACTCAAAAAAGAGTGCCCTCCTCATAGAAAACTGCCTCTTGGGAAGAAAATCGGGAGGAGGTACACGAGCGGAAGAAGAACCGTAGGGTTGACGATGACTCTTACTACCATTGGGATGACTAGCCTTGGTGAGGTGGAAGGGGGCTGCTGACAGCTCACAGCCCATCGGCTGTGACCGTGAGTGCGGTCACTCACTTGTTCTCCGTTCGCTGTCTCTTGTCTGACTGACTCTGACGACTCGACCCTCTGGCTTTTGTATTGAGTACACGCCTACGCATCTTTTGATCTGATAACGGATCTTCGTTATATATTTCTTTATCCTCTCCCTGCTTCCTTGACCGGAAACCCTCTCTTCCGTTTTTTTAACTTGTTTTCGCTTTTACCGGGAAAAAAGTCCTTTGTAATTTTTTTTCTTTTCTTTGTTTAATTTAACCAGAAATTCCTATTTTCGTTTGTACAATATACAACAATGGGCTATCTGCATGCCCACAATCGCTTAAGGTGTACATGTGGCGATATAACAAGGTTTTGGAACTGTTCATAGATTTAATAAGAACACAATGTGAGGCAAAACAACTGTAACCTGTGACAGCTATGAGCCTAAAATTCAGTTTCACTAAGAAAGTCAATGCCCCGCGAAGAAACATAAAAGAAAACTCTCAATATTAAGCTGATGAATAGAGATGGTGACTGGAAGCTTTCAGTATATCTCAAGACATCCCTACAATTTCCAGTTCACATCATTCAAACAGAGAAGCACCCAGACATTGTATCGTGGTCTGACTCAAAGAAGAGTGTCCTCCTCATAGAAAACTGCCTCTTGGGAAGAAAATCGGGAGGAGGTACACGAGCGGAAGAAGAACCGGTACGAGTCACTGCGTGCCAACAGCGTGTTAAAGGGTTTAATTTTTTGGAAATTTCTTTTTTACTCATTTCGATAATTATTTAATTGGCTATTATCTTATAAAAGAAAAAAATAATACATCGATATTATTTTCTGCTTAAAGGCTGGGGGTGGTGGTGCTACCTTTTCAATAGAGTTTTTTTCAAAACATATACTTTGTTTGACTAAAATAAGGTTTGCATTAAATAGATATTTATTTCTAGAATCTAAAAATATAACATTATAAACTTAAAATCCGAATATTCATATTTTAAATGAATTAAATGCATTTTCAATCTTAATTGAGTAACGTTAAATGAGTATTTGTATAGAAACAAAAAAAATCAATAATGTGAATGACCTCCCTTAGATATTTTACTTCCATTTTTAGTTTCGCGTTTTAAAGGAAGACTTCAATATCTAACAGAAAGGTAAGTTCACTTCATTATTACTATTTTTACTTCAATTATTCATTTTTAATTCAAAATATTCAAATTCAAATTGATGTTTTCTTACATTCTATCTTTATTTTAACCATTTTTTTTAGTAAACACTTCCAAAAATATTGTCATTTTCTTTTTAAAAATGAATTAAAATTAATTAATTCTATCATTTAAGGTCACATTTTTATCTAAGTCAAAAAGTAGTAACAAAATAAACATAATTTAAAAAAACTGTACCTACAATATCCCTTTTTCAGACAAGAAAAAAAAGTAAAAAATATTATGACACTTACGGAATACCATACAGGAAACGTAAGTCAACATGTACACTTTATTTTTGTTATAAACAGGGTTAGCATGCAAGCGTATGGTGATGAGGAAAAACAAAACACAGATTTTAAGTTCGAAATTGTATTGAAAAATAACATGAAACGACGATTAGCTGAAATGAAATTAAGAGAGAAAGTCTGATTTTTTGGTGATATTTAAAATGAATAGTAAGCCCTTAAAATGTCCAGGATGGCCGTGGTGGTGGGGTGGTGAACGTAGGCAGAATTTTGTGTTTGGTATTCTTGTATCGTGTATAATAGTAGGAGAATTGGTACCGCTCCTTTAAGTGAGGATGGTCGGTGAGAGCAGGGGTTGGGATGTGTGGAGGTCGGCCGCCTTGTGATGTATATTCGCTTGCGGGCCCTCATTGGTGTGTATTCAACTTTACGCCTGGACCTCTGAGTCGTCGGCTTTTCAAAGCTGTTTATTTATAGAAAGCTGCAACCCAAAATCGGATCAATTGAAGTTATTTTCATTTCACCCGGGAACGCTTTCATTGGATGAAAATGCGAATTTTATTTACAAATTTTATTTTCTTTAATGTTAGGATTTGATTATCAAAGCAGAACTCTAGATCGGAGCCCATGCGCAGATATGTGTTAAAATGGTCAATCTGTTTTAGGCTACGATGGAGTAAACTTCCGATTTGGTGTCTGCGCCTTATGTTTGTTTTGTTGGCGAGTGTATGTATCTTTTATTATTGCGGTGTGTGTGCGAATTGAAATGCTGAATTAGTGAATCGGGAGATATCTACATTTGCTTATGCAACATTTTCAACGAAACTATTTAAAACTAATTCTTTTTTACATGCAAGAAACAGATTTCACTTGGTTAATGGTTAAAACGAGTGAGTAAAATTTCAGTAATATCTAATAAATATGTATTTAAAGTAACGCTTTATTATTTCTAAAAAGAAATGTTTATAAGTATTTTTAAAATATTTTAAAACCATTATTG
>CM042141.1:132243968-132263968 GCA_023376005.1 Doryteuthis pealeii
ACATGCATCACAAAACCAGAGAGGAGTGAGGGGAAAAATTAAGAAATGAAAGAGAAAATTATACATTTTTTGTTGGTTTGTTGGATTTTATGGCACGTCAACCCTTGTTGGGTTATTTCATGCCATTTTATGTTTTGTTCTCTTCATGATTGGTATACAAAACTTTTTTTGTCTCATGTTTTTTACACGTTTTTTTAAAAAGTGGACCCGGGAGTAATGGTGATGAAGGGTTACTTCACATTCCACAGAACTCCAGAATTGGAACTTCATCCACTACCTTCTAACACACATATGATAAAAAGGGTTGGGGCTTGCCATTAGGGCAATAGGGTTAGGAGAATCATATAGGAGCTAGGGCTAGCCGATTGATCAGAGGGCGCCACTCTGACCGTTCGTCTAGCCTAAGTAAGAGCAAAAGTTGACAGCTCAGCCATCAAGATCCTGTCCTTAAGCATCATGGGTCGCCACCCACGGCCAACAGGTGGTCCTATTCGAGGGATTCTACCTCTATGCAGAGGTGCAGTCGGAATATTGTACACCGCTAACAGACAGGACGAGGAAATAGAAATAATCGAATGATATATACGCGCATCAAGAGGTAGGATAAAAAAAGAATAAACAAGAGAAATAGTAAGACAAATGAAAAAAACGAAAAAGAAAAAAGAAAAAGAAAAAAAAAGAAAGAGCTTTATAAAAGGAAGAATGAGATAAAGAGAAAATATTTAAAAGAAGAAAAATGAAAAGAAAAGAAAAAATAGCTTTATGATAGAAAGAATGAAATAAGGAGGACAAATATTTGTAAAAAAAAAAAAAAAAAAGAAAAAACAAAAGAAAAAAGAGAAAAGAAAAAGGTTTAAAAGAAAGAATGAGATAAGGAGAAAGTTATTAAAAGGAAAAAAAAGCATAAGAAAAAGAAAGAGTTTTATGAAAGAAATAATGGTATAAGGAGGGAAAAATATTTTAAAAAGGAAAAACAAAATAAAATTTAAAAAAAAAAGTAAAAGAATGGATGAGGAAGAAAAATACTTAAAAAAGAAAAAAAAGAAAGCAAAACAAGGAATTACCTGGTAAGTATGTAAAAAAATGAAATAAAAATAAAGAAGGCCTGAAGGGACCAGCTCTAAATACAAACAAACAGTGGTATACCGATTTTAAAAATTCGTCTACAGTTGGTAGTAGTCTATAGATTTTTTTTTACCTTCAAAATATGAATTATGTAAGAGCTTTAAAAGTAACCAAAAATCTTCTGACTTTCTTCTCTACTTACATATATGGATTTTCAAAAAAAAAAAAGAAACAAAAACCTAAGTGGAATGCAACAAACAGCCACCTTTTTTTTCTACAAGCGAACTTGAACGATAATACACATCATAAAAGTTACCTTACTCTAATGATAAAAAAAACAAACAAATACTGGACGTGCACAAAATAAGTTACTGGGAGTCAAGTTTAGAAATAACATGAAAAAAGTAGAGCACTTTCAAAGTATTTCCATTACATCTTTTTCGTTCTATATATAATGGACCAGATGTCTCTGTCTATCCTCCGCTGGGAAAATAATATTGGAGCTAAAAAGATATCAATCGCATTGCATAGCATAGAAAACGTGCATATATTATTATTATTATTATTATTATTATTATTATTATTATGTATAAGACGAAATATATATATATATATATTATATATATATATATATATATAAGGTGAGTTACCGGTGAAATTGGTCACAATGGTTAGTTGATGCAAGTTTCACAATGATAAGACAGCGATATAACAAATATAAAGTGCTCAATACGTGGGTAGAGCAAATTTATTATTATAATGGTACACAGTAATAACCTACTCGAGTTTCACTATAAGAATATTCAGAGTTAAATCAATATCTTGATTAATTCAGTGGATTTAACCCTGAAGATCCTTATGGTGAAATTCGAGTAGGTTATTACTGTGTAGCATTATATATATATATATATATATATATATATATATATATATATATATACTTAGTTTGAGAATCACATAGATGAGTAAATTTCAGTAACCAAGCGCCGTTAAATTCATATCCACGCTACCCCAACTTTTTCAACTAGATACATTAGATATGTTATGGAGTATAATAATTTTAAATAGGTGGCATACTTAAATAGAACAGTGAAACACTATAAGTTATATAGTCAGAATAATTATATAAAAATGAAAATTACAAAATAAAAATAGAATAAAAATAAAAAAAATATAAAAGAAATAATATGAACTGACATTCCGTTCAGCCGTCACTATTGGAACATGACATTATATCACTTTAACTATATAATGACTTCAATTTAATGCAATATAAGGTAGGGTACTAAAGAGATCGTATATCTCGAATCCCTGGTAGACCCATAAATCTTTCCTACTATTACACACACACACACACATATATATATATATATATATCTTATTATAATGGAGATTGTGTGTTTTTCTGTCTGTAACCGAAACTATATTACTAATCGAGTCACAATTAACATAGTTATTTACATCACATTCTTCATGATTTTATTTATATTTAAACCTCAATTATTAATAAAATTGCTTCACCTTTTTATTAGTGTTGTCCATATCTACATACTAATAACATGTATTTATATATACAAAAAATAGTGGTTTGCAGTGTGAACGGGAAGGCTAATTTGCATATTGATATTAAAAATGTGATTTTATTAAATATGTGCTTAGTATTATTGATTTCTAACTGTTTGGTTTTATTTTAATGAATATAAGCAAAAATCTCTCCAATTAATCTTAAATGAAATCCATTAACAAGAAAAAAAAAGTGTAATTTTATTCTTTATTTCCTAATTTAACTAAATAGTTAAATAAGTAAAATTCAGCAATGAAAGACGGCAGTGATGGAAGACTAAGTTTCATTTCTATTTTTCTATTATACCCCCACTCTGTTACATATCTTTTTATCTGCCTTCTTGTTAGGCTTTCTAATTTAATACGATATTTCATTACATTAAAACTTAAATACTTGCACCCGGAGGGTGCATATATTTGCTAGTATATATCTTATTATAATGGAGATTGTGGGTTTGTATGTCTGTAACCGAAACTATATTACTATTCAAGTCACAATTCCCTTTGTTATTTACATCACATTCTCCATGATTTTATTTTTTATTTAAACCTCAATTATTAATAAAATTGTTTTACATCATTAAGACTGTTGACCGTATCTACATACAAATAATATGCAATTGTATTTATATATACAACAAAATAGCGGATTACAGTGTGAATGGGAAGACTAATTTGCATATTGATATTTAAAATTTGATTTTAATAAATATGTGCTTAGTATTATTGATTTCTAATTGTTTGGTTTTATCTTATTGAATATGAACAAAAATCTCGGGAATAAATCTTAAAAGAAATCCATTAACAAGAAGAAATAACTGTAATATTATTCTTTACTTCCTATTTTAACTAAATAGTTAAATTAGGAAAATTTACCAATGAAAGACGGGAGTAAGGAAAAAATGATGGAAGAGTTAGTTTCAAAGCTGTTCTATTTTTCAATCATACCCCTCTGTTCCAAATATTTTTATCTGAATTCTTATTCAGTTTCATTAGCCTATCTAATTTAACATGATATTTTATTATATTAAAACTTAAATACTTGCACCCGGAGGGTGCATATATTTGCTAGTATATATAATTGAACGATGAAGAAAAGGCTTGAATATTGGTCAACAGGACCAATATTTAAGCCTTTTCTTCATGAATCATATAAATATTACTCTGTATATAATTATCAAATTATCATAAATTGAGCTTTCGGTGCGGATCACCAAACATAAATTTACTAAGATGAATGTTAAATGAAAAAGGTTTGCAAGAAAGTTGCTAGACAATACAGTGGAGCGAATATATAACACAGAAAATATAAATTATGAACATTTAAGTTTAGAACAAATACAGTCTTATTAGAATAAGAGGATCATAGATTTTGCTAAGAACGTATTGCAAAGAAGAGCAGAAAAATAAGTCTAGGAAAGGAGAATAATGAAATAACAGAGTTGACATAAAAACTGAATGAATAAATAAACATAAAGTATCAAGAAAAATTCCTCGGACATAAGGAGATTAGAAAACTGGAGACGAGGGGATGACACCAACTGGTTCAAGATAGTGAAAATGATTAAACCAGTGCAGAATATTTGAGAGATTTATAGCTTGTCCATCTTGGTGTTAATAATAATAATAATAATAATAATAATAATAATAATAATAATAATAATAATAATAATAAATAAGATACTCAGGACCATTCTTAAAATGGACAAAAGAAGAACTCAGACAGATAGACCAAAGGACGAGAAAATTAATGACCATGCACAAGGCTCTCCACCCTAGAGATGATAGAGATAGATTGTATGTGTCAAGAAAGGAAGGGGGAAGAGGTCTTCCCAACATAGAGGAATGCGTAGAAACCACAATCCAACAACTTGAAGATTACACAAGGAAGAGCAAAGACAAACTACTTATGGCGGCCAACAATAGTAGAAACGGCAGATGGACAAACAGAAAAACGACAAAGACTAGAAAACAAAAATGGGAAGAAAAACAATTATATGGACGCTTCAAACAACAAATAGATGAGGTTGCCCATGAAAAGACTTGGACATGGTTAAGAAAGGGAAACCTCAAAAGAGAAACAGAATCACTTATAATTGCTGCACAAAATAATGTCATAAGGACAAACTACATCAAAGCGAAAATTGATAAGACCCAACAAGATAGTAAATGTAGACTTTGCGGTAATAGAGATGAGACTGTTAACCATATACTCTGCGAATGTAGCAAACTAGCACAACGAGAATACAAAGCTAGACACGACTGGGTTGGGAAGGTGATCCACTGGGAATTATGCAAAAAATTAAATTTTGACCACACAACAAAATGGTATATGCATAAACCAAAATCTCTCCTTGAGAACGAAACGCACAAAATTCTCTGGGAGTTTGAAATTAAAACGGATCACCTTATCCCAGCAAGAAGGCCAGACCTAGTGTTGATTAACAAAAAAGAAAGAACTTGTCAACTGGTGGATTTTGCAGTTCCAGCAGATCACAGGGTGGAGTTAAAGGAAAATGAAAAAATTGACAAATATCTGGACCTTGCCAGAGAACTGAAAAAATTATGGAACATGAAAGTGAAAGTTATACCAATTGTGGTTCACTGGGAATTATGCAAGAAATTCAATTTTCACCAAACTACTAAATGGTATATGCACAAACCGGAATCTGTCCTAGAAAATGAGACTCATGAAATTCTCTGTGACTTTGAGATGCAGGTGGATCACCTCACCCCGGCTAACAATCAGACCTAGTGTTAATTAACAAGAAAAGGAAAACATATCATCTCGTGGATTTTGCTGTTCCAGCAGATCATAGAGTGAAAGTGAAGGAGAGCGAAAAGAAAGACAAATATTTGGACCTTGCCGGAGAACTGAAATTACTTTGGAACATGGGGGTGAAAGTCGTACCGAATGTAATTGGTGTCCTTATAGCAGTCCCCAAGGGTTTGGAAAAGAGTCTGGGTCAGTTGGAAATCAAATGAGAAATCGAGACTATTCAAACAACAGCATTGTTAAAAACGGTTATAATACTCAGAAGAGTCCTGGGAATCTGAGGAAACTTGCTGTCCCTCAGCCTTCAGCGAACCACCGGCTAAGGCGGGTATAAAAACTCTAATGAAGCAAAATAATAATAATAATAATAATAATAATAATAATAATAATAATAATAATAATAATAAGCTTAATAATAAGCTTAATAATAATAATAATAATAATAATAATAATAATAATAATAATAATAATCTGCAATCTGCCAGAATACTCAGAAGAGTCCTGGAGACCTGAGGAGACTTGCTGTCACTCAGACTCCAGTGAAAGACCATCAGCTAACACTGATGTGAAAACTCAAAAGGAGCAAATAATAATTAAAAAATTCTCTGGGTCTTTGAAATAAAAACAGACCACCTTATCACAGCAAGAAGACAAGACCTAGTGTTGATAAACAAAAAAGAAAGAACTTGTCAACTGGTGGATTTTGCAGTGCCAGCATATTGCAGGGTGAAGCTAAAGGGAAATGAAAATATGGACAAATATCTGGACCTTGCCAGAGAACTAAAAAAGTTATGGAATATGAAAGTGAAAGTGATACCAATTGTAGTTGGTGCAATTGGAACGGTCCCAAAAGGATTGGAAAAGGGTCTGGAATGTTTGGAAATCAGAGGAAGGATTGAAACCATTCAGAACACTGCACTGCTGCAATCTGCCAGAATACTCAGAAGAGTCCTGGAGACGTGAGCAGACTTGCTGTCACTCAGACTCCAGTGAAAGACCATCAGCTAATGCTGATGTGAAAACTCAAAAGGAGCAAATAATAATAATAATAATAATAATAATAATAATAATAATAATAATAATAATAGACGAAAAAGTTAATCATATTATAAACAAATACAGCAAACTAGTACAAAGCGAGTACAAGACTAGGCACGACCGGTGGGAAAGGTGATCCACTGGGAATTGTGAAAGAAATTAAATTTTCACCATGCAACTAAATGGTACATGTACAAATCAGAATCTGTCCTAGAGAATGAGAAGCATAAAATCCTTTGGGACTTTGAGATACAGACGGATTACCTAATACGGGCTAGGAGATCAAGCCTAAGGTTAATTAACAAGAAAAAAGAACGCTCATCTCGGAGGATCACAGAGTGAAAAAAAAAAAAAAAAAAAAAGATAATACTTGGATCTGGTGATAGAACTGAACAAAACTTTGAATTGTGAAATATTAGTTAGAATTTTGAAGAATGAAATTCAAAATAATAAAAATTTATTAAAAACAAATGGCAGATTTGAATTTGAATTTTTTAATTTTTTTTTTTCCAAAAATATGTTTTAATACCTAGCAAATCCCTTACATTGAAATTGCAACCTCAACTTTTTCAGCAATTCATATTTAGGAAAATTACTTAATTTGGAAGAGAAATAGATATATCAAAAGAATTATTAGTGATTTTTATTACACCCTTTTTTAAAGTTATTTTTAGAAAAAAAAAATCATAGTTCTCTTCTTGGTTGTACAAAATAAAGAAATTAAACCAAAAATCAAGTTAAGTTTTTTTAAGAATAATCAAGGAGAAAGTTATAATCCCCCCCTGGTGAGTCGAGTAAGTGAAATATTAGTCAACTAGCATGACCTGTGGATATAACACGGTATGATAATTTAATAATTACAACGTTTTCTCAGTCAGTAGAGCGGTCGACTAGGAACCACACTGCTCCGAGTTCGATACCGGCCCTCGCCAACTCAGAGATATGTGCGGTAAAGTAAGGAGCTTATGGTAGGTGTGGCGCTCCACCCAAGACGCTTACATAATTTACTTGGTCTAGAGCTCGTTAAAAAGTGTATAGACTCCCTCGCTGTCTGGCTGATACCGACTTTAGGCCACCCCGACGACTTTACTTTACGTTAACTTATATGTTTACTTAAGATCTATTGCCAAATTCAATAAGCAAAAAGTATGATAATCTTCATTTAACTCTCTCAATATATATCATTCTTTTTTCTTTCTTTCTTTTCCTTAAGTTCGGTTGAAACGTTAGCGTTATCGCTTCCGTGAGCTCACCACCTCTCTCCATCTTTCCCCTACTCTTTTTCTTTTTTTCCTTCCGTCTTATTATGTTTTTTTTCTGTGTAGCATGTCCTTTTTCTTCCCTTTTCTTCCTTTTTGATAAAAAAGTGAGTGGCCCATTATTTAGCTGAGGTAACGACACTCATAAAAAATAAAAAATAAGAATTCGGTGGATAAGCAGTACTTAGATAATCAGGATTTACATTTTTGCATTTCATCTTGGACGATTTGGGCCAGGGTTTCTCAAAGTGGTCTACATAACCCCCCCCCCCGGGGTCTATAACAACAACTCAACGGATCTGTAAGTATTCGGAAGTCTACAAAGGGTCTATGGAAACTACAAAGCCTTCTTAGTAATTAGAAGAAATGAATTCCACAAGAATCCTGGAGAACATGCTCATGTTGGTTTATATTTTCAAAAGTTTAATATCAGATTTAAAGACTTCAAAAGTTATTGATCTGATTCCTGAAATTAATTCCTACATTACAATTAAATTTTAGACAAAATATATCATGGAGTGTTGGTTATTTCCTATAAGTCTAACATAAACAAAGGGGAACCACTCTTGACTGATAAATTATTTATTTATTTTTTTTTCCATTAAACTAACCCTAACCCTAACCCTAAACCCTAACCCTAACCCTAAATCAGTTTTCTTTTTCCTAGTAGTTCAATAAATAATAAATAATTTATCAGTCAAGAGTGGTTCCCCCTTGTTTAGGCTAGAGTTATAGGAAATAACCAGAGTGTTGCTTCTTTTTACTATATTTTTTTATAGAACTTCCTATTTTTGGACGGTCTCATTTTCGAGTATTAATATGTAGATAATAATAATAATAATAATAATAATAATAATAATAATAATAATAATAATAATAATATTCAGAGGAAACATCATAAACTTTGAAGAGTGTATATTAAGGGATACATGAGTGGTGTGAAAGCTTATTCAAAAAGATAATATTGATGACAAAGCCGAAAGTAAATTCAACTATTATACTAAAGGGAGATAACCCTCATATTATAAATATTACTTACGTCCCTTAATTAGCTTAATTTGTAAACATTTTCGTGCTTTTAAAATCAGCCAGTTAGTCTCGCTGGTCCGTTACCACTGAATAGTGTGTTCGATCCCCGCAGGATGCCCCATATTTGTGGCCTTGTGTCAAATCCTACTCGTTGAGTTAAATAATTTTCTTTATTTTAAATTATGATACATTTTTCATTGACGTTTGTTGAATATTATCATTATTATTATTGTTGTTATGAAGAGTTTTCACACCGCCTACGCTTGTGGTTCGCTGGGGGCTAAGTGATAGCAAGTCTCTCGGTCTCCAGGACTCTTCTGAGTATTCTAGTTAGCCTTTACTGTGATGTTGGTCTCGATTTTTCTTTGAATTTCCATTCATCCAGACTCTTTTCCAAACCCTTGGGAACCGTTACAAGGGCCCCAAATACAACTGGTTACCGTTACCTTCATTTGCCTATATTTTCGTTTTCTTTTACCTTCACTCAGTTTTCCATCGGGATGACAAAATCCACGAGAGGACACATTTTCTTGTTCTTGTTAATTAATACTAGGTTTGGTCTCCTAGTCGGGATTAGGTGATCCGTCTGTATCTGAAAATCTCAAATGATTTTATGCGCCTCATACCCTAGAACAGATTACGGGTTGTGCATATAGCATTTAGTAGCATGGTGGAAGTTGAATTTCTTCTACAATTCCCAGTGATCATTTTTCCACCCAGTCGTGCTTAGTCTTGTACTAATTTCGTACTGCTTTGCTGCATTCGCATATTATATGATTAACCGTTTCATCTTTGTCTTCACACATTCTACACTTGCTATTCTGTTGCATCTTAACTATTTTTGCCTTTTATATAATTTGTTCTCATGGCATTGTCTTGTACTGTGGGTTAAGAGATTCAGTTTCTCTCTTGAGGTGTCCCCTTCTTAGCCATGTCCATGTCTTCAGATTTGATATCTCTTCAGGTTGTCACTTAAAGTACCCATATAGTTGTTTTTCTTCCCATTTCAGTTTTCTAGTCTTTGATGTGTTTCTGCTTGTCAATATGTTGCCTTTTCTGGTTGCTGCAATTAGTTTCCTTACTTTTATTAGTGTATTTGTCAAGTGCTCAGATTGTCGTATCTACACAATCTTCAATGTTGGCAAGACCACTTCTCCCTTCTTTTCTTGGCACATATTGTTTGTCTATGTTGTCTCTCGGGTGTAATGCCTGGTACATTGTAATAAGTTTCCGTGTTTTTTGGTCTATCTATTGAAGCTCCTCTCTTGTCCATTTTAGGAATGGTTCCGAGTATCTTACGAGATGTTTATTCTTTTGATGATATTTCTGCTACATAGCTTGGGTTCTAGAAGTTTTCCTGTTTTTCTGAGGTATTCCTTTCTTGATTTCTCTTTCATCTGCTTCCAATATTCCCAGATGTTTATAATTCTCTTTTTCTCCAAGTGTCCTAATTTTTCCCCTTAGCCATAAGCAGGAGCTACTTTGCGAGTTTTTCAGGGGAGAAAGTCAAATTCAAAAATTAAAAAAAAAAGATCTTCACCTATAATTTGACTTTTCCCCCTTTTTTGCATATGTTGTATTGTGGCATCAAATGGCTATACGTTTATAGCGGCTTCAAATTCACGCTGCTAAATCGTGTATCCGCATACGTAGCGGGTATCGTCACTAACCGTAGACGATATATGTAGTAGTCGCTTAATGAAATCTACAACACATGGGTATAGTAGGAGTTTTGACTTTATTTCTTCTTCTCGGCTGTACGTGGTGGGCGGCGGGCTTGACAATAGGAATGCCCAAGGGTTGACGATGACTACTACTTTTAGGATGGTGGCGAAAGTGAGGTAGGGTGGCTGTGACCGTGAGCGGCCGTCACGCTCACTTGTTCCTGTTCGCGTCTTCTGTCTGACTGCTCCCGACTAACCCTTTTGGCTCGACCCTCTGGCTTTTGTATTGACGACCGCCTACGCATCTTTATCTTTTGATCTGATAACTGGCAAATCTATTTCCGAACTTATTGTTACCCATCCTTCTTTTGTTCGCTTTACCCAGAAAAAGTTCTTTGTCATTTTTGTCGTCTTTTCTTTCCCTACAACTAACCAAACTTCCTCTCCTGACCCCTTCCCTCACACTCAGGGACCTACTCTGCCTAACCCTAACCACCCCAACCCAACCACTCCCTTTTATTACTCCCTTTTGCTGCTGCTTTGATGAAATTTCTCTCTCCAAGAAGGCCACCCGCCTCTGCCTCTAACGTGTTTCTTTTACAATATATCTCTACTTTCTCCCTGTTCACTATCTCTATCTCTCTCCCCTTTCTGATTTCCTTCTCTTCATCTCCAATGATTCCTGCCTGACCATTCAAACCCTCTCCTCATTAACGCTCACCACCCAATTGACCTCCTCTCCTATCCACCTCCTCCCGCCACACTACCCCTTCTATAAAAAATTGTATGAAAACCTGATTCATTAAAACGACTGATGATGCCGAGCTCAAAGCTCTAGCGAAATATATCCTACACACTTTTGTCTGATCTTATATAGGAAAATGGTGACTTACCTCTGAAATTGGTCACAATGGTTAGTTGATACAAGTTTCACAATGATAAGGCAGCGATATAACAAATATAAAGTGCTCAATACGTTAGAGCAAATTTATTATTATAATGGTATACACAGGAATAACCATTAAATACACTCGTACAATCGGCTGGAAATAATCAATATCTTCATTAATTCAGTGGATTTAACCCTGAAGATCCTTATGGTGAAACTCGAGTAGATTATTCCTGTGTATACCATAATAATAATAATATAATAATATATATCTCTATCTCTATCTCTATCTCTCTCTCTCTCTCTCTCTATATAATATATATATATATATATATATATATATATAGAGAGAGAGAGAGAGAGGGGGAGAAATTAAGATTATTATGCTTCTTACATATTGGAATTTTTTTCCAATTTTGCATTAAGTAAACATATCAAATGTTGTAATAATAAATGATTATACTGTGGTATATCCACTGGTCCCGCTAGTATAAATAAATATGCTTAAAACGTACGTATATTGATAGTCTACTTTTTATAAGTAAATGTTTTTTTACTGCGTTGGTTTTTATTGCAGCATCAAATATAATATGATTGCTATGTTTGGACATCAATAGATTATTTCCCTTTTAAATGGCATCTTTGGCAAATCATCAACACAAAAGACACAATGGGACGTTTTTGTATGCATAGAAAACACTACAGAACAGATAAGTACATCAACAGGCGTGTCTAACTTAAATGGAAAAGGAGAAAATATATAGAATGCATAGAAATCTTACGTACACTTTTTTAACTTGAATGTCTGTATCAATAATATGTTGATCCTCTATAGATGACTAGACAGTTTAACGTAAACATAAATAAAAAAATGAAGTCCGCCCTGTCGGCTGAGGCGTTAGAATTCACTGACTGCACCTCTGCAGAGAGGTAAGACTCCCCCAATGGGGCCACCTGTTGGCCATGGGTGGCGACCCGTGATGCTTAAGGATAGAACCCAGGTGGATGAGCAGTTCATGACTTGCAATACTCCACTTTGGTCGTATATTGGGCTAGATGGGCGGTCGGAGAGGCCCCCTCCGATCAATCGGCTGGCCACGTCAAGCCCTAGCACCTATATGATTTTCCCAACCCTATTGCCCTTATGGCAAGCCCCAATCCCTTTTTATCATATGGGTGCTAGAAGGCGGTGACTGAGTGTCTACATATCCTGGGAATGACATTAAACTCTATCTGATGGCGAGGTTCCAGTTTTGGAGGTTTGGGGAATGTGGAGCACCCCTTCATCACCATTGCTCCCTGGTCCACTCTGACCTTGAGAGGTAGTACCTGTTAGTGTCCCATCTATGGGTTAAATAGAAAAACATTAGTTAATAAACAAATTGTATTATCCATTAAGAATTTATTTATTTCAATACGTTATCGGCATTAAATGACCCACTGAGGTTGATATGCCGTAAAACAAAACAAAGCAAAACAATAAATAAATAGTGTATAATCTATATATTAATACTCTTGTTTCTTAATCTTCCAACCTTTATTATCTTGCAACACCCCCTGGTTAAAAATGAGACCGTCCAAATCATCAACGATGTAATACAAACTATAAATCCTGGTTATCTGTTATTGCTTATCCACTGAATTTTTTTCTCTTATGAGTGTCGTCACCTCAGCTAAATAATGGACAATTCCGTTTTTATTAGAAAGAAAGAAAGAAAGAGAGAAAGGGAAGAAAAATGACATGTTACACAAAAAAGTATAATAAGAAAGAAAGAAAGATAGTAGTGGAAAGATAGAGAGAGTTGGTGAGCACATGGAAACGATGACGCTAATCTGTCTCCATAACTCTTACCATAACCCTAGCGTCTCATAGGGTTCAGGTATTTCAATTAAATGTAATGCTTTTTATACATAAGCTAATGATTTCATCTCTTGCACGCTATTCTGCATTAGTACCATTAGATTGAATTGAAATTTAATACTTTTTTATGTAATCTAATGATTTTATCTCTTGCGCGCTATTCTACATGAATACCATTAGAATGTATTGAAATTTAATACTTTTTATATATGATCTAATGATATTCTCTCTTGCGCGCTATTCTGCATTAATACCATTAGAATGTAATGAAAAGTGGTGCTATTTATATGTAATCTAATGGTATCTCTTGTGCGCTATTGTAGATTAGCACCTTTCATTTGATTTACCACATTTTCTATAATCAAATATTTCCTTTCTATTCCAGCTCTCTTTCATTTCTTTCTTTATTCATTACTTATCATCCTTCTTTTTTAAAAAAAGTGGAAAAAAAAGACCATATTTAATTTACTTTTTGGATTGTATTTCGGTAATTTATGAGGAAGTGCGTCCCGGTCTCCTGCCTCAAAAACCGCTACCCGGTGACTATCAAAATAACAACCCCAGCTCGTCGTAATTCTTGTTTATTTATCGTAATTTGTCGTAATCCTTGTTTAGATATGAAGATGGATATATAGTTTGGAATAGACTGAGATAGATAGATAGATAGATAGATAGATAGATAAACAAACAAAATAATATAGGTAGATACGAACAAATGGCGATACACAAATATTTTCGACAAGTAAATGTATTTGGGGGGGTCGCTTCTTTTTTTGTCGTAATTCTTGTTTATTTAAACTAAAAACAAGACATTAAACAAACATGAATTTAAAAAATTCTTAGTATTTAAAGTATTATAGATAAATATGAACAAATTGAGATAGATAGATAGATATGAAGATGGATAGTTTTGAATAGACTGAGCTGGGTCGTTATTTTAATAGTCACCGGGCAGCAACTCTTGAGGCAGGAGACCGGGACGCACTTCCTCATAAATTACCTGTATTTCAACTCCATATTTAGACTCTCTTTACATAGTTGATATATTTTACTCCCTTCATATCTCTATTGCTTATCTATATAATAAAACTAGTGTTCCTAAAAAAATACGACCGTAATCATCTTGCAGCACCCTTAGGTTAAAAATGAGACCGTCCAAATCGCCCAAGAGGAAAGTGTCACCAGCAAATAATGGCCAATTTCGTTTTTATTGTAAAAAAAGAAATGGAAGAAAAATGACATGCTACACAGAAAAAGATAATAAGAAAGAAAGAAAGAGATAGGAGAAAAATGGTGAGTGCACGAAAGTGATAACGCTATTCTCTTTCAATCGAACATAATGAAAAGATGAAAAAAGGAAAGAAAGAGCAAAAAGAATGAGAGAGAAAGGGAGAGGGAGAGGGAGAGAGAGAGAGAGAGAGAGAGAGAGAGAGAGAGAGAGAGAGAGAGAGAGAGAGAGGGCGGGGGGAGAGAAAAAGTTAGATCAAGATTATTATACATTTTGCATTTGAATATTGAAGTATTTGCAATAGCTCTTCAGGAAACATATGAAATGTTGTAATAATAAAATTATCATACTGTGGTATATCCACAAGCCCCGCTAGGCTTTACAATATCATTTTTATCTCTAGTTTTTTAAAAATTGCAATCAATTATATCTTTTTTATAATATTTTTTTCTTTTTCTTATCACTAGATACCATTTCTCCCTTGCATCTTCCTTACTTTCCCGCCTTATTCTTATTCCTTTCTCTCACTTTAAGCGGCCATCTTGTTTCTCTCTTTACTTTTTTCGAATTTCTTTAACGTCTTTTTCTTGTTACACTAACAACTATTTTCAGTCTTTTTATTCTTGGTTTGTTCGGCAACTGTTTATTATTCGACCTTACTCAATAAAAAATTCTTTACAAGTCTCCTATTGACACCGGTAAAGATTTATAGACGCCAAAACATTAAGATTTTTGCTTTACGCTCTTAAAACATGATGCGACAAAAATTTACTTGTGTGTTTTGCGATAGAAAAAACAACAACAAAAAAAATAACAAAGACAAAGACAAAACAAAAAAAACATTGTCAACAAACCATAAAGAACCTTAATCTTTTTCTTAAACACAAGTTTTCTACATACAAGTTTATTTTCGATCTGTTACGTATATATCTCGACGTGCACAAAGATATACACGGACACAAATACACGCATACACATAAAGAAAAAAAAACAACAAATATACAGACACCCTATATATATATATATATATATATATATATATATATATATTTACAGACACGAACACACATGCACACACACACACACACAAGCACATTTATACATTATGCCTAAAACGCTCAAACGCACGTACATATACACAACATAAACACAAACACATACACACACATATATATATATATGTGTGTGTCTGTGTGTGTATGTGTGTGTATGTGATTGCGTGTGTGTGAGTATACACATACTTAAACATTTGGTGATATCATAAGATAATCTTTGGGTTCCTTTAGTCACTTTTAATGATGCTTTGGCGAGGAAACCATCCTTCTGGTGGAGGCACTAATACTGTTTTTGGTGCAACACACACAAACAAACTGACAGACAGACAGACACATGCACACACACGCACACAGACACACACACACTCATATATATATATATATATATATATATATATATATATATATATATGAGTATGAAAAGGTGGAATGAAAACATCACACAATGCTGTTAAAGAGAAAACAATTTATCATATAATCATAGCTGATACTGATCAATATTTTGATTTTACAAAAATCATCATCAGAGCTCATTCACTCCGTGGTTGTTTGGGTCGGAGAAGAATGTCAAATCAAAGTATATGTATATATATCCCAAAAGTTTGCAGACCTTCCCACCATATATATGTGTGTGTGAGTGTGTTGGTGTGTGTTACTATTTGGAAACATTCAACTTACAAAATTTCAGAGGTTAAACAAAATTCTCTATATATGTATTTCTCTCACTCTCTCTATTTCTCTGCCTGTCTGTCAGTCTGCTGTCCATCTCTCTCTCTCTCTCTCTCTCTCTCTATATATATATATATATATATATATATATATATATGTGTATATGTGTGTGTGTGTGTGTGTGTGTGTGTGTGTGAAGAAAAAGAAGTGAATCCGACGGTATAGAGTATATTAAGAAAGAATGAAAAAACACAGGATTAAATGATATCAAACACACACAGCAACTCAAAAAGTTTAAAGAATATTCTCTTGCTACCTGAAATATACATCGTTTCTCAATGGTAACCGTGCTCACACACACACACACACACACACACACACACAACAACTTGAAGTTTGTTTCGCTGTCGTTTATCGCAAAAGATGTATACACACACGCGCAACCGTACACCTAAATAATGCACAATGCTTTCTTTTCGATACACACACTTACACAGTCCCATACTCACACCGTAAAAGAGAATATTTGACGTCATATTTCAAACCGTCTTCTTTTTTCAAACCTCAAATTTTAAACAGACTGATAAACAAGGACTATCACTCGCCTTTCTCGTTATTCTGTGATAAAAATTTCTTATTAACTTCCATATACCAACAAATGCCCTGAAGATGATTTAATTAATAGATCGAAACACTGCAACGTCGGCCATTAAACTCACCACTTAACTCATTTAAACCTGTGTTTTCTCATTCTTTCTTAATATATATATATATATATATATATATATATATATATATATATATGTTTGTTTGTTTGTAGGTATGCGTGTGTATGCGTTTGGTTGCTTGTGTTTGGCGATCCGTGACGGAAACCTGGTAGTTTTGGTTCTTACTTGGGTTAGAAGGGCAATCTTCGAAGCAACCTCTGATCAATCAGTTGATTAATCACGTCAAGCCCTAGCACCTATATGATTATCCCGACCTTATTGCTCCTTGGGCAAAGCCTAAAGCTTTTCGATATATACGTTTTAGAAATCGATGGCTGAGGGTTTCAGTGTCTTGGGTAGGACGTCAAACTACACCCAGTGTTGAGTTCATTTCTGGAGCTTCATGGATCTGAAGTACACCTTTATTGCTATTACACTCAGACCCACTTTGACCCAGAATGGTAGTATGGGGTTCTATCTCTGGGCTAAATAGATAAAAAATTTGTTTTAAAACATTTTGCATACCCAACAAGAATGAATAAATTAGAAACATCTTCGGATTATAACACAATCCTTGGCCTGCCGTAAAATCCAACCAACCAGCCAATAAAAGCATCGTCATTCACCTTGATGTTAAAACCATTTGGGGCCAGTGGTTCGGGATGTCTTTTCCAGTTATCTGTTCGTGTTTCAATTATTCCAATATATTGTTTAATGTATGTTCTTTTAGATTATTTCTATGATAGTAAACGTTGCATCATGACATTTTGTGCAGCTATGTTGTATAAGTATTTGTTTGCGTAGTCCATGGATCTGATTAGTTATTCAGTCTAAATTAAAAGTCCATACTGTTTTTCAAATCAATTAATTTTGGTAGCGTGTCTAATCAAGAAAATAAATTACACTTTTAGATCTGTAATTATATTAATGGTATATATATATATATATATATATATATATATATATATATATATGAGGACACGTAGAAGCGTATTCATCATGAAAGAGAAGGAAACATTTCTTAAAAGAAAATTAGGGTACCCTTATAATTAGATATATAACCTAATATAAATAATTCTTTTTTCGGTCAATTCTCATCAGAAAAATTCATTGATAGATGGTTATACGTAGGTTGGAATTGTTGAATAGGAACGAGAAATTAAGAGAAATTACGAAGTGGTTTGGAAATTTCTAGTCCCACCAAAATTTACCTTTGTTGAGATTTTTTGAATATAAGGCGTGTGTTAAATCCCCACTCTTATTTATAGACTCGGCGATAATCATGTGACCATATTCTTGGCCAATCACTGGCAGTTCTATGCTGCTGATATTGTTATTTATACCGGCTGTTCTGGTCATACCTACGCATATTCCTTTGAACCTTCGTGGACGACGGAACATAGGATTATATAACTGGACTTTAGACACTACGTAGGATTCCATAACTCAGACTTATTCACTTACCAAAGGATTCTATAGCTCGGAACTTACTTTAAGTCCTTTTGATCTGGCCAAGGATGGCGGTCAGAAACTTAACAGTTTTAACTGACGATATTTAGATTTTTTATTATAAAACTAATCCCTAACCATAACTCTAATCCTAACACTAACCCCTAACAAACAACCGGATATTGACGGTGTAGATGAAAAACATGCCCATTCTTAATCGAGATCAAAAAGGGGTGCCTAAAGGTAATATGGTCCCAATTTGATTTATTATAAATACAATGTATATTAAGATATATCTAAGTTTTATAATCTAAGTAAAAGAAGACAATTACAGAATTTTTTTTGAGGAATTGCAGATTTTCGGACTAAGGATACTTTTGGTCGAGGTTCTGTTGATAACACGAACGGACGGAATTGCAAACATCACTGAATTATCGCAGGTGTTCAAACTGATAACCATTGTGTTTAAGACACAACTGATAAGACAAACAGATCGAAATACAAACGTCATAAATCGTTTCAATTTGGAGGCATTCTCTTTCTATTTCTTCTCTTAACTCATTGATTTTTCTTGGTCATTTGAAATGCCACAATTACCACTACCGAACACACCAGAAGCTGCATGTTATGGTTGACCACTACGTTAATCCGGCACCCGTGCAAATTCTTAGTAGGAATTGGTTTCTTTATAGCCAAGGAATGTGGACTAATAAAACATATGAGGCCGAACGTGGTGGATTCCCCCGGCACCCGTGCAAATTCTTCTTTATGCAATGTGGACAAAAAACATATAAGGTCGAACGTGGTGGGTTCCGTTAATCGGGCACCCGTGCAAATTCTTAGTAGGAATTGGTTTCATTATAGCCAAGCAATGTGGACTAATACAAATATATAAGGCCGAACGTGGTGGGTTCCCGTTAATACCAGGCGTTACAGGGTAGTATATACGATTCTGGTCGCTATTTTAGGCGTTTAGTTCTCTAATTGGTAACTCCATTTTTAGAAAAGTTTGTAATCTCAGTAGTAGAAAATCTGTTGTATTCTTTGAAATCCTAGGTAGAACAAGAGTGTAGCTCCTTGTAGCAAATAATCCAGTCACCAACTGATTCGAGGACAGTTGCAAAGGATCTTAAATGCTCAAGTGCTTTTCTGGGTTCGTGTCTGATTGGAACATTTTATCGAAAGTGCCTGCTGCTGCTATTTGGGAAAGTCCATAAATAAAGGTGGTGATTTCTCGAACATCTTATACGATATATAGTCCAACAGATACCAGTGTTGGCTGTAATTGGAACATTGGTTTTGAAAATACAGTTACTGGTCAAAGTATGCATTCACTTTTAGATGAACCCTGTACCTATAAACGATCAGTAATCCCTTCCCCATTAGTAAAATGAGTAAGTCATTCAAGTAAAACCTGAATTAACATTAACACATATGTTTCTAGAAAATCTTAGAAATAAGAAGAAAAAGAGAAGAGTGCACGCTTATATAAAACAAATGGTGTAATGGATAAAGTCCTAGGAAATGGGCTCGTCAGCCCGAGTTCAAATCCTGGACAAGTCTGTTTGCATTTCCCATAGCGTTAATACACTTGGGAAAGGTAAGCATCCACTACTCCCTCCAGGTATGGTAGATAGCAGGAGAGACAGCTCTTTAACATTGGCTAGGCGACCCGTTCGGAGAAGGAATACTGTGAATTCAAACCTGAGAAACTCCGCTTAATATATTGACCCCGTGTCGCATCCTGC
>CM042141.1:132268968-132301478 GCA_023376005.1 Doryteuthis pealeii
ACTTATCTATCATTTTTACCCTTTCTTACTTTAAAAGAGAGGCAAGATTACTGAAAGATTTACCTTACCAAAACGGAACATAAGTCAGAAGAAGAAGAATGTTGGTTGGTTGGTTGGTTGGTTGGATTTTACGGCATGTCAACCCTTGGGTTATTTAATACCGAAGACGTTTTGGTTTATTCATTCTTGTTGGGCATTCAAATATACAGCCCCCAACACAATAGAATAGCAAAAACCAAAGGAAGGTTAGATGGATTTAAATTTTCAACTATGTTGTAATGATAATATCCCCGTAGCCGCTGTATATCGTAGTGAGATATGCACTTGTGAATAACCGTCCTTTACTGACATATTCAATAAAAATGGGTAATGGGATTCGAAACGCAAGTGGTCACGTGACACAGTCAGTTTAATGGCAATTCCAGTGCTGAAGGCCGATCGGCTTTCTGATTGGCTCTGGACACCCGAACTCTTAAGTCCAAGCAATGCCAATGGCGACCGCAGCGAATGCAAAGGCGTCGCTGTGGTGGCGTCCTGGGCGATCAAAGAATTGAATCGTGATTCACTTAAAGAAGGAATAAATGTTCAATTTGTTCGCCGCTGAATGCCTTTTAAGTAAGGGTTCTTCGTGTGTGAGGGTGGCTCTTTCAATCGGAGGAGAAGAACGGCTGTGGAAAGTGGGGCTGGATATGAGCGCTTGACGGAGACTTTACGGATAGAGTCGCTTCTGATAAAAGAGAGGTAAAATACGAAAAGAGAGTGGAGAATGAATGAGAGCCACTATGTCACGATCTATTATAGGTTTAATTCTTGGATATTACGGCATGCCAACACTTATTGGGCTATTTTATGCCGAAGATGTTTTATTATAATCATGCTTGATGGGTATTCAAGTTCTTTTAAAACTATTTTGTCTATTTAACCCATAGATTTGATCGATCTAAAATAGAAAATGTCACTTGGAAATATCAATCCCATATTTTACATTGATCGCTATGTTGCATAGCGCCTTCTTCACTGGCGCTAAATAATCATAATGTTGCATACCTCTTTCTTTAATTCTATTTCTTGGCCGTCTTTAGTATTCTGATCGTCTTTGGTATTTCTTCTATCATCTTGGATATCTTCTAAGGCCTAGCGTCTGGAATTGACTTGGGGATTTCGGTCTGGTTTTCTGTTACTATGTTCTTGCTGGCTGGTCATCATTTCCTAGTCTTGTTACCAAGACATTCATCAACCACAAGAACACATTAATTATACAAACTTTTATTTCCTTAACTATACATTTCATGTAACTAAATATCTGACTAACATAGCGCGCGTGAGTTCCAGTTTAGACAGAGCATAAAATGGCCGACCGCTCTGCCTGACGTCCAACTGCAAACTGGGGACTCAAAAAGGTTCCACGTGATTTCACATATTTGGCGGGCTTCTGTAATTTTCCATGGAAGGACCCGGCCATGATATGAAAAGGGTCATCCCCTCAGAATTACAGGGGATTGACAATAATCTTATGCAACTGCATAGATTATGTAACAGCTATCCTTAATTTATGGAATAAAAAACATCATCTAATAATTTACTCACAAGTCCAAAAGTGAAGTTTATACGTCAAGTGGAGTTCGAACTCGCTTACTACGATTTTGCAGTTTAGTCACTACGCTACAATTTGATATAGAAAACGTCACTGTAAAATATCAACCCCATATTTTTTTATCCTTAAATTATGGAATAAATAAACATCTCCAAATAATTTTAAATTACTTTTATCAGCTAAAATTATGAATATATATATATATATTTTAAAATTTACTTCGTTGTGTCTAAAATACGCCTTGGGCAAGAAAAAAGTTTGTGAACCGATGGACTAATTATACGTCTCATATTTTACATAGGTTAAAATACAGAATTCAATTTTTAGGTGCTTTACGTCATATCTTAATTAAACGTGACAAACTTATAACTATTTCTTGATTATTCATTCAAGTTGAATTAACGTAGGAACTTGATCACATTCAGAGAATACGATCCTCCAGGGAAGAAACCTATCACCATTCAATGCAAAGATGCTTTCAACTGGAATGAATATATATTCTTAAGAATATAAGTATCAGGTTTAATGTAACAGGCGTAGTATACCCGACTGCATCCTTTATGTGTGAAGCAATGAGGAATGAATCTAAAGACGATGAAGACTGGTAATGTTATTCGTGAATGAAGAGATTGCCAAAGGCAAGTAAAGATTAATGCTTATTAAATACATTTCTTCTTTGCTGTAGGCCAATCATTCTTAATTCTTCCTTTGTCTCTCACAAACATAATGGGATCATTTTGTTTGGGTTTCTTCTTTTAATGGCATATCAACGTTCGTAGGTTATTTAATGCCGAAGCAATCCTTGTAGAAGAACAGTAAAAAAAATGGTACAAGCAAGCATTCATGCAGACTGATCTTCAGTATCTATATATATAAAATAAAGTTTGGTATGTACTTGTCGAGGTATAACTCAGATATGAGATATCACTCAGATTCGAAATCTTGCATATACCTTTATATCCCTATAACTAAGAAACACGCTAAATTTGGTTATTGATTTCTACTAATTAAGGGATATAATTAATTAATTAAACAAAAATCAAACGATTTCCGATAATCGTGGCATATCTGCTGTTGCTAATATTTTTTAAAAATCGCTGGCTACTGGCTGTATCAGTAGTTTCAAAATGGCCTAACGGCGCCGTCTGCTGATAATTTGAAATAGACAAATTCGTGCCCAAATCGTTTCAGCTCGGAATTTGTCACGTATTCCTGGTCCAATCTTAGAAATATTTATTTGGTTAGAAAGAAGAGAAAATAATCTTTCTAAATATGTAATTTCGATGTGGTTTTATCGATTGAATTTTTTTTTACATCGAATTAAATAAAAATAATAAAAGAAAACATTTAACAATTAATAATAATTCAATTTTTTAAAATCATTAATAATTTCATGCTAGAATAAAATATATCCATTTTTAGTCAGTATAATATAGAAATATTTCACCTACAAATAAGGTAATGTTTAGTTATTAGCTTCTTTGTTACTTTCTTTGTTACTTTTAGGGGTCGAAAGAGGAAATAAATTAAACTGGTAAACTTCTCCAAGAACTGAATTTAAATTTGTCGTATCAAAATAGTTTTACAAAAGAAAGAAAAAGAAAAAAAAGAAGAAAAAAAAGAAAAAACTATTATAAACCAAAAAAACAAAAAGAAATTCTAATACGGACAATTGTAAGTATTTAATTCTTAGCATTTTATTGTTACATACGCTAAAAAAGGAATTAAACTAATACATTTCCAATGGAAATCAACAGGTAAAATAAAATTGTTTCAAAAATGTAAACAACAAAAAGAGACTATTGATAAACGAATATTATAATACTCTAATTCTTAGGTTTGTTTATCGTCAAATCTTTAATAAAAGGAATGCATTTAAAAAAATAATATCTTAAATGTAAACAAACAAAAAGAAAAACAAAACATTTCCTAAAATAAACAAACATTCTACTATACAAATTCTCAGTGATCTTTTTTTTCTTAATTTGATAAATCATTTTCCTCTTATTTTCTCCCTTACTCTTGTTTTCTCCTTCTCACTCACTCTCTAGTGTTTCTAATTTTTTTTTAGTCCGGTCATTAGGTACCACCAATTTTCTCTGGGGAATTTACCTCCTCCTATATTTAACACAAAGAAACTTGCATAAAATTTGATATTATCTTGAAAACTTTTTGTTCATTCGAAAGTGGGAACATTAAACAAATGATTTTTTAAAAATTTCAGCTTAAGGAAATAATGAAAATTATAAACGAAAAACAATGTTTACATTTTTGCGCCGTTAAATCAATTGAAACTTAACGTAGCCAAAAACAAGTTATGAATAGAGGCTTTTTAAAAAATTATATGAAAAATCAATTAAGGGTCCGATTTTCACGAGAATTTCCTTAATTTTTCGACTTTTGATGAAAATATGTCTCAGATGATTTTTTCCTAAAATATATCAGGGGTAGATATTTTTTACGAGGTCTCCCCCCCCCTATTTTATTTTGTGAAATATGAAAAAATGAACAGACAAAAAACAATTTTTATTTTTTTTCTATAAAGATAAGAGTCTGGATAATTATATCAAAAGATTTTTATAAGTTTTAATGCGAGAGCTTTTTAGTAAAAGTAAGATGAATGCAGAATTTTGCTAAAAATATCAAAAAAGAAATTAACTCTTTGTAAAAAAAACCGACTGTTTTACTTATTTTTCAAGATAACGGTGAGTAATCTTTCCCCAGTCGAATAATTCAATCTTTGAATTAACTGTTTTTCTTTGTAACAACTCTTTATGTTCGTTATTTCATTTTTGCGAGATTTAAGAAAAAATTCAAAACTATTTACGTTTCTTCCTCCAATATGGTCCAAACTGATCACGTGACGTATTTTGGTAGTACATTGACCGGGTACTTTTGCTAATATATATATATATATATATACAGATACAGATACCTGTGGGCAGAGATAGGTCTATAACCGCAAAATGGCAGATTTTTAAGCCTTTTTCTTTATCAATTAGATTGTTCTGTTCAATCATATTGAACAACGAGCTCTCAAATTGGACCTGAACTACTCTGAAATTCTGCTGCTGTAAGAAAGGGCCAAATTAGAATCATCCTAATACCAACTTACCTGTTAACACATCTACATCTACATATATATATATATATATATATATATATATATATATATATATATATATATATATATTAAACAAAACGTGACTTGTTGAGTAACCCATTGAGCTCTGGGTAGATAATTTGGATTAGGGAAAAGTGAGTCTGCAAAACGAATTAAATTTTTAAAAATACGACCAGAGATTAAAAAAAAATATTTTGTAAGATTTCTAAGAAAGTGAACGTTTGACCTAAATTAAATTTATTAAGAGCCAAGATGTCCCGTACGTAAGCGAACTAGTAGTGTTGCCCCCATGGTTGAACTATTTACATATTCATGTCCTGTCAGTGTCAGAATATCGATATTTTGAGCCCAGATTAAAATCCATTGATTGAACTACTGATTTTCTAGATTGGTCATCCCTTCCAACCAAATATCATGACACTATTTACACATAAATTGTATTTCGTTTTGTCGTGATATAAAACTTAATTTAAGCATAACTAAAAAATTAACCAGCGTTCACAATTTTGTCAAAAAATATCAACAACATCAGTGCATCAGATATTTTCTGAGTGTTTTTTTTTCTTTTCTTTTCTCTCTCTCTTCAAATTCTTGATCTGAATGGACAGTTGCGTGTATAAAAGTCACATTTAATTATATCAGAACATTTGAGAAATTTGCAAGTTGAAAAATGTAAATGTAATGCATGGTTTAAAATTAAAGGTTTCAAATGTCAGGTTATATTTGTGGTGACAGCAGCAGATTTGGTTCTCGTAGCGATAATCTTATTATAATGGAGATTCGGTTTCTATATGTCTGTCTGTCTGTAACCGGGTTTGATTGATAAATACTTGGTGTTATTGATCTGTAATATTGTCTTATTCTCCAACGTATTAACATGAATCCTATGAATTATTCTATATAGAAAACAATTAACATATCAAAATAAGTGTCATCATTTTACATGAATTCTTATTTAATTTCGTTAGTAGTTCTAATCTATCTATCTATCTATCTATCTATCTATATATATATATATATATATATATATATATATATATATATATATATATATATATATATATATAAGTAAAGAAATAAGAAAAGACTTAGAGATTTAGCATAATATAGTCTATTTCAGAGAGCTCAGACAAATAGTTGTCTAAGCTCCCTGAAATAGACTATAAAGCTAAATCTCTAAGTCTTTTGTTATTTCTTTACTTATATATTTGCTCTGTGACTCTAAAATTAAGAGCACACATTGAGCTCTCAAACTGCGACAGGTTTTTTTAAAATAAAACTATTGTGTCGTAAGGAAGATTTCTTCTCTGGACTTTTGGATTATATATATATATCAATACTCGTGTTCCTTAATTTTATGACCGTTATCATCTTGTAACACCCACTTGTTAAAATGAGTCCGCCTAAATCGTGCAATATGAAATTCAAAAATGTAAATCCTGATTACACAGAAAAATATGATAAGAAAGAAAGAAAAAAGAAAGAAAGACAGTAGGATAAAGGTTGAGAGTGGGGATGATCACTCCGAAGTGATAATGCTAATCTGATTCAATCGAGCATAATGAAAAGATGAAAATATGAAAAGAAAGAAAGAGTGAGAGAGAGTGAAATCAAGATTATTATACTTTTTACATATTGAACTATTACTTAATAGCTCTTAACTTATCATACATTGTAATAATTGAATTATCATAATGTGGTATATCCACAGGTCCTGTTGGTCATCGTAATTACCATTAAGCCCGCCCCAATCGCCATTACTTTCAGAGCAGTTTGACTACAATAACATAAACATTAATCTGAAAACTTTTCATTAAATCTCTCTCTCTCTCTCTCTCTCTCTCTCTCTCTCTCTATATATATATATATATATATATATATATATATATATATATATATATATATACTCGTGTTCCTTAATTTTATGAAAATATGAAAATATGAAAAAAAAGAAAGAGTGAGAGAGAGTTAAATCAAGATTATTATACTTTTTACATATTGAACTATTTCTTAATAGCTCATAAACATATCATACATTGTAATAATTGAATTATCATAATGTGGTATATCCACAGGTCCTGCTAGTCATTGTAATTATTATTAAGCCAGCCCCAATCGCCATTACTTTCAGAGCAGAACATTAATCTGAAAACTTTTCATTAAATCTAGCTTTATTATCAGACTTGATGAAAAGCTTAACACAATTCATAGGCCATTTTAGTCTGCTCCGTACAAAGACACGCATCCCTCTATCACCGAATGTATTAATCATAATCTTGATATTGAACCATCGTTGGTTGGATTTCCATGATGTACTAGTTGAAGTATCGGTCTACATCGGGTAAATGTTTGTGAATTGTGTCAGAGAAATATTGTTTTAAATCTAACAGACTGACGCTTTTATCGTGTTAGTATATGTCATACCATGTCATATTAAGGGGCCGGGATAGCTCAGTCGGTAGAGCGTTCGGCTAGAAACCACAAGATTCCTAGTTAGATACCGGCCCTCGCCAACTCAGCGTATGAGTAGCACAGGGATCTGTGCGGTAAAGTAAGGAGCTGATGGTAGGTGTGGCGCTCCATCTCAGACGCCAAAACAATCTCCTTGGTCTAGCGCTATTGAAAAGGGGATAGACTCCCTCGCTGACTGGCTGATACCAACTCTAGGCCGCCCCTACGACTTTACTTTTACTTTTATATGTCATATATGAATAAAGAGATACTAGCGGTTGAAACCCGATCGCTAGTAAATGAGAATGGCAACTTCCATACAATATAAATAGAGGTAAGGTGCCGTTAGCAGAAGAAAGACTTCAAGCATTGCTTGGCTGGTACACACTTAGTTAACAGCCTTCCGTTATAGTTCTAGACAAGACTCTTGTGTTACTGGTAACAATCTTTGTTGTTGTTTTATTTTCTACTAATGAATAAAAAACATATGCTTATTTTCAGTTGTCCGTTTTGTTCTATTTTTATTGTCCACCTGCACTTTAGAAAATTATAGCATTTATTCTAAGACTAACAACAACAAATAAATGAATTAAAACTTAGTTCAGTTATAACGATTTATTTACCAACGAAACAATGATTAACAATATAAACGTCTTTTCTATACATAGAGTCAAGTTTGAGAGACTTACCTGTCTGACGGAGCGTGAAATAGAAGATATCTGGTATCTTCTATTAAGTAAATAATTCTCAGAGAAAATGTCTGCTCGTTGAACTGGTCCGAATGTATTTATTGAATATCGGCGCCAAAACCTCTGGGTGCGTCACGTGATTGCTTTGTCCAATCCTAGAAAGCTCTCCCTCAGCCAACTTTATACCTAACTGCATTTTATTAATACAACTCTTTATTGAATTATACATTTTTCTTAATTAAGTTTTTCAAATTGTTAGTCCTAATAATCATCATCATGAACATCATTATGTTTGCCGACAGCACGGATTCCCGGGACTTTTTTTGCCAGCAGTCCCTAACAGTCATCACCCTAGTCAAGTTCTTCTCACGATATCCAGTATCAGTACAGAGCTGATCAATGTATGTCTTTGATCAGCCTACTATGATGTGTTCCATGTATAGGTGTCCAGAGGAGAACATTACTTATGAGTTCGTCTTTACTCTTGTAGCAGTGTCCAGTGTGTCTTGTTCGTCTTTGTTGTATTGTACCAGTTGTGCTATTACTAAGACACTAATTGCTTCCATTCTATTTGCTCTTAAACACTCGAACTTTTAATCCTGTGTGATACGAAAATTTGTTTAATAATAACATGAATAAAGATATTGCATCATTGTTCAGATTATAATTGTCTATGAATGTAAAATATATTGGACGAGTTTTAGTATCTTTATAATCTAGTGGAATCATTTTCATGAATATTGATTGATGCTCACGTCTGGTAGAACCACAATATACGGATTTTGAGTAAAAATAGAAATGTAAATAAAACGTAAGAAAAAGCTCAAAATGGATGTAAAAGACGACGAATTAGACAATTTTTAATTGGTTGGTTAGATTTTACGGCTTGTCAATCCTTGTTGGGTTATTTTATGCCGAAGATGTTTTGTTTTATTCACTCTTCATGAGTATTAGATATTTTTAACACATCTTTTTTAACCCGTGTTTTCTTTTCTATTTACTCATAGATGGGTCCCTAACAGGTGTTACCACTCTGGGTCAAAGTGCACCTGGGAGTAATTATGATGAAGGAGTACTCCACCCATACCCCAGAGCTCCAGAACTGATAGTTCGGTTCCATTTCTGGATCTCTTGGGAATATGGAGTACTCCTTCATCACGATTCATCCCAGGTCCACTCTGACTCGGAGTGGTACTACCTCTTAGGGTCTCATCTATGGGTTAAATAGAAAAAATGAGTCTAAAAAAGTGTTTAAAATTGTTTTAAAAATGCGTACCATCAGGAATGAATAAAATACGTCTTCGGCAGAAAATAACCCAACATTAGTTGATATGCCAGAAAATGCAAGCAACCAACCAATCTTTAAAAAATGGCCTCACAGATTATAATCTAATAAAAGATTAACTAAAAGTAAACGAAGAATAAAGTTTATTTATATATTGATACGCTTGTTCCCTAATCTTCCGACCGTTATCATCTTGCAACACCTTCTGGTTAAAAATGAAACCGTCCAAATCGTCTAAGATAAAATGCAAAAATGTAAATTCTGATTATCTGGTGTCACTTATCAGCCGAATTCTCATTCTTTATGAGACTCGACACCTCAGCTAAGATGGACCATTCGATTTTTATTATAACGAAATAAAGGGAAGAAAACGGAAATGTTTCACACGAAAATATATTAAGAAAGAAAGAAAGTGGGGATAAGATAGAGAGAGGAAGTGAGCGCGGAAGCGATAGGACTAATCTGTTCAAATTGAAATATAATGAAAAGATGAAAGGAAGGAAAGAAAAAAAGGGTTATTTCCTATAAATATAACATGATCAAAGGGGAACCACTCTTGACTGATAAATTATTTATTTATTTATTGATATACTAGGAAAATAAAGACGGGTTTAGGGTTAGGGTTAAGATTTAGGGTTAGGATTTAGGGTTAGGATTTAGGGGTAGTTTAAAGGGAAAATAAATACATAATTTATCAGTCAAGAGTGGTTCCCCTTTGATCATTTTAGACTTATAGGAAATAACAAAAAAAAGTGTGAGAGAGTTAAATCAAGATTATTATACCTTTTACACATTGAACTATTTCGCAATATCTCTTAAGTAAACATCTCAAACGTTGTAATAATAACATAATCATATTGTGGTATATCCACAGGCCTCGCTAGTAAACTAATAAAATATGAACTAAAAGTAAATAAGGGACAAAGTTGATAATAATTAAATAATGAAAAACATTTCCGCTTCAAAAATTTAGTTTTCACGCTTACCGGATTTAATTTATGACGGGGGTAGACGTGAATGATAAATCAAATCTGATTTTAGATTCAAGAATTCCGATTTAAATTAAGATTATTCAAAAGAGAAATAATAAAATCAAGAGAAATTTATGAATCAAATTATTAACATCGAAATTGAAAAGAATAAATTTGTTTAAAAAGTATCTTTTCTATTTTCAGTAGGCCGTCAATTTTCGTTAAGAAAAACTTGTCAAATGAGCGAAGTAAATGTTGGTAAGAAGAATCGTACATTTTGACTGTCTTTATTGTTCGTTGTTAGTGGCAATTCATTTTGTAATTTTTGCTGCAATTTACTTCTTGATTAACACTTTCCCTGACGGAACTGAATTCTATCAATCAAGTTCAATAACACATTCAATACTATGATGTCTCTTATCTTAGCATATGATTAAAAGAATTCGATTCGTAAGGAAATAACCAGTCACATTCGAAACGACTCCTAGATTAAATAGTGCCACTGAAGTTCTTCAATTAAATCACTAACGACGGTTGATAAACCATTAAACTAAAAACCCTACCAAACCTACTTGGTCCATATTGATATTATTGTATCAATTAGATTTATTTTAGCATATATATATATATATATATATATATATATATATATATATCTCTTTCGGAGGCTAATGTGGTCTGCAGTGGCTGGAGTCATGAACTTTTTGATACTTTTTGATACATTTTTTATATATATTTACATCAAACTCTTTTGAGTTTTGTTTGTGGATTATAATGCTTCTGATTTAAAAAAAAAAGTCATATATATTTTTAAAACAGAATGTGCATTCTCAAAATAAAAAAAAAAACCCATTCCGGTTCCGAACATGAACGTTCGTTTGTACCACTTTTGTTTGTAACGGTTTACTCACACCGTCATTCTATCACAAACATTTCGCTCTTGATGAAGACCGCTTTAATAAAAGGTCGAAACAGATTTCTGTCAGCGAATTATAAAATCATTTTTTTTTCTAAAAATATTTATTCATATAATATATATATATATATATATATATATATATATATATATATATATCCTCCTTGTCAGACAAGGAACGAAAAGGAGCAAAAAAGAGAGGAAAGAATGTATATATATATATATATATATATATATATATATATATATATATATATATAGGACCTAAAAGAGCCAGATACTATCTACCTACGTTTCACACGAATGGTTCTTATCCTGAAGAACTATTCAGGTGAGACCTAGTTTTACTTATGTGGCTTTGTAAACTCTTTCGGTGCTTTTTTTCCCCAGGTATCAGTTTGAATTTTTTTCATTTTGAAAACTGAGTTATCTGGTTATTTTTCACACCGGTTGAGTTTAGAAATATGAAAATAATGTATAATATATATATATATATATATATATATATATATATATATATATATATATATATATATATATATATACACACACACACAAATAATATATATATATATAATATATATATATATATATATATACACACACACACATATATATATATATATATATATATATATATATGTGTGTGTGTGTGTGTGTGTGTGTGTGTGTGTGTGCGATATTTCAAATGTTTTGGTGGCTAATTACGTACAAGTTGCATAGCTCTTCTTAAAACGGATAAAGCACTCCCTGTGACGAAAATATATTTATAACAGTAAAATTCCATTTCAAAAGATTCCCTGTGTAGATGGCGTGATGGTTAGAACCTTGACTGATAACAAACAATCGGGTTTCAATCCCGGCATTAAGCAGCCTATCTTGTCTAGTTACACTGATCAACCGTGAAAATTTGTATTTCATCTTGGACAATTTGGACGGTCTCATTTTAAATCAGAGGGTGTTGCAATATGATAACGGTCGGAAGATTAAGGAACAAGCGTATTGATATGCAGATTTGAATTTTTAGATACCTTCGTGAATATAAATGAAATCTTCGTAATTTTTGCACAAAAAACAAAAGCCGGTAATATTTAATCGTATATTTACATAGTCGTTAATTGATGAATTTTCGTAGTTTCATCCAGACATTGGCTGGGGCGTTAGAATGCACGGACTGCACCTCTGGAGAGGGGTAAGACACCCTCAATGGGGCCACCTGTTGGCCGTGGGTGTCGACGCGTGATGCTTAAGGATAGAGCCCAGGTGGATGAGCAGTTCATGACTTGCAATACTGCACATCTTCGGCTAGACGGTCGGTCGGAGAGGCCCCCTCCCATAAATCGGCTGGTCACGTCAAGCCCTAGCACCTATATGATTTTCCCAACCCTATTGCCCTTATGGCAAGCCCCAACCCCCTTTTTATCATATGGGTGCTAGAAGGCAGTGACTGAGGGTCTACATGTCCTGGGAATGACGTTAAATTCTATCTGATGGTGAGATTCCAGTTTTGGAGGTATGAGGAATGTGGAGCACCCCTTCATCACCATTGCTCCCTGGTCCACTTTGACCCGGAGTGGTAGTAACTGTTAGGGTCCCATCTATGGGTTAAACAGAAAAATGTGTTTATAAAAAAATTGTATTATCCATTAAGAATTGATTTATTTCAAAACTTTATCGGCATTAAATGACCCATTGAGGTTGATATGCCGTAAAACCAAACCAAACCAAACCAAACCAGACATACATGATTATATACATACATACGTACATACATACGTACATACACACAAACTTCCCTTTATATATGTATAGATATATTGTTTATTATTTTTGTTTTATTTTTAACTGTGATCGATGTTTAGAAAACATTTGTGTTTCCAAACAGCCGAAAATGATATATGTGATTGTTTTTGCGGTTTGTAAATGACCACAATTCTGCCCATCCCACCGCCAGTCATCACTGGCGCCTTTTCAAAAGACATTTCAAGCTCAAATGAAGCTTTGTCAACATCCTGGACGCAAAGCAGGATATCCAAGGACAGACAGAAAAAAATGTTTCATAACTCAAAAAGAAAAAAGAACGTTTTCTTTGTGTTCCTCTCTACGCTTGTCATTACTATTCATCGATACAACTGAATAATTTTCCTTTGATGAAAGGACAGAGAGAATATTCCATTTTTAAGTTGTCTTTGACAACCTGTCGATTTTAGAGTGAAGATTTCTTCCAAAAGAAAATAGAAAATAAATGATATACATGATCTGTATTATAGGTCTCAGCAGAGTGATTTCACAATATATATATATATATATATATATATATATATATATATATATATATATAATTTATTTATTCAATTTCATTTATTTATTTTATTGATGAATTAAGTTATTTTTTGAAGGTGATTGCAATGCAAAAGTAATTGTCCAAGATATCATTAATTTCGAAATATCTTCATCTTCAGAGACGTCTTCAATAGAATACTTATATATATATATATATATATATATATATATATATATATATAATCAAATATTAGATATTATGGATTTAATATCTCGTTACTGTCATTGCAGTACTGATGATTGCAGTAAGCATGAAAAAAATAGTAACGAGATATTAAATACATAACATATACTATTTGATTGTAAACCTGCTGTGCTATTTTAGCATTGGTCACCTTTATATGCCAATACTTTTCTCATTCATTCTCTATTCATTCTATTATATATATATATATATATATATATATATATATATATATATTGTTGATCATATGGATGTTATATTTCTAAGCTCAATATCCTTGATAGAGCGTTTATATTTGAGTTAAGGTATAGTGCACTTTTAGAGGTCTTCATAGCTCTTCGTGGTTAAATAACAATAGCATGTGCGCCAATAACTAATTTGCATATGTACTGTCCTATGCCTTTAAGACGACGGACGATTAGTTCTCGGACTCTTTTTGTTCCATCTCACGGGTCTTCTCTCGCCTAGTCGATGACCCTTGATGCCCTCTGTCAAGAATCTTGACAGAGGGCATCTAGGGTCATCAATTACCAAGGGATTGTTCATTTCACCAGATTGAATCCGATGCAGGGATTTGGGGTTGTCTATTGAGCAAGCCTTCTTTCATTTCACGACCGTACAACTGTTGTGTAAGTTTGTTGAACATATCAACGTTCACATGTTGCGTAAATAAGAAATACAATTTTAGATCAAATTAAATTGAAATAGATCACTAAGTAGGACTGAGCCTATTCTAGTAGTGACCACCCCAAGCGGAAATTTACGAAGTTTGAATTCAGAGTTTTCCTTCTCCTAGACTGATTGCCAAACCAAGATTAGAGCCCAGTCTGTCCTATTATTTACCCATAGCTGGAGGGAGAATAGTTGGATTCATACCTTTCCCAAGGGTATTAGCGCTATGTGAACTGTGGCTTCGTCCAGGATTTAAACTTCGACGAGTCCATGTCCTACGACTCTAGCTAGTACACCCGTCTCCTAATACACCACGCATAGAAAAATATTTGTCCTTAGTAATATAGTTCCGGCACTGGATAGGAATACGCACTGTTTCTCTGCCTCCATTGCAGGTGATTCATTCTTAATTATATTATTTAATCAGTAAAGCTAAATTTTGTACTTTTCCTTATTAGAAACATATTAAGATGTATGCGTGATTTTAGTGCTCATCGCCATCTATTTTTTTAGTTATAAGCTGACACATACATACCACGTCATATGCGATACCCAATACCTTTCGGTTTCACTAACCTTATCAACTTAGCTCCTCCCACATCTCCCCCACCACAGCTTCAAGTTCTTCCATGCGTCCTGGAATCTGCGTCGGCTAATACTTCTTCATATACAACGAGCCCTTCTAATAGTCCGCTAGTCAACCCCCATCTCCACACAAGATTTCACCCCGTGTCCTGATGAAATTTGCAAAAAACCGAAAAGTCATAACGTCAATACCACAAAGAATAAACTCATTTTTTGGAATACTTCACGTTATTCTATTTTTTCTACATACTGTCAGATTTAATTCCCTATATATATATATATATATATATATATATATTATGTGTGTGTGTGTGTGTGTGTGTGTGTAAAAATGGAATTGGAATTGAATCCGACAATATGAGGAAGAATGAATAAAGAAAAGAAAGTACAGAATCGATAATAAAAGATGAATTTAATCAATATCACTTACACATGTGTTTCGGTCAGTTTATCTTTGTGTTAGAGTTTAGAACTCTAACAGTGTGGAAATAACCAGATAATTCAGTTTTTCAAAACAGAAAAAAATTCAGACTGACATCTGGGGAGAAGATTTTTAAAAAAGAAAAGACCAGTACATTCGTATTTCCTGAAAATAATCATTAGTACCGTATGTAGTGGCAAAAAGAAAAAAACACCGGAGGAGTTTTCTAAGTTATATATGTAAAAAGTGCCCGAAATAAGTCAGACAATATCTACCTAGGTTTCACCCGAATGGTTTTTCAGGATCCTGAAGAACCATAGAACCATTTGTGTGAAACCTAGGTAGATAGTGTCTGACTTATGTAGGTCTTTATATATATATATATAATATATATATATATATATATATATATATATATATATATATATATAAAGACTTACATGAGTCAGACACTATCTACCTGTCTGATAATGATATTACCTTGCAACACCCTCTGGTTAAAAAGAGACCGTCCAAATCGTCCAAGATGAAATGCAAAAATTTAAATCCTGATTATTAGGTGTCGCTTAAACATCAAATTCCTATTTCTTCCATTTCATTTCACCCTATCGGGTGAAAAAAACAAAAATGAGAACAAATGCTAATTAACTGGGTGTGAAAAGGGTAAGGAATTAAAAAATTACAAGTATTAAATTGAGTACCGGCAAACTGACGTCTGAAGTGAATAAAAATATCCATTAAATAATGCGGTTCGTTGGGACAATAAACTGGGAACGACCATTTAAGGTAATGTTTTATGTACGCCTGGCGCTAAAATTGTATTCATTGAAAACACATAAAAA
Organism: Doryteuthis pealeii; assembly: GCA_023376005.1. Taxonomy (NCBI): domain Eukaryota; kingdom Metazoa; phylum Mollusca; class Cephalopoda; order Myopsida; family Loliginidae; genus Doryteuthis; species Doryteuthis pealeii. The sequence goes on from CM042141.1 coordinate 132,285,046, forward strand.
TACATTGGATAATATTTTTCTATTAAAATTCAGAGGTTACCTAAAGTAGAATCATATATGAGCCAATTTCGATTGTTTCCAGTCAAATGGGTAGGAAGTAAGGGTCGAGTTTATTGGTGGACTCGGAGTACATAAAAATTACGACACATTTAGATTACTGTTTTATGGCTTTTTTAGTCAATGAGTTCTTTAACACCGTTAAACGTAATATATATATATATATATATATAATATATATATATATATATATATATATATATATATATATGCGCTGTTATCTAAGAGTCTCTGTATGCTTCTAGTAAGTATATATATTTGAGATTATTTTGGTGTACGTATCCGTTTGTGGGAGGTACATATATCAGGATTGGGCATTAAAAAAGCAACACTACTGTCCTAACACCGTCTGAAGAAGGGAGCTATAATAATCCGGAAAATTTACTACTACTATAAAAAAACAAAACTCTACTAAAAACAAAAACCGAGTTTCTAATATTAATTCTTTAATGTTAGAGTTTTGAAGTAATATATATATATATATATATATAATATATATATATATATATATATATATATATATCCGCTCTACTAATGTATTGAGCACTTTATAGTTGTTATAACACCGACTTATCCGATTAATACAAGTATTGGATTAACTCAATATCTTTAACTCAATATATATAATATATATATATATATATATATAATATATATATATATATATCGGAAGACTGGAAGAAGAGTAAATAGATTCAAATTATTTGTTAATTCTATGGATAGTTTTTAAAAAGATTTTGTGTAACACTGAATAGATATTAGTATATATGTTTTTCTAAGAAATATGAAAACCATTTGTTTTTATTTACACTTTAAGCATCATCATCGTCTTGATCAAAAGCGTACCGACAGTACAGATTCCTTTGACTCTCTCTCGCCAGCTCTCTCTACTAGTCATCGCCATCTAACTGCTCTAGACCACACTTAGTAGACCCACAGAGCTGATGACCCTAATTTTTGGCTAGACGGACAAAACTGGTGTGTCCACGTATAGGAGTCTGTAGGATAATGTCGTTCATGAAGTCATCCTTACTTCTCCAGCAGTGTCTCAGTTCCCTTATCTGGGGCTGTAGAATACACCAACTGCACTTCTGAGATAGAGAGAGAGAGAGGTATAGATATAGAGATAGATAGATAGATAGATAGATAGATAGATAGAGAGAGAGAGAGAGAGAGAGAGAGAGAGAGAGAGAGAGAGAGAGAGGGGGGATGTTCATAGTAGACCCTTCCCCATTTCCATCTCGGTTGGGTGTCACTATAATGTTAACCTGGCAAGACCGGTTACATAATGTTAGATCAAGCGTACCATGTTACTTCTAACGCAGTGGAAAAGAGATTTAACCCTTTTAACTCGCATTTCCTCTACCTTTTTCTCCAGGCGGTTCATTTTGTAGAATTCAGTTGTGAAAACTATGTTTTGGGTATAAAACGTATAATAATTCAACTTGTGACAAGTAAAAACTTTGTATTTGATTTTTTTTCGTATGTGCTTTTTTATTCATAACAATAACGGATTTTATTTATTTCTTACGTCTGATATTGCTTATAGCATTAATAACTGGTTTGCTGACTTCGATATCTGTTAAGTGCATCTCGGTGGATTTTATGTGCTCATAAAGTACTATATAATATAAAAATATTTGATAAGCTTAGCTCAATACGAAATAACTCGCAGGGCCTGTGGATATACTACAGTATGATAATTCAATTATTACAAGGTTTGGTAGGTTCACTTTAGAGTTATTGCAAAATAGTTCAATATGTAAAAACTATAATAATCTTGATTTAACCCTCTCTCATTCTTTTTTTTGTTCTTTCTTTCCTTCTTTTCATTATGTTTGATTGAAACAGATTAGTGTTACCACCCCCGTGTGCCCACATCCTCTCTATATCTTTCCCTTATTCTCTTTCTTTCTTTCTGTCATATTTTTCTGTGAAATATGTCGTTTTTCTTCCCTTTCTTTCTTTCTAATAAAAATGGAATGGTCCATTATTTAGATAAGGTGACCATAATAAATAAGAATTCGGCGGATAAACAACACCAAATAATCAGGATTTACATATTTTCATTTTAGACGATTTGGACGGTCTCATTTTAACTAGAGCATGTTGCAAGATGATAACGGTTTTAGTTTTAAGGAACATGAGTATTAATGTATTGATTTGAATTTTTTCGTATGTGCATTTTTATTTATGATGATAACGAATTTCAATTATTTCTTACGTCTGATCTCGATATATATATATATATATATATATATTAGGAAAAGGGGGTTGGAATAAACCAGCAAACCGACAGAATGAGGTAAAATAAGAAATGAAAGAACAAAACTCAGACAGAAATGTGTAGTATATTTCACTGGAATATTGAATTCAGCTTCTTCTGTTTTTATTCAATAATTAGGATCATACACTTGTATGATCCTAATTATTCAATAAAAGCAGAAGAAGCTGAATTCAATATTCCTGCGAAATATACTACACATTCTGTCTGAGTTTTGTTCTTTCATTCCTTATTTTACCTCATATATATATATATATATATATATATATAATATATATATATATATATATATATATATCGCATTAATAGAAACACGAACACACACAACGACACAAAAATATGTTTTATGTATGAGTCATAAAGAAAGAAATGAAAAGTCCCCAAATAAATGGAATCAACTAAGTTCACTTTCACCATTTTTCTTTCCCTGATAATTGCTGAATAATTACTTTAAATAAAAAAGTGAAATCACGCGTCAGCAAACTACAGTGTTTGTGTGTGGTGTGTGTGTGTATCAGTCAAATCCGCTCTGATGGCCTCATTTCAATGGGTGACAAACTTCGGCTAACTTCATTTGAAATTTTGGCGTTCATTTCCCAAAAAATGTCCTTTGTTTTTACTTCTCTAGTTTTTTTAAGCGCTCAAATCTTCTCTAATCAGGCCAGTTTCCAAAAATCTGTGTCGACTCCATTGTTAAGTGATTAAGAATTAACTCAAAAATGAAAGAAGTTTTATTAGACAAGAGACGTTAACCCGATCTGACATATCCAATCATCTAAAGGTAAATTAAGTAATTATCCAACCCCCGCCACGGTCAGAATGCAACACAAACCAAATTCCTAAGAAAATAACAAAATAAAAACAGGACTTGTCAACTGGTGGACTACAGGAAAACGAAAAGATGGACAAATACCTGGACCTTGCCAGAGAATTGAAAAAAAACCCAAACAAACTGTGGAATATGAGGGTCAAAGTGATATTAATTGTAGTTGCTGTACTTGGATCGGTCCCAAAACGACTGAAGGATATGGAAATCAGAGGAAGAATTGAGACAATCAAGACTACTGCATTGCTGCAATCGACCAGAGTACTCAGAAGAGTCCTGGAGACCCGAGGAGACTTGTTATCACTCAGAATCCAGTGAAATACAATCGGCTAACGCTGGTGTGAAAAAAAAAAAAATAATAATGATAATAATAATAATAATAATAATAATAATAATAATAATAATAATAATAATCAGAAGAGTCCTGGAGACCTGAGGAGACTTGCTGTCACTCAGACTCCAGTGAAAGACCATCAGCTAATGCTGATGTGAAAACTCAAAAGGAGTAAAATAACAATAATGTAGCATTGATATCCATGACAATCTCTCGCCAACCGTCCCTATTATTCATCGCTTTCCGTGGGTTCCCTGCGCAGTATCCCGTATCTACGCAGAGCTGGTCAAAGTAGGTTTTTACTGGGTGTCCCATACTGATTTCCACTGGAGAACGTCACTTCTGAGTTCGTCCCTGTTTGTCCAACTGTGCCCAGTATGTCTTGATCTTACTTGTATGGTCTGTGTATTGCTGCTTCCGTATGGGGTGTTGTTTCCAAGATTTGTTTAATATCACGTGCAGCGTTCCTGTGCAGCTCCCTTCTAGCTGTCTATGCGCTTCGTTAAGGTCCAAGTGGTGCAGTCATACAGTAGCACTGATACAACTACTTGGAAGAACTGTTGCTTTAACTTGTTAGTGAAATCGGATTTCCATATGACTGATAATCTGGCTCTGGCAGACAATGCCCTCTCTATGCGTGCATTCACATCACTTTCTGTGGATGAGATATTACTACTTACAGTCAAGTGTGTAGATGACTTCTTCATTTTTAGTACACATGTACTCAGTTTTATCGGAGTTCACATAGAGGCCAATTTTCCGTGCTGCCTTCTCCGGGCTATTTAGCAAGGATCGGTTTATGCAGGTCTATTTGCAAAGCGTGTTTACATTGAGCGTTTTCCTTCTCCTAGACTGATTACCTAACCAATTGTAACGTGGCGGTGGCGTTCGCACGCGTAAACGTTTGGTTGTTTACTATATCCAGCAGTTCTTGGTCGCTAGTAGCAGGTCAAAGAAGTATCACCTTACGAACGCCGCGGCCTCTTAGTCATGGTCAATTGACTATCTACACGGGTATCTTTGGGCAAGTGGATTTCATTCATAAAAGATCCCCGTAATATTCCTCGTCGGAGTAAAAGAAGATTATAATACCGTGTTTATTTTCATGGAGTTTATTGGAATAAATTCAAGCTTCTTAATTTCGAGAGAGAGAGAGAGTGTCCGTTTTAATTGATATCTTCCTATGGTTCTTAGAGTTTCAGTTCTTGTGGGTGATAAACTTTCGTCAGTTGGTAAATCTTAAGGCCAACCCTTTTCTCGTCCTCAGTGACTACAGTTTGCTTCCCAAACTCCGACTGTCCAACTCCATACGGCTGCCTCGACTAATTCTGATCAACTCTCTCCTTTGACTCCTAGTCGGGGTCTTTATATACTATCACAAAAGAATAATCTAGAATAATTTTTTCTGGAACTATCTAATTCTTTCTAGAAGGAAAAGAACATTCGATTGTTTCGAATCATTCTCGTCAAAGATAGGTCACAGTCGCTTGGTTCAAAGGACCATTAGCCGTCAAGAATACTGGGTTTTCGTTAATCGTAAACCCCACGTCGCCGAAATCTTGTTAACGTTTTTTATTCTTTTCGGGCCGATTTTTCAAAGACCACCCAGCTCCTGGTAGGGTCACCAAAGAGGGGCAGTTCTGTCACCCAGTGGTATCAGAGCCACAACCCAGCCAAAGGAGCTCTGGCGAAAATCTAAAGGACATTTCTATCATAGTCAGGAATCAACGGCTTTTGGCGTAATTGTTACTGACTGTGGAAAATCTGTGACAAGTAAGGGCATCTCCTTCTCCTGACTGGGTTATGCATGCGGGTTTTTGGAGTGTTTGGGAATTATCCTATTCCTTTGTTACTCCTTCTATGAATTCACCACAGGTGAATTCAATGGATGGAGCCGGCTCAAAATCAGTAGAAAAACACAATTTTTTAGCTAGCTGTACCTCTTCCCCGAACGTAATGGCCATTTTGAGTCCTTGAGTTTGCTCTCTGTTGTACACCCTCTCTAAGAATGTAGTATGCAATTATTAAAAGAAGCTCTAAAAACTTTGAACGTGGAAAGGAAGGTTGGTAGAAAGAAATCCGTATTAACAGTAGATGGAAAAACTAAATAAAACATTGTATAATAGCAGTTATAAAACGTTGGTTGGGCAACATGGAAATTAACTGAATTATTTCGGGGATAAAAACAAACATCAGATAGATCAATGGAAATGAACAATGTTCAATGAGAAAAAGAGATCAAATTGGATCAGAGAGCTGAACACAAAAAGAATTATAATAGTTAGTGAAAAACAAAAATGAAAGGGAGTATGGAATTTAGCGGGAAGGTGGGATAATAGAATGTCTATAAAAAGTTATAATAGTTTTTTATATATAAGGACCGACAGAATATATAATATATATATATATATATATATATATATATATATATATATATATCAGAATGTATTTGGAAGACATGGTTAGAAGTATAAAGGTTGTTATTACCCAAAATCCAAACACACTGAAAGTAATGATAAACTAATTGATCGATAGACAAAAAGTAAGGAAATCATTTATCTTTTTTATGGACTTCATCATCGGTCACTTGACAAAGATCAATTATTAAAGTGATGAGATTAGATAAACTCATTATTTAATAAATTACTCGATCTAGAATCATCACATTCTCATGTTACTACTAGGGCATGAAAGCGGATATATATATATATATATATATATATATATATATATATATATATGGCTTTAAGCCAACAATTTTTGAAGGATATGTGCTTAATTGAAGTCTTACCTAATTTTGAAAATTAATTAGTTAATAATTAATGAATTTAGGCGGGCATATATGTTCAAATGTAAGGCTAAACAAATCGAGAAAATGTCAGTTTAGCCTTACATTTGAACATATATGCCCGCCTAAATTCATTAATTATTAACTAATTAATTTTCAAAATTAGGTATGACTTCAATTAAACACATATCCTCCAAATATATATATATGAAAATTCTGTCAGGTTTCGCTCCCAACTAGAGGTAGCTGTTAAAAAAGTCGAGACGCACTGATGAGGCGTAAACGTCGAAACACGGGTCTGTGAATGACTGATATATATATATGCTCCCACCGGTAGAGCACTGTAGGGGATACATTAGTTGAACTTTGACCATTTAGCGTAAATAATTTACTCACCTGTTGTTTACAGACGTGATTTCTCTGGTGATTGTAAAAACATACATCCTGAAGTATGTATCAATTAATTCTTCGCCCCTGACTGACAGTCATCGACGGCCGCCAAGGTAAGGAACTTGGCAGACGGAAATTCTGTCGGGTTTCGCTCCCGTAAACAGATAGATGTAGCTGTTTATATTATATATATATATATATATATATATATATATATATATATATATATATATATATATAAGTAAAAAATATAACTGTTTTCAACTGCTGTAAAAGTAATAAAGAATTCATCATTCACATCTGAAGATTGGGATCTTAAGACACTTTGTGTAGGCTTCTTGAAATAGGCTATAAGCAAAGAATCTAAGTCTTCTGTTATATTTTTTACTTACATATTTGCTCTGTGACTGACAATAAGAGCAAACTGCGATGCTGTTTAAAAAAAACTTCTATGTCGTAAGGAAGATTTCTTCTCCGGATTTTGGGATTATATATATATATATATATATATATATATATATATATAAGATTTATCCAAAACTTGGTAGTAAGGGATGATTCTATATGTGATTTCTAAGATCCACTGTACTAATATTGATGATCCAGTATGTATAAATACAGCGAATCTTTAAATCACAGAAGAGAGCTCAATGTATAATAACCTTTTAGATTATATACAGAGCAATATTTATCAATAAAGGAAGGAAGAACTCAACACCGTAATCCCATAATAAATTTATTTCGACGAAAATTGGGGCCAATATAAATCTAAGTTGATTTAAACCGGCTCCCCAAATTTTCGTCTCATCAGATGGGTCTCAATTCACTTATCTAAGGATAAGTGAATTGAGACCCATCTGATGAGACGATAAGTGAATTGAGACCCATCTGATGAGACGAAAATTTGGGGAGCCGGTTTAAATCAACTTAGATTTATATGGACCCCAATTTTCGTCGAAATAAATTTTATTATGGGATTACGGAGTTGAGTTCTTCCTTCCTTTATTGATATATATATATATATATATATATATATATATGGTTAGGAAGTTGATTTAGAAGGCTATCACAATGCAGATGTAAAGAAACAAATAATAATACGGTAACAATGGTGTTGTGTGTTAACCTGTATTTTATTCCTAAATTTTCGAGATAAAATCTCTTTTTCAAAAGATCACTGGAACTGAAGTAGTCTAGTTATAGCATTTCTATTCAAATGATTTTTTTTGTTGAAAATGATGGTATTTTTTCTATAACTGTATTCTCGTGTTGCATGTTGACGTGAATGCGTTTTTTTTTTGTACGTGTGCGTATGTTGTCATGCGTTCCATGTAACATGCGTGTTGGCTGTGACGTATGACTGTATCCTAGTGCGGAGTGACGTGTGTATGTGCGTATGAAAAGAGCGTATTTGTGTTTGGTGGCCATGGTGAGTATAATATTTTGTGTTGGATGTAATATAAATCAATTTAATCAATTTATTTTTATTATTATTATTATTATTATATTATTATCTGTTTATTTTACTTATTATATCTAATTCAATTTATCTTTTAATTTATAATATATATATATATATATATATATATTATATATATATATATATTTATTTAAATTTTAAAATTTTTTTAAAATATTTACCTTGTCCATAAGTGTGTATGTGGTGATGTGTGTGTGTGTTAGAATAAAAAGGTAAAATAGTTAAATTCATCAATATCTAGTGTAAATCTTATTCATTAACAACTAGTGTGCAATGGCTTGTGTTTTGTATGTGTGGGGTTGCTGGGCTATAGATTTGAGTGCGTGTCTTCTCGTTGTAGATTTGTCATTAATAATTTCTCCATTGTGCATGTGGGGTATGTAATTTCGTGCGTCTGTGCATATACAGTACATTGCGCGTTGGTTGTGTGTTTTTGTATTATGAAGACTGCGCTGGTCTGTCCTGTTATATCTCTGGGTGTAATCTAGCTATTAGCAAGGCCTCTTTGATTCGGAGATTACCCACATTTCACTCCCAGCCCTCTATATTGACTGTTATATTTCTCTCTGTGTTGTTGCATTTAATTAAGTGTTTGCGGAAAGTGGATGCTTGTGTGTGTAAGTGTTCTTGACTTAATGTGTAGTGGTCTAGTGGTGCTACCAATGTAAAATTGGTTACATATGTTACACTGTTAGGCTTCCATCTATGGGTTAAATTGAAAAAAAAATGAGTTTGAGAAAAATTTGTTTAAAAATAATCGATTAAAAAATTAGTTCCCAACAACAATCAATAAAAAAATGTATTCGGCATAAAATAACCCAACAATGATTCACATGCCGTAAAATCCAAACTCCAACCAACCAATCAACCAAACAACCAGCCAGGCGATTGAAAGAAGATTCCTATTCTTATATAAATGAAACACCTGTCGTGTAAAAGATAGAGGGGACGATGAATGGTAGATGTCAGAAGTTTAATTAGTGCTAATTTATTAATTGGATGAGGGAAGTTAAAGAACAAAAACATAATGAAATAGAAAAAACAAGATTTGCATAATGTTGCAATTATCTTAATTACATTTCAATCATTCTCTCATAATTCATTGTTTTTTAATTAAAATTAACAAAAAAAGCAAAAAAAATAGTTGCAAAACTCATTTGTATATCGTCGAACAAATATCTTTCCTCGTAGTTACACACACACACACACACACATATATATATATATATACATATATATATATTATATAAATGTGTTGTGTGTGTGTTGTAAACTACGAGGAAGATATCTATATATAATAATAATATATATATATTATATATATATATATAATATATAATATATATAATATAATATTAAAATGTTCTTCTGGTTCCACGGGAGAAAATGTAATATTTTATAAAAAAAGAAAAAGGTCCGCAAAATGTATCGTTCTCAGAAAAAAATGTTTTATTCTTTTTATTTCACATACTTAACATGTGTTTCAGATATTCTGGTATCTTCTTCAGGCTTTGATCAATACATATATTAATATACATATATATATATATACACATATACTCATATATATATACATAGGTTGTGCGTGTTTCTGTAATTTTTCTGTTATGGTTGTTTAATAACGGTTGAACGCTACGTTATTCTTTTCAATATTGCGTGCGATTATAAATATATATATATATATATATATATATATATCTATATATATATAATATATAGGGTGATTGTAAAGTAACTGCCTTCCCTATTTTCAATCATTATTTTTACAAAAAAATGATTATGAAAGAACGCACATAACAAGGAGTTTTATTAAAATCCTATATGCGCACTAGCATACGCCTCCATCCTCTAAAGTCGCTCGGGAATAGCAGCAAGGAATCTTCCGGGAACTCTTGTGGAATAGCAGAAATAAATTTCTCGTATTCATCCTTCGCTTTCGTTCAGTAGACTAATTTTTGTATATTAAATACATACATTGAAGAATTTATAGATATGTAACTATTAGGTTGTTACAAAAAAATGGCCGATTGAAGTGCCGGCTTATGAAATGTCATTTAACATAGAATTTTTTGTTTATTTCAGGGAATTTTGCATATATAATAATTTAATGTGTGCTCAAAATTGAGTTTAATTTATTTTAGATAGAAAGTATTTTTTGGGAAAATAGGAGCTTTTCGAAAGGGTTCCAGAAATCCGCAGTGGAGATTAGAGTCGTGAAAAAATGAGAAGGTAAGGACGGACATGGCAGTCTGACAATGAACAATTGCAGGCAAGTTGTTGAGCAAAAATCCACGACAAAGTGTCTGAAAAATGTCTCAGACACTGATGTCAGCATTGCACAGTTTCCCGCCATTTACAGAGTATTGGAAAGGTAGAATAAAAGCTCGATAAATGGGTTCCTCATGAGCTCAATGAGCCCCATAAACTTAGGCGGTTTGAAGTGTGCTCGATGCTCAGTTTGCATAACAACAATGACCCCTTTCTTGACCCCAATAGTTCACTTGTGACGAAAAGTGGATCCTTTTACGACAAAGTGACCTTCTTCATTTTCAAGACTCTCTTCTCCACTGAGAGATTTCTGGAACAACGTTCGGTACAGTCCGATCACTTGTGGATTTATCTGCCCCATGCTTTTTGATATGCAGCGAGTTTCCGAGGCATTGTACCCCAAGCTTGAACTCATACAACAAACACAGGCGGAAGGTCAGTTTAGGCATGTTCATCTTTGAAGGCCCTTATTTTCAAAAAATACTTTCTATCTGAAAAAAAATTAAATTTTATTTTGAGCACACATTAATTATTATATATGAAAAAATTAACCTGAAATAAACAACAAATCTATGTTAAAAAAAAAATGAACTTTCAAACCGAGCACTTCAATCGGCCATTATTTGTAACAACCTAATAATAAAAAAATTATAAATAATTTTAAGACAGGAGTTACTTTTCAATCCCATAGTAGTTAGGGTCGTTCAACAATTCTAGAACACTCCCGGAAAGTGGTGCACATTATAAAATTAAGAAAAAACTAATCATTTTAGTCTTAATTTGTTCGGTACAATGAGGAGAGCTGAACTGAAATTACAGATAAACAGAGAGCCCAAGCAGTTGTGACGTGAAGTGAGGCTAACACTATAAATGGACAAAATACAGTCCTAAGCAGCATAAAATAGGTGATGCATTAAAGAACTTTTTTTAGCGACCCTCATATATATATATATATATATATATATATATATATATATATATATATACATATATATGCGCGCGCGTGTGTGTGTGTGAAGTAATGCAAATGACTCTTAAGGATGATTCTATTTGTGATCATCAAATCTCATCTACAACCATACTATATGCTCTTGTAGAAGCAAACATATACATAAATACAAGAATTTTTATAGTTCCCTAAAGAAGCTCAATGTATAAATGATCAAGTAAATGAATTTATATACAGAGCAATATTTAACTTTCAAAAAGAAAAACTTAACAAGACCTTCATACGCACGCACGCACGCACGCACACACACACACACACCACACACATATATATATATATATAATATATATTATATATATATATTGAAGAAAAATGGACTTACAATGAAAATTTACTCGAGTTTCATCGCTAGAATCATCAGGTTAAAACCTGGATCCTGTGCACCTCAACGATTCGTGCCCATATTCACCGGTTAAAGCCACCCTTTATATATAAATACATACATATATTACATACAAGCCACGGCTTTATATATGAATACATAATATATACATACATATATATAATCTCTCTCTCTCTCTCTCTCTCTCTCTCTATATATATATATATATATATATATATATATATATATATTATTTCTATATATGTATATAATATATAAATATATAAATGTATAAATATAATTTCTGTTTTTCTTACTTACTCCCACAGGTACACTGGTAAACACCTTGGGTGTTTAAAATAACCACTCAATTATATCCCACCCTGATGATGGCAATAAAGAGTGCTGAGAGTTCTTGGGAGAAAAAGATGACTCCACCCGATATAAAAAAAAGATCGAAAAGAAATTCTTCAACCCAGTATGCCCAATATTTATATATATATATATATATATATATATATATAATATATAGATATATATCTATTTATATATATAATATATAATTAAACAAAAGGCACAATCTCCTGTTTAACAATTTTTCATTTTATCTTCTAATTTTCTGGCCAACTTTTAATATTTGGTGGAATTGGTGGATAAGTCCACCAAAGTCAGTTCCCGAGTACTTCGGCACTTCGAAGTGCCATCATTCAGGGGTGATGTATTCCATTAAAAAAAAATTATATCAATATGGAGCTGGAAGGAGAAGAATTGGTGAGGAAGGTGTTATAGGCATTTAGAATGTGATGTACTGATTGTAAATTAATTTTGTTTGAGGGTGTTTGTATGTGTTATGTATAAAGCTTCTAGTATTTGGATTTTTTGTTTTTTTTGTCTTTGTGCAGAATGTTGTATTTTCAGTTAGAATAGGTTTCGGTAATTAGATTGGGCATGAATGTAATTTAGGGTTGTTTGAAATAGAGCTATTGTCTGTTAAAGGAAGGTGGGCGCCTTGACAAGGGTTGAGGTGAATCCAATGATGAACTTAGATGACTTATTCCACGAATTCCACCCAAACATTAAAAAGTTGGCCAGAAAATTAGAAAGATAAATGTTTAAACAGGGAGATGTGCCTTTTGTTAATTCTACATGTATAAATGAAGAATGCTGCCCAAATACACACAACACACACACACACACACACACATACATATTATATATTATATAATATATTTGTATGTATTATATATATGTATATATTGTGTATATTTAGATGTATGTGTGTGTATGTATGTGTGTGTATGCATATGTAATGTATATGTATAGTTTATAGTATTTAGGGGTGGGTTAGTTGAAGCGTATGGAAAAGAAAGGAAAATAAATTAAGTCAAACAAAAACTACTAAATAAATGAACAGGAGTCCCTGAATTCTGAATTAATTGAATTAACAGTAACTCCTACAAATTACTGACAAGCGTCAGATGTCTTTGGTTTTATTATTGTTTACTATTATTTTGTATTTTTTCCTAATTTATTACTCTACAGCGGAGGCAGGACAGGACAATTTAAAAAAAAAAAATCTGTTTTCAAATGCCTTAAAAAATAAAGAATTCATCATTCCATCTGATGAGTCGGAGAATTAGACATTTTTGTCTAAGCTCCCTGAAATAGTCTATAATGCAAGATCTCTAAGTCTTTTTTATTATATTAAATATATATATATATATATAATTTATATATATATATATATATATATATATATATATATATCATGACTGGTTATTAAATAATTCTGCAGTTCACTTACAGTAGGGAGGTATTTTATTATACAACGCAATTAAATATTTCTATAGTGCTAATGTCGAAAACGTCTCTTTAGGACGCAGGGTAATTTTATGTCAAAAAATTCAGTATATCCACATGATAATATAATAAAGCATTATTTAAAAAAAATCAGTCTCGCGAGAATTTTTATTTCCCTTTGCTTTCACGCGAATGGAACGAGATTTGCTCTTTTCCCAAGTCCCATTGTCTGATATGATCTACCACAACAAAAAATAGATAGCATCGCGTAGATCGTAAGGAATTTCCCTAAGAAATCAGACTTCCCGCGATGATGATGGTCACGTCATTTTCTTATGGCCGACAGTCGGATGAGGATTTTTACCTCCTGATGCACAAAGACCTATCAGATTTTTTTTTGTTAACGTCATTAATATGCAATCAATTTGATATGAACTGAGTACAAAACAGTTTTCCTTTTTCTTTATCGTTGGAGAAGAAAACTTATAGATTATGTTTATTTTTTTATATTTTTATGCTTTTTTAAAAAAAAATCTGCAGTGTTCGTGTCTCTTTAAAAAAAAAAAATTCTATTTCTAGTAATCTTGACATATCTATTCGAGTCTCATATAGCTTGAATGGGTTCGATAAAAATGTCTGCGTCTACAGACACATTGGAGAATTATTATTATTGGTTTGATTTATCGCTTCAAAACTATATCAGCAAGATGGTGTGGATTGTGGGAATCTGGTTTTGTATCTATCGTATCTATCTATCGACTCTCTTTCCTCTCTCTCTCTTTCTCTCTCTCTCTCTTCTCTCTCTCTCCTCTCTCTCTCTCTTATATATATATATATATATATATTATATATCTGTATGTCTCTCTCTCACTCTCACACTCACTCTGTCTCTGTCTGCTGTCTGTCTGCTCTCTCTCCTCTCTCCTCTATATATACTAATATATATATAAATAATATTGGTTTCGAGGGTTGATTTTGAAGGCTATCAACAATCAGGTGTAAAGAATAAGGTACAGATTTTTCTGCGTGTAACCTGTATTTTATTCTTTGAATTTCTTTTTTCAGAAGACACTGGAACTGAATTCACCGTCTTTCTTATAGCTTCTAGTTAAATTGAATTTTTTTTTCATTTTTGAAATTGATTGTATTTTTTATATTACTGTATTCTCCTGTTGCCATATTAGTGAATGCGTATTTGTTTGATTGTACGTGTGCATATATTGTCATGCGCGTGTTGTATGAAAAAATGCGTGTAGCGTGACGTTGTGACAGTGAATAATAACCGTATCCACGTGCGTATGTGCGTATGAAATAATAATAATAATATAATATAATAATAAGAAGAAGAAGAGAAAGAAAAGAAAATAGTTAAATTGATTTATATTACATCCCAAGAACCGAGAATATTAACATCACCATGTGCAACAAAACACAAATACGCTCCTTTCATACGCACATTACGCACGTGGATACGTTATTCCATACGCACAGTCAAACGCACAGCCTATCATGCATTTTCATAACACACGCGCATGACAACATACGCACACGACAAACAAAAAAAACGCATTCACTAAACATGGGCAACCACGAGAATACAGTAATATCTAAAAATACAATCAATTTCCAAAAAAAGAAAAAATCATTTAACTAGAAATGCTATAAGAAGACGAATTCATTCCATATTCTTCTGAAAAGAGATTTTATCTCGAAAATTCAAGAAAAAATACAGTTAACATAACCACACCATTACCTTATTCTTACACCTGCATTGGGATACCGTTTCAAAACCACCTCCACCAATATATCCACAATGCTTCAAGGCAAAATTATAAAACTCTCTTATATATATATATAATATATATATATATATATATATAAGTATATATATAAAAACAAATTTTTTTGATGAAACAAAGAAAATACAGTGTTCAACCACAAAATTGTGAGAGCTATTATTATTTAATTTGTTGATTTTTAAAAATAAATGAAAGACAACCTGGCGTAGCTGTCTATAATAGGCATAAAAATTAAAAAAAAACTCAACAAAATTATAATATATATATATATATAATATATATATATATAGACCAAATATTTATGCTTAGACTGGTAAAGCTTCGCTTTGCTTTCTATTTCGTGCCGTTTGATCTCCGATGGGATAGATCATGATACACTTTTGATGAAACCAATGTTAATTCCATGTCTTATTCATGAAGACATGCTCACTCAACCCCCTCAATCTTTCTTGAAATTGTGGCAGTGTGGAACTATCTTAATGTTAGACAATCCCTAAAATTTCCAGCTTCCAATTCCAAGAATGGCGGATTATATCAATATTTTAGCACTCCAAATCTTGAGAGATCGCGAAAAATGCGACTTTTTTAACCTATTTTTGTCTTAAATGAGTTCTAGGCTCCATATCCTAAAATTGTTATACAAGCATTGTTTCCCAAGAAATCCAAAATCATAATAAAACGTCTTAAACTCACCAGTTTTAAGTTTATGAGATTTTTGATTTTTTCATAAGCAAGATAAATATTCCAATGTGGCACGCATCTATGACAAAGATTTTTTCTATTATTATTTAACATATATTAAACATACCATAAAACAAACCTAATAGAAGCAATTCCACAAAAATCAGAAGACAAGAAAACAGACATAAGGATAACTTATACAAAGTACACGAAACACACATACACACAAAAAATCAGAGACTCTGAATTGCAACAAAACAAAAAAATCCGAACTCCTATCACATCTTAGCCCAACATTCATGGCTGGTACCTCCAAACCCTAAGTTTTTATCAATCCAGGCCACACATGGCTGGGTGCCTAAAATCCTTCCATCTCCCGACTTCTCTCTCCTTTT
>CM042141.1:132301578-132314078 GCA_023376005.1 Doryteuthis pealeii
AATCTAAACTTTCATTAAATCTAGCTTTCTATTATCAGACTTGATGAAAAGCTTAACCATCATTAGGCCATTTAGTCTGCTCCGTACAAACACGCATCCCTTCATCACGAATGTATTAATCATAATCTTGATATTGAAACCATCGTGGTTGGATTTCCATGATGTACTAGTGAAGTATCGGTCTACATTGGGTAAATGTTTGTGAATTGTGTCAGAGAAATATTGTTTTAAATCTAACAGACTGACGCTTTTATCGTGTTAGTATATGTCATACCATGTCATATTAAGGGGCCGGATAGCTCAGTCGGTAGGCGTTCGGCTAGAACACAAGATTCCTAGTTAGATACGGCCCTCGCCAACTCAGCGTCATGAGTAGCACAGGGATCTGTGCGGTAAAGTAAGGAGCTGATGGTAGGTGTGGCGCTCCATCTCAGACGCCAAAACATCTCCTTGGTCTAGCGCTATTGAAAAGGGGATAGACTCCCTCGCTGACTGGCTGATACCAACTCTAGGCCGCCCCTACGACTTTACTTTTACTTTATATGTTCAATTGAATAAAGAGATACTAGCGTTGAAACCCGATCGCTAGTAAATGAGAATGGCAACTTCCATACAATATAAATAGAGGTAAGGTCCGTTAGCAGAAGAAAACTTCAAGCATTGCTTGGCTGGTACACACTTAGTTAACAGCCTTCCGTTATAGTTCTAGACAAGACTCTTGTGTTACTGGTAACAATCTTTGTTGTTGTTTTATTTCTACTAATGAATAAAAACATATGTTATTTCAGTTGTCCGTTTTTGTTCTATTTTATTGTCCACCTGAATTTAGAAAATTATAGGCATTTATTTCAGACTAACAACAACAAATAATTGAATTTAAAACTTAGTTCATTATAACGATTTATTTACCAACGAAACAATGAGTAACAATATAAACGTCTTTTCTATACATAGAGTCAAGTTGAGAGACTTACCTGTCTGACGGAGCGTGAAATAGAAGATATCTGGTATCTTCTATTAAGTAAATAATTCTCAGAGAAAATGTCTGCTCGGAACTGGTCCGAATGTATTTATTGAATATCGGCGCCAAAACCTCTGGGTGCGTCACGTGATTGCTTTGTCCAATCCTAGAAAAGCTCTCCCTCAGCCAACTCTATACCTAACTGCATTTTATGAATCCAACTCTTTATTGAATTATACATTTTTCTTAATTAAATTTTTCAAATTGTTAGTCCTAAATAATCATCATCATGAACATCATTATGTTTGCCGACAGCACGGATTCCCGGGACTTTTTGCCAGCATCCTAACAGTCATCACCCTAGTCAAGTTCTTCTCACGATATCCAGTATCAGTACAGAGCTGATCAGTGTATGTCTTTGATCAGCCTACTATGATGTGTCCATGTATAGGTGTCCAGAGAGAACATTACTTATGAGTTCGTCTTTACTCTTGTAGCAGTGTCCAGTGTGTCTTGTTCGTCTTTGTTGTATTGTACCAGTTGTGCTATTACTAAGACACTAATTGCTTCCATCTATTTGCTCTTAAACACTCGAACTTTTAATCCTGTGTGATACGAAAATTTGTTAATAATAACATGAATAAAGATATTGCATCATTGTTCAGATTATAATTGTCTATGAATGTAAAATATATTGGACGAGTTTTAGTATCTTTATAATCTAGTGGAATCATTTTCATGAATATTGATTGATGCTCACGTCTGGTAGAACCACAATATACGGATTTTGAGTAAAAATAAAAATGTAAATAAATCGTAAGAAAAAGCTCGAAATGGATAAAAAAAAAGACGAATTAAACAATTTTTAATTAGTTGGTTAGATTTTACGGCATATCAATCCTTGTTGGGTTATTTTATGCCGAAGATGTTTTGTTTTATTCACTCTTCATGAGTATTAGATATTTTTAACACATCTTTTTTAACCCGTGTTTTCTTTTCTATTTACTTATAGATGGGACCCTAACAGGTGTTACCACTCTGGGTCAAAGTGCACCTGGGAGTAATTATGATGAAGGAGTACTCCACCCACACCCCAGAGCTCCAGAACTAATGGTTCGGTACCATTTCAGGATCTCTCGGGAATATGGAGTACTCCTTCATCACGATTACTCCCAGGTCCACTCTGACTCGGAGTGGTACTACCTCTTAGAGTCTCATCTATGGGTTAAATAGAAAAAATGAGTCTAAAAATATTTAAAATTGTTTAGAAAATTGAGTACCATTAGGAATGAATAAAAGAAAACGTCCACGGCAGAAAATAACCCAACATGAGTTGACATACCAAAAAATGCAAGCAACCAACCAATTTTTAAAAAATGGCCTCACAGATTATAATATAAAGGATTAACTAAAAGTAAATGAGGAATAAAGTTTATTTATATATTAATACGCTGGTTCCTTAATCTTCCGACCGTTATCATCTTGCAACACCTTCTGGTTAAAAATGAAACCGTCCAAATCGTCTAAGATAAAATGCAAAAATGTAAATTCTGATTATCTGGTGTCACTTATCAGCCGAATTCTTATTTTTTATGAGACTCGACACCTCAGCTAAGATGGACCATTCGATTTTTATTATAACGAAATAAACGGAAATGTTACACAGGAAAATATATTAAGAAAGAAAGAAAGTAGGGATAAGATAGAGATAGGAAGTGAGCGCGGAAGCGATAGGACTAACCTGTTCAAATTGAAATATAAAGAAAAGATGAAAGTAAGGAAAGAAAAAAAGGGTTATTTCCTATAAGAATAACATGATCAAAGGGGAACCACTCTTGACTGATAAATTATTTATTTATTTATTGATCTACTAGGAAAAAAGAAGACGGGTTTAAGGTTAGGGTTAGGATTTAGGGTTAGGGCTTAGGGGTAGTTTAAAGGGAAAATAAATACATAATTTATCAGTCAAGAGTGGTTCCCCTTTGATCATTTTAGACTTATAGGAAATAACACAAAAAAGAGTGAGAGATTATTATACCTTTTACATATTGAACTATTTCGCAATATCTCTTAAGTAAAAATCTCAAACGTTGTAATAATAATATTATCATACTGTGTTATATTCACAGGTAAACTAATAAAATATGAACTAAAAGTAAATAAGGGACAAAGTTGATAATAATTAAATAATGAAAAACATTTCCGCTTCAAAAATTTAGTTTTCACGCTTACCGGATTTAATTTATGACGGGGGTAGACGTGAATGATAAATCAAATCTGATTTTAGATTCAAGAATTCCGATTTAAATTAAGATTATTCAAAAGAGAAATAATAAAATCAAGAGAAATTTATGAATCAAATTATTAACATCGAAATTGAAAAGAATAAATTTGTTTAAAAAGTATCCTTTCTATTTTCAGTAGGCCGTCAATTTTCGTTAAGAAAAACTTGTCAAATGAGCGAAGTAAATGTTGGTAAGAAGAATCGTACATTTTGACTGTCTTTATTGTTCGTTGTTAGTGGTAATTCATTTTGTAATTTTTGCTGTAATTTACTTCTTGATTAACACTTTCACTGACAGAACCGAATTCTATCAATCACGTTCAATAACACATTCAATACTATATTGAAATATATAATATATAATATAAATATTTATAAGGACCTAAATGAGCCAGACACTATCTACCTACGTTGCACACGAATG
The DNA here is from genome assembly GCA_023376005.1 of Doryteuthis pealeii. Taxonomy (NCBI): domain Eukaryota; kingdom Metazoa; phylum Mollusca; class Cephalopoda; order Myopsida; family Loliginidae; genus Doryteuthis; species Doryteuthis pealeii. The sequence goes on from CM042141.1 coordinate 132,305,248, forward strand.
GTTCTTATCCTGAAGAACTATTCGGGTGAGACCTAGTTTTACTTATGTCGCTTTGTAAATTCCTTCGGTGTTTTTTCCCCAGATATCAGTTTGAATTTTTTTATATTGAAAACTGAGTTATCTGGTTATTTTTCACACCGGTTGAGTATAGAAATATGAAAATAATAATAATAATAATAATAATAATAATATATATATATATATATATATATATATATATATATATGTGTGTGTGTGTGGTGTGTGTGTGTGCGTGCGTGCGTTATTTAAAATGTATTGGTGGCTGATTACGCACAAATTGCATAGCTCTTCTTAAAACGGATAAAGCACTCCCTGTGACCAAAATCTGTTTATAACAGTAAAATTCCATTTCAAAATGTTCTCTGTGTAGATGGCGTGATGGTTAGAACCTTGACTGATAACAAATCAATCGGGTTTCAATCCCGGCATTAAGCAGCCTAACTTGTCTAGTTACTCTGATCAACCGTGAATATTTGTATTTCATCTTGGACAATTTGGACGGTCTCATTTTAAACCAGAGGGTGTTGCAAGATGATAACGGTCGGAAGATTAAGGAACAAGCGTATTGATATGCAGATTTGAATTTTTAGATACCTTCGTGAATATAAATAAAATCTTCGTAATTTTTGCACAAAAAACAAGAGCCGGTAATATTTAATCGTATATTTACATAGTCGTTAATTGATGAATTTTCGTAGTTTCATCCAGACATTGGCTGGGGCGTTAGAATGCACCGACTGCACCTCTGCAGAGGGGTAAGACTCCCCCAATGGGGCCACCTCTTGGCCGTGGGTGGCGACGCGTGATGCTTAAGGATAGAGCCCAGGTGAATGAGCAATTCATGACTTGCAATACTCCACTTTGGCCCTATCTTGGGCTAGACGGGCGGTCGGAGAGGCCCCCTCCGATCAATCGGCTGGTCATGTCAAGCCCTAGCACCTATATGATTTTTCCCAACCCTATTGCCCTTATGCCAAGCCTCAACCCCCTTTTATCATATGGGTGCTAAAAGGCGGTGACTGAGGGTCTACATGTCCTGGGAATGACGTTAAACTATCTGATGGTGGAGTTCCAGTTTTGGAGGTTTGGGGAATGTGGAGCACCCCTTTATCACCATTTCTCCCTGGTCCACTTTGTACCGGAGTGGTAGTACCTGTTAGGGTCCCATCTATGGGTTAAACAGAAAAATGTATTTATTAAAAAATTGTATTATCCATTAAGAATTGATTTATTTCAAAACTTTATCGGCATTAAATGACCCACTGAGGTTGATATGCCGTAAAACCAAACCAAACGAAACCAAACCAAACCAGACATACATGATTACGTACATACATACGTACATACATAAATACATACAAACAAACTTCCCTTTATATATGTATAGATATATTGTTTATTATTATTATTATTATTATTTTAACTGTGATCGATGTTTAGAAAACATTTGTGTTTCCAAACAGCCGAAAATGATATATGTGATTGTTTTTTCGGTTTGTAAATGACCAAATTTCTGCCCATCCCGCCGCAAGTCATCACTGGCGCCTTTTCAAAAAACATTTCAAGCTTAAATGAAGCTTTGTCAACATCCTGGACGCAAAGCAGGATATCCACGAACAGACAGAAAAAAATGTTTCATAACTCAAAAAGAAAAAAGAACGTTTTCTTTGTGTTCCTCTCTACGCTTGTCATCACTATTCATCGATACAACTGAATAATTTTCCTTTGATGAAAGGACAGAGAGAATATTCCATTTTTAAGATGTCTTTGACAACCTGTCGATTTTAGAGTGAAGATTTCTTCCCCCAAAAAATAGAAAATAAATGATATACATGATCTGTATTATAGGTCTCAGCAGAGTTATTTCACAATATATATATATATATATATATATATATATATATATATATATATATTTATTTATTCTATTTCATTTATTTATTTTTTGATGAATTAATTTATTTTTTAGAGGTGATTGCAATGCGAAAGTAATTGTCCAAGATATTATTAATTTCGAAATATCTTCATCTTCAGAGACGTCTTCAATAGAATACTTTATATATAATATATATATATATATATATATATATATATATATAATATATATATATAATCAAATATTAGATATTATGGATTTAATATCTCGTTACTATTAGTTTCAGGATTACTGCAATCATCAGACGAGACTGATGATTGCGGTAAGCATAAAACCAATAGTAACGAGATATCAAATTTGGTCGAGCACTATAAATAGGGATTTAATTGCGGATTCAGCGAAAACTGGTGTGTAGCTAAACCTTGCTTTGTTTACAAATGTTTGAAGCCTCTAGTGAATTCATTTCCGCATAGAAATGTAGCGATTAAATATTATCCTATATTTGACAGCTGCTTCTGGTCGAACGGGTAAGAGGATTGGCGAACGAAAGTTCATTCGGGTCTCAAACCCGGCCAGGGGTAGCTGTTAAAATGTATAACCACACAGATGAGAAGTGATACTTCGAAACACGTGTCTGTGGATTACTTATTTATTGACTTATTAATATATAATATATATATATATATATATATATATATATATATATATTGTTGATCATATGGATGCTATATTTCTAAGCTCAATATCTTTGATAGAGCGTTTATAAGTTAAGGTAGCGTGCACTTTTAGAGGTCTTCACAGCTCTTCGTGATTAAATAACAATAGCGCGTGCGCCAATAGCTAATTTGCATATGTATTGTCCTATGCCTTTAAGACGACGGACGATTAGTTCTCGGACTCTTTTTGTCCCATCTCACGGGGCTTCTCTCGCCTAGTCGATGACCCTTGATGCCCTCTGTCAAGGATCTTGACAGAGGGCATCAAGTGTCACCAATTACCACGGGATTGTTCATTTCACCAGATTGAATCCGATACAGGGATTTGGAGTTGTCTATTGAGCAGTCATTTGGGGTTGTTTCATTTCACGACCGTACAACTGTTATGTAAGTTTGTTGAACATATCAACGTTCGCATGTTGCGTAAATAAGAAATAACATTTTTAGATCAAATTAAATTGAAATAGATCACTAAGTAGGACTGAGCCTATTCTAGTAGTGACCACCCCAAGCGGAAATTTACGAAGTTTGAATTCAGAGTTTTCCTTCTCCTAGACTGACTGCCAAACCAAGATTAGAGCCCAGTCTGCCCTATTATTTACCCATAGCTGGAGGGAGAATAGTTGGATTCATACCTTTCCCAAGGTTATTAGCGCTATCTGAACTGTGGCTTCGTCCAGGATTTAAACTTCGACGAGTCCATGTCCTACGACTCTAGCTAGTACACCTGTCTCCTAATACACCACGCATAGAAAAATATTTGTCCTTAGCAATATAGTTCCGGCACTGGATAGGAATACGCACTATTTCTCTGCATCCATTGCAGGTGATTCATTCTTAATTATATTATTTAATCAGTAAAGCTAAATTGTGTACTTTTCCTTATTATAAACATATTAAGATGTATGCGTGATTTTAGTGCTCATCGCCATCTATTTTTTAAAGTTATAAGCTGACACGTACATACCACGTCATATGCGATACCCAGTACCTTTCGGTTTCACTAACCTTATCAACTTAGCTCCTCCCACATCTCCCCCACAACAGCTTCAAGTTCTTCCATGCGTCCTAGAATCTGCGCCGGCTAATACTTCTTCATATACAAATAGCACTTCTAATAGTCCGCCAGCTACCCACCATCTCCACACAAGATTTCACCCCGTGTCCTGATGAAATTTGCAAAAAACCGAAAAGTCATAACGTCAATACCACAAAGAATAGACTCATTTTTTTGGAATACTTCACATTATTCTATTTTTTCTACATACTGTCAGATTTAATTCCCTATATATATATATATATATATATATAATATATATATATATATATGTGTGTGTGTGTGTGTGTGTGTGTGTGTGTGTAAAATGGAAAATTGAATCCGACAATATGAGGAAGAATGAATAAAGAAAAGAAAGTACAGAATCGATAATAAAAGATGAATTTAATCAATATCACTTGCACATGTGTTTCGGTCAGTTTATCTTTGTGTTAGAGTTTAGAACTCTAACAGTGTGGAAATAACCAGATAATTCAGTTTTTCAAAACAGAAAAAAATTCAGACTGACATCTGGGGAGAAGATTTTTAAAAAAGAAAAGACCAGTACATTCGTATTTCCTGAAAATAATCATTAGTACCGTATGTAGTGGCAAAAAGAAAAAACACCGGAGGAGTTTTCTAAGTTATATCTGTAAAAAGTGCCCGACATAAGTCAGACAATATCTACCTAGGTTTCACCCGAATGGTTTTTCAGGATCCTGAAGAACCATAGAACCATTTGTGTGAAACCTAGGTAGATAGTGTCTGACTTATGTAGGTCTTTATATATATATATATATATATATATATATATATATATATATATATATATGTAAAGAGAGGAAGTAAATCCGACGGTATGTAACATATCAAGAAAAATGAAAAAACACAGGTTTAAATGGGTTAAGTGATGAGTTTATTGGCCGACGCTGCAGTGTTTCGATCTATTAAATAGATCATCTTCAGGGCATAAGATAAGAAATTATATATCACAGAATGATGAGAAAAAGTGAGTGGTAACCTTCTTATTCAGTCTGTTTAAAAAATTTTTCTGAAGTTTGAAAAAAGGAGACGGTTTTGAAATATGACATCAAATATTCTATTTTAAGGTGTGAGTATGTAGCGCTGTTAGTGTGTGTATTGAAGGAAACATTGTGCATTTTTTAGGTATGTGGTAGTGTGTGTGTGTGTATAATTTTTTTTTCTGTAGCGATAAACGACAGCGGAAGTGAAAACTCAAGGTTGTGTGTGTGTGTGTGTGTGTGTGTGTGTGTGTTTTGGTAAGAGGTAGGGGAGAGGTGTGTGTGTATATTGGTAAGAGGTAAAGGGGAGATGTCATGAAAAGAAATTTTCATGTTTTATATTAAGAGAGGAGATGGAAGTTTGGGTGTGTGTGGGGGGGATTGGGGATTTTAAAATGAAAAGATTTTATTTTATTTTATTTATTTATTTATTTATTATATATATATATATATATATATATATATTATTTAAAAATATTATTGTTATAAAGATAATTGTTATAGTATATTATATTTATTATTTTATTATAATTTTTATTGAAATGTTGTTATTATTGTTATTGTAATTTATATTATTATAATTATTGTTATTATTAATATTATATTATTATAATTATTACTTATATTTTTATTATTGTTGTTGTTATTATTATAATTATTAGTATTATTGTTATTATAATTTTATTAAATTATTGTTATTATTATTATGTTATTATTATGATTATTCTGATGACAATTGTGTGCTAGTGAATTTTATGCAAATAGTGTTAGTGTGGTTATAATTATGTGAAAATAATTATTGGTTAATAAGGATGTATATTTTTGATTATTATTTTTATCAGTAGTTATATTGTAATTGTGTCAATGGGGAGTGTAAATGTGTGGGGGGTTTAAGGGGAAATATTGTTATATATAATTATTATCAAAAATATATTATTATTGTTGAAAAATCTTGGTTAAATGGGTAAAGTGTGATAATCTGTTGTGTGTTGAGATCAAATGGAGATTATCATGTTACTAAATAAGTGTGTGATCTAAGATAAATTGTTGGTGGTCATTCAGTAATAAATGGGGAGAGTTAATATGTAGAAATTAAATGAGATATTGTCAGATGTAGGGAATTTTATAATTCTTGAGAACAACTTTGGACAGGTAAGGTGATAGAAGGAAAAAATCCGGGTCTCTGTTTGATTGTATTGAAAATGGAGATGGCGCTAGATTCTACAATTTTTCTTTCTTTTTTGTTGTGAATTCTGATTAACAACTTGGATTCTTTGAAATTGAAAGAATGGTTAGTTTCTGAGATGTGTTTTGTGAGTGCGTTGTTCATTTGACCATTTCTGATATCTCTCTTGTGTTCTCGGATTCGTTGGTCAATGTGTCTAGATGTCTCTCCTATGTATTGTTTGTCGCAATCCAAACATTGAATGGTGTACACACCAGCACTGGACCTTGTGTGAGTGTTGTTTTTTTTGGTTATTAATAATATTTTTTATGGTTTTGGAAGAATTTGTTACCGTTTTTATTCCTAAATTATTAAGGTTTTTTTCAATAATAGCTGTGGCTGAGTTGTTGGGGAGAATGATGTATCTGTTTATGTAGTTGTTGTTGGGGGTATTGTTTGTTGGATTGGAGGGGAGGTGTTTGCGGTTATGGATTTTGATGGCTTTTTTTCTGGCACGTTGGATGAAAAGTTGAGGGTATTGTAGTTGAGTAAAAGATTTTTCTATGTGTTTGAATTCTTCGTCCAAAAATTTCTGGGTACAGATTCTAAGGGCTCTAAGGTAGAAACCTATAACCAAACCACTTTTGATTTTGGTATTGTGATGTGAATAGAAGTGGATATGATCATTCTTATTGGTGGGTTTGTGGTATACTTTGAAATCTAAGTGGTTGTTGTTATTTATTAGTAATACGTCTAGGAAAGGTAAGGTATTTTTGTGTTCTAATTCGTGTGTGAAATTGATAGTTGGTTCGACATTATTTAGACGATTTATTATTTGTGATATGTTGTGATTAAGTGGATATATAAATAGAATGTCGTCGATGTAACGGAAGTAATGAGAGTCTGTAGGTAAAATGTATGTGAAAGGACCAGATTCTAAGAATTCAAGAAAAAGACATGCAAGGACGCCGCTGAGGGGCGAACCCATGGGTAAACCAATATAATATACTATAACAATTATCTTTATAACAATAATATTTTTAAATAAAATATATATATATATATATATATATATATATATATATATATAATTATAATAATGTATTTAGATATAATAAAAAAACAAACTATAATAATAATAATAATAATAATAACAATAATAATAACAATAATTCATTCACTTATACGTAATTTCAATATTAATATATATTAATCGTCAAATAATCAGTACTATCTATAAAACAACAATACAATACTCTTTCTAACAAAAAAAAAAAAAAATAAAATAAATAAATAAAATAAAATAAAATCTTTTCATTTTTAAATCCCCAATCCCCCCCACACACACACCCAAACTTCCATCTCCTCTCTTAATATAAAACATGAAAATTTCTTTTCATGACATCTCCCCTTTACCTCTTACCAATATACACACACACCTCTCCCCTACCTCTTACCAATACACACACACACACACACAACCTTGAGTTTTCACTTCCGCTGTCGTTTATCGCTACAGAAAAAAAATTTATACACACACACACACTACCATATACCTAAAAAATGCACAATGTTTCCTTCAATACACACACTAACAGCGCTACATACTCACACCTTAAAATAGAATATTTGATGTCATATTTCAAAACCGTCTCCTTTTTTCAAACTTCAGAAAAATTTTTTAAACAGACTGAATAAGAAGGTTACCACTCACTTTTTCTCATCATTCTGTGATATATAATTTCTTATCTTATGCCCTGAAGATGATCTATTTAATAGATCGAAACACTGCAGCGTCGGCCAATAAACTCACCACTTAACCCATTTAAACCTGTGTTTTTTCATTTTTCTTGATATGTTACATATATATATATATATATATATATATATATATATATATATATATATATATAAAGACTTACATGAGTCAGACACTATCTACCTGTCTGATAATGATATTACCTTGCAACACCCTCTGGTTAAAAAGAGACCGTCCAAATCGTCCAAGATGAAATGCAAAAATTTAAATCCTGATTATTAGGTGTCGCTTAAACATCAAATTCCTATTTCTTCCATTTCATTTCACCCTATCGGGTGAAAAAACAAAATGAGAACAAATGCTAATTAACTGGGTGTGAAAAGGGTAAGGAATTAAAAATTACAAGTATTAAATTGAGTACCGGCAAACTGACGTCTGAAGTGAATAAAAATATCCATTAAATAATGCGGTTCGTTGGGACAATAAACTGGGAACGACCATTTAAGGTAATGTTTTATGTACGCCTGGCGCTAAAATTGTATTCATTGAAAACACATAAAAATACATTGGATAATATTTTTCTATTAAAATTCAGAGGTTACCTAAAGTAGAATCATATATGAGCCAATTTCGATTGTTGCCAGTCAAATGGGTAGGAAGTAAGGGTCGAGTTTATTGGTGGACTTGGAGTACATAAAAATTACGACACATTTAGATTACTGTTTTATGGCTTTTTTAGTCAATGAGTTCTTTAACACCGTTAAACGTAATATATATATATATATATATATATATATATATATATATATATATATATATATATATATATATATATATATATATGGTGTTATCTAAGAGTCTCTGTATGCTTCTAGTAAGTATATATATTTGAGATTATTTTGGTGTACGTATCCGTTTGTGGGAGGTACATATATCAGGTTTGGGCATTAAAAAAAGCAACACTACTGTCCTAACACCGTCTGAAGAAGGGAGCTATAATAATCCGGAAAATTTACTACTACTATAAAAAAACAAAACTCTACTAAACAAAAACCGATTTTCTGATATTAATTCTTTAATGTTAGAGTTTAGAAGATATATATATATATATATATATATATATATATATATATATATATATCCGCTCTACTAATGTATTGCGCACTTTATAGTTGTTATGACACCGACTTATCCGATTAATACAAGTATTGGGATTAACTCAATATCTTTAACTCA
>CM042141.1:132319078-132326578 GCA_023376005.1 Doryteuthis pealeii
ATTAAGTAATTATCCAACCCGTGCGCCACGGTCAGAATGCAACACAAAACAAATTCCTAAGAAAATAACAAAATAAAAAGAGAACTTGTCAACTGGTGGACTACAGGAAAACGAAAAGATGGACAAATACCTGGACCTTGCCAGAGAATTGAAAAGAAAAAAAAAACAAACTGTGGAATATGAGGGTCAAAGTGATATTAATTGTAGTTGCTGTACTTGGATCGGTCCCAAAAAGACTGAAGGATATGGAAATCAGAGGAAGAATTGAGACAATCAAGACTACTGCATTGCTGCAATCGACCAGAGTACTCAGAAGAGTCCTGGAGACCCGAGGAGACTTGTTATCACTCAGAATCCACTGAAATACAATCGGCTAACGCTGGTGTGAAAAACTAATAATAATAATAATAATAATAATAATAATAATCAGAAGAGTCCTGGAGACCTGAGGAGACTTGCTGTCACTCACTTGCAGTGAAAGACCATCAGCTAATGCTGATGTGAAAACTCAAAAGGAGTAAAATAACAATAATGTAGCATTGATATCCATGACAATCTCTCGCCAACCGTCCCTATTATTCATCGCTTTCCGTGGGTTCCCTGCGCAGTATCCCGTATCCACGCAGAGCTGGTCAAAGTAGGTTTTTACTGGGTGTCCCATACTGATTTCCACTGGAGAACGTCACTTCTGAGTTCGTCCCTGCTTGTCCAACTGTGCACAGTATGTCTTGATCTTACTTGTATGGTCTGTGTATTGCTGCTTCCGTATGGGGTGTTGTTTCCACGGTTTGTTTAATATCACGTGCAGTGTTCCTGTGCAGCTCCCTTCTAGCCGTCTATGCGCTTCGTTAAGGTCCAAGTGGTGCAGTCATACAGTAGCACTGATACAACTACTTGGAAGAATTGCTGCTTTAACTTGTTAGTGAAATCGGATTTCCATATGACTGATAATCTGGCTCTGGCAGACAATGCCCTCTCTATGCGTGCATTCACATCACTGTTCCTGTGCAGCTCCCTTCTAGCTGTCTATGCGCTTCGTTAAGGTCCAAGTGGTGCAGTCAAACAGTAGCACTGATACAACTACTTGGAAGAATTGTTGCTTTAACTTGTTAGTGAAATCGGATTTCCATATGACTGATAATCTGGCTCTGGCAGACAATGCCCTCTCTATGCGTGCATTCACATCACTGTTCCTGTGCAGCTCCCTTCTAGCTGTCTATGCGCTTCGTTAAGTCCAAGTGGTGCAGTCATACAGTAGCACTGATACAACTACTTGGAAGAATTGTTGCTTTAACTTGTTAGTGAAATCGGATTTCCATATGACTGATAATCTGGCTCTGGCAGACAATGCCCTCTCTATGCGTGCATTCACATCACTTTCTGTGGATGAGATATTACTACTTACAGTCAAGTGTGTAGATGACTTCTTCATTTTTAGTACACATGCACTCAGTTTTATCGGAGTTCCCATAGAGGCCAATTTTCCGTGCTGCCTTCTCCGGGCTATTTAGCAAGGATCGGTTTATGCAGGTCTATTTGCAAAGCGTGTTTACATTTAGCGTTTTCCTTCTCCTAGACTGATTACCTAACCAATTGTAACGTGGCGGTGGCGTTCGCACGCGTAAATTTTTGGTTGTTTACTATAGCCAGCAGTTCTTGGTCGCTAGTAGCAGGTCAAGGAAGTATCACCTTACGAACGCCGCGGCCTCTTAGTCATGGTCAATTGACTATCTACACGGGTATCTTTGGGCAAGTGGATTTCATTCATAAAATATCCCCGTAATATTCCTCGTCGGAGTAAAAGAAGATTATAATACCGTGTTTATTTTCATGGAGTTTATTGGAATAAATTCAAGCTTCTTAACTCGAGAAGAGAGAGAGAGAGAGAGAGAGAGAGAGAGAGGAGAGAGAGAGAGAGAGAGAGAGAGAGAGAGAGAGAGAGAGAAGAGAGAATATATCTCTATGGTTCTTAGAGTTTCAGTTCTTGTGGGTGATAAACTTTCGTCAGTTGGTAAATCTTAAGGCCAAACCTTTTTTCTCGTCCTCAGTGACTACAGTTTGCTTCCCAAACTCCGACTGTCCAACTCCGTACGGCCGCCTCGACTAACTCTGATCAACTCTCTCCTTTGACTCCTAGTCGGGGTCTTTATATACTATCACAAAAGAATAATCTAGAATCATTTTTTCTGGAACTACCTAATTATTTCTAGAAGGAAAAGAACATTCGATTGTTTCGAATCATTCTGCTCAAAGAGAGGTCACAGTCGCTTGGATCAAAGGACCATTAGCCGTCAAGAATACTGGGTTTTCGTTAAACGTAAACCCCACGTCGCCGAAATCTCGTTAATGTTTTTTATTCTTTTGGGGCCGATTTTTCAAAGACCACCCAGCTCCTGGTAGGGTCACCCAAGAGGGGTAGTTCTGTTACCCAGTGGTATCAGAGCCACAACCCAGCCAAAGGAGCTCTGGCGAAAATCTAAAGGACATTTCTATCATAGTCAGGAATCAACGGCTTTTGGCGTAATTGTTACTGACTGTGGAAAATCTGTGACAAATAAGGGCATCTCCTTCTCCTGACTGGGTTATGCATGCGGGTTTTTGGAGTGTTTGGGAATTATCCTATTCCTTTGTTACTCCTTCTATGAATTCACCACAGGTGAATTCAATGGATGGAGCCGGCTCAAAATCAGTAGAAAAACAGAATTTTTTAGCTAGCTGTACCTCTTCCCCGAACGTAATGGCCATTTTGAGTCCTTGAGTTTGCTCTCTGTTGTACACCCTCTCTAAGAATGTAGTATGCAATTATTAAAAGAAACTCTAAAAACTTTGAACGTGGAAAGGAAGATTGGTAGAAAGAAATCCGTATTAACAGTAGATGGAAAAACTAAATAAAACATTGTATAATAGCAGTTATAAAACGTTGGTTGGGCAACATGGAAATTAACTGAATTATTTCGGGGAAAAAAACAAGCATCAGATAGATCAATGGAAATGAACAATGTTCAATGAGAAAAAGAGATCAAATTGGATCAGAGAGCTGAACAACATGAGAATTATAATAGTTAGTGAAAAACAAAAATGAAAGGGAGTATGGAATTTAGCGGGAAGGTGGGATAATAGAATGTCTATAAAAAGTTATAATAGTTTTTTTATATATAAGGACCGAGAGAATATATATATATATATATATATATTATATATATATATATATATATATATATATATATATATATTATGGACTTTCCCGTCGATTTTCGACACATGAATCTTCATACGCACAATGAACACCCACACAGTGATTTGTTATAGTGGTGAAGGCTTGTGTTGGACCATCCACACTTTTTGGCACAGTCGATAGGAAAGAATTGGTACATCAAGGGTTGCCACAAACCCAATCAACGACCGACCTCAGGAATTTTGAATTCAGAGTTATCCATCTCCTAGACTGGTTACTTACCCAAGGCAGAAGGGCCCAATCCGCCCTACTATTTAATCCATATATATATATATATATATATATATATATATATATATAATATATATATATATATATATATATATATATATATCAGAATTTATTTGGAAGACATGGTTAGAAGTATAAAGGTTGTTATTAGGAAAGGTCTCAACCAAACCCAAAACACAGTGAAAATGATGATAAACTAATTGATCGATAGACAAAAAGTAAGGAAATCATTTATCTTTTTTATGGACTTCATCATCCGTCACTTGACAAGGATCAATTATTAAATTGCTAAAGTGATGAGATTAAATAAACTCATTATTTAATAAATTACTCGATCTAGAATTATCATATTCTCATGTTACTACTAGGGCAAGCTTATATATATATATATATAATATTATATATATATATATATATATATATATATATATATATATGAGGTTAATTAAAGAAACAAACATGTTTATTTTTTTATATGGCTTTAAGCCAACAATTTTTTGGAGGATATGTGCTTAATTGAAGTCTTACCTAATTTTGAAAATTAATTAGTTAATAATTAATGAATTTAGGCGGGCATATATGTTCAAATGTAAGGCTAAACAAATCGAGAAAATGTCAGTTTAGCCTTACATTTGAACATATATGCCCGCCTAAATTCATTAATTATTAACTAATTAATTTTCAAAATTAGGTATGACTTCAATTAAACACATATCCTCCAAATATATATATATATATGAAAATTCTGTCAGGTTTCGCTCCCAACTAGAGGTAGCTGTTAAAAAAGTCGAGACGCACTGATGAGGCGTAAATGTCGAAACACGGGTCTGTGGATGACTGATATATATATGATCCCACGGGTAGAGCACTGTAGGGGATACATTAGTTGAACTTTGACCGTTTAGCGTAAATAATTTACTCACCTGTTGTTTACAGACTTGATTTCTCTGGTGATTGTAAAAACATACATCCTGAAGTATGTATCCTTTAATTGTTCGCCCCTGACTGACAGTCATCCGAGGCCGCCAGGCTAAGGAGCTTGGCAGATGGAAATTCTGTCGGGTTTCGTTCCCGTAAACAGATAGATGTAGCTGTTAATATTATATATATATATATATATATATATATATATATATATATATATATATATATATATATATATTATATATAAGTAAAAAATATAACTGTTTTCAACTGCTGTAAAAGTAATAAAGAATTCATCATTCACATCTGAAGATTGGGATCTTAAGACACTTGGTGTAGGCTTCTTGAAATAGGCTATAAGCAAATAATCTAAGTCTTCTGTTATATTTTTTTACTTACATATTTGCTCAGTGACTCTGACAATAAGAGCAAACTGCGACACTGTTTTAAAAAAAAAACTTCTATGTCGTAAGGAAGATTTCTTCTCCGGATTTTGGGATTATATACATATATATATATATATATATATATATATATATATTGGTTAGGAAGTTTATTTTGAAGGCTATCACAATGCAGGTGTAAAGAATAAGGTAACAATGGTGTTGTGTGTTAACCTGTATTTTATTCTTGAATTTTCGAGATAAAATCTCTTTTTCAAAAGATCACTGGAACTGAACTAGTCTAGTTATGGCATTTCTATTTAAATATTTTTTTTTTTGAAAATGATGGTATTTTTTCTATAACTGTATTCTCATGTTGCATGTTGACGTGAATGCGTTTTTTTTTGTTTGTACGTGTGCGTATGTTGTCATGCGCGTGTTCATTAACATGCGTGTTGGCTGTGACGTATGACTGTATCCTAGCGCGGGAGTGCACGTGTGTATGTGCGAATGAAAGAGCGTATTTTTGTTTGGTGGCCATGGTGATGCATAATATTTTGTGTTGGATGTAATATAAATCAATTTAATCATTTATTATTATCATTATTATTATTATTATTATTATTATTATTTATTTATTTACTTATTTATATCTAATTCAATTTATTTTTTTATATTTTATAATATTTATATATATATATATATTTATTTAAATTAAAAATTTTTTTTTAATATTTACCTTGTCCATAAGTGTGTATGTGTGTTTGTTATATAAAAAGGTAAAATAGTTAAATTCATCAATATCTAGTGTAAATATTATTCGTTAATAACTAGTGTGCAATGGCTTGTGTGTTTGTATGTGTGGGCGGGTTGCTGGGCTATAGATTTGAGTGCGTATTTCGCATTAGTCTTCTCGTTGTAGATTTGTCTCATTAATAATTCTCCATTGTGCATGTGGGTATGTGTTTCGTGCGTGTGTGCATATACAGTTACATGTGCGCGTTGGTTGTGGGTTTATCGTATTATGAACTCTGCGCTGGGCTCTGTCCTGTTATTGATCTCTGGGTGTAATCTAGCTATTAGCAAGGCCTCTTTAATTCGGAGATCACCCAGATTTCACTCCCAGGCCTCTATATTGACTGTTATATTTCTCTCTGTGTTGTTGCATTTAATTAAGTGTTTGCGGAAAGTGGATGCTTGTGTGTGTAAGTGTTCTTTGACTCTAATGTGTAGTGGTCTAGTGGAGCTACCTATGTAAAATTGGTTACATATGTTACACTGTTAGGCTTCCATCTATGGGTTAAATTGAAAAAATGAGTTTGAGAAAAAATTGTTTAAAAATAATCGATTAAAAAATTAGTTCCCAACAACAATGAATAAAAAAATGTATTCGGCATAAAATAACCCAACAAGGATTCACATGCCGTAAAACCCAACCAACCAGCCAACCAGCCAACCAACCAGGCGATTGAAAGAAGATTCCTATTCTTATATAAATGAAACACCTGTCGTGTAAAAGAGAGAGGGGACGATGAATGGTAGATGTCAGAAGTTTAATTAGTGCTAATTTATTAATTGGATGAGGGAAGTTAAAGAACAAAAACATAATGAAATAGAAACAAGATTTGCATAATGTTGCAATTATCTTAATTACATTTCAATCATTCTCTCATAATTCATTGTGTTTTAATTAAATTAACAAAAAAAAGCAAAAAAAAAAGTTGCAAAACTCATTTGTATATCGTCGAACAAGATATCTTTCCCGTAGTTTACACACACACACACACACACACACACACACATATATATATATATATATATATATATATATATATATATATATATATAATGTTCTTCTGGTTCCAACGGGAGAAAATGTAATATTTTATAAAAAAAAGAAAAAGGTCCGCAAAATGTATCGTTCTCAGAAAAAATGTTTTATTCTTTTTATTTCACATACGTAACACGTGTTTCAGATATTCTGGTATCTTCTTCAGGCTTTGATCAATAGATATATTGATATACATATATATATACACACATATACTCATATATATATACATAGGTTGTGCGTGTTTCTTTAATTTTTCTGTTATGGTTGTTTAATAACGGTTGAACGCTACGTTATTCTTTTCAATATTTGCGTGCGATTATATATATATATATATATATATATATATATATATAGGGTGATTGTAAAGTAACTGCCTTCCCTATTTTCAATCATTATTTTTACAAAAAAATGATTATGAAAAGAACGCACATAACAAGTTGTTTTATTTAAAATCCTATATGCGCACTAGCATTCGCCTCCATCCTCTAAAGTCGCTCGGGAATAGCAGCAAGGAATCTTCCCGGGAACTCTTGTAGAATAGCAGAAATAAATTCTCGTATTCATCCTTCGCTTTCGTTCAGTAGACTAATTGTTGTATATTAAATATCATACATTGAAGAATTTATAGATATGTAACTATTAGTTTGTTACAAAAATAATGGCCGATTGAAGTGCTCGGTTAGGAAATGTCATTTTAACATAGAATTTGTTGTTTATTTCAGGTGAATTTTTGCATATATAATAATTAATGTGTGCTCAAAGATAAAGTTTAATTTATTTTTAGATAGAAATTATTTTTGAAAAATAGGAGCTTTTGAAGGTGGTTCCAGAAATTCCGCAGTGGAGATGAGAGTCTTGAAAATGAAGAAGGTAGAGGACGGACATGCAGTCTT
>CM042141.1:132331578-132336578 GCA_023376005.1 Doryteuthis pealeii
CCTGGTTTTTTTCAACCTAATTGAAGCAATTGCAAAAATCATAAGACAAGAAAACAGACATGAGGATAACTTATACAAAAGTACACGAAAACACAAAAAATCACAGAATCTCTGAAATGCAACAAACCAAAAAAATCCGAACTCCTATCACATCTTAGCCTAACATTCATGGCTGGTATCTCCAACCCTAAGTCTTTTAATCATCCAGCCCACACATGACTGGTGCCTAAATCCTTCAATCATCCCGGTTGCACCGCTTTGAACTTGCGATCTATCGTATCATTAGTGACACCACCCCTCACCTATCTTTTTTTCCCTTGCCTCTAACGCAGCCTCACACCTTCCGGTACATCCACCCTCTCCCCTCCCTTCGTACCGTCCACCCTCCATCTTTTCAATGTATATATACGTAACAGTTCTATTTCAAAATAAAAATTCTGATAAAGCTTCGTTAATACACCGAGGCGAAATATTAATTGAACAACATTTTTTGTGTTTTATCACTTTTATTCCTCAGGTTTTAATCACATTTTGTTTGATTTTACCCAATCTGTTATTTCCTGTCATATATATATATATATATATATAATATATATATATATATATATATATATATATATATATATATATGTCCCCTTTTTTTCAAACCTCAACATTTTTTTAAAACAGACTGAATAACAAAGACTACCACTCGCTTTTCTCGTTATTCTGTGATAAAAAATTCTTATTACCTTCCATATACCAACAAATGCCCTGAAGATGATCTAATTAATAGATCGAAACACTGCAGCGTCGGCCAATAAACTCAGCCCTTAACCCATTTAAACCTGTGTTTTTTCATTTTTCTTAATATACTACATACCGTCGGATTCACTTCCTATCTTCACACACACACACACACACACACACACACACACACACATATATATATATATATATATATATATATATATATATATATATTGAAACAAATACAAATTAATTTCAGCATTTCTTTGCCTCCAAGTCTGATTTTTACCAATTCGAGGTCGAGGACCCCACGCCCGGTCTTATTATTATGATCTGCCGTTTCACTGATTTAATTTTTTTAAATTTCAAATCCCTCATTCCGCGTTTGTTTAATACGCCAGCTCACAGGCACGCACTAAGTCGCAGATAAAGAAATGCCGGAATAAACTTATGTCTATTCCAGTTATCCATTTATTCATGTAAAAATATATACGCAAATCATTATGTGTACGTTTGAGTTCTCAATTTTTGTTGGATCCTACCTAGGAAACACTTGATATCACCCATCTCGCTCTCTCTTTCTCTCTCTCTATATCTATCTATCTATCTATCTATCTATCACACCACACACACACACACATCATAATATATATATATATAATATATATATATATATATATATATATATATATATATATATATATATATAATATACCAAACTTATTGGTAAAATCCTCGCGGTGAGAAAAAAAACAGCAAATAGTTTGATCGTAAAAAATATACTACCAAACCTCAACCGGGAAGAAAAAAAATTTTGGAAAAAAGAAAAGACCAAGATAATCGTACCAACAGAAAATAATCTATTAGTACAATATTTTGGCCAAAAGAAAAAACAATTTATATGCATATATATATATATAATATATATATATTCATACAAAACCGCCAGGCGACTAAAGCTAATAAGTAAAAAGTGCTCAATAAATAGAGCAAATATATTTGGCCAAAATATTGTACTAATAGATTATTTTCTGTTGGTACTATTATCTTGGTCTTTTCTTTTTTCCAAAAGTTTTTTTCTTCCCGGTTGGTGTTTGGTAATATATTTTTACAATCAAACTATTTGCTGGGTTTTTTCTCACTGCGAGGATTTACCAATAAGTTTGGTATATCAAATTTAGCTCGAGTTTTAACTATTGAGCACTTTCTAGGCTTATACACTAACGGAGCAGGTTCGTCTGACTCATTGTATTTATCTTTATATATATATATATATATATATATATATATATATATATTCAACTACGAAGGAAGATATGGAGCATTTGATTATAAGTATATTTTTTATCATATTTTACAAAATGCTGGAGTCTGCAAATCTTGTACAACTGTCTCATTCAATTGTATGAAAGAACTTTGCTTTTTCGAAAGTTTCAGTTAGTGATATGTAATTTTATTGATTATTAGTTAAAGCGCTAACTTCATCTCTTTTTTATAAACAGCCATATTATTTCATTTACCATTGATTTTTCGAGACATCATCTATTGCGCATTTAACAGCTACCAAGAACGAACAATACAAAACGTAAATAGGAAATAATAGAAAATGGAAATAATAATAATAATAATAATAATAATAATAATAATAATAATAATAATAATAACGCCTGTGTTTCGGTCACATAACAGCAAGTATCAACAACCATAGACATTTTATTATATTACGTGGCGTTCGTTTTTTCCCCTTTTGTTTTTAGGAGAAATCCCGCGTTGACGTTTTCAGCAAATCAATTGTCGTGTCTGTAACGTTAATAATGGCCAGCAAAGCACAAAGCGAAATAATTCATGAATTAACAGTACGAGTCATTCCAATACACTTGATTTGGTGAATACATGGAATAACTATTGAGATGAAAAAACATAATTATAATAAGAAATCACGCGCTACTATGGCGACGACAAGAGGAGGAAAAAAGTTAGAAGGAAAGTAGAACAAGAGAGAGAGAGAGAGAGGAGAGAGAGAGAGAGAGAGAGAGAGAGAGAGAGAGAGAGAGAGAGAGAGAGAGAGAAGAGAGAGAGCTCTCAAACTAGTTTTTGAATAATGAGAAGAGATCCACTTTGCATTAAATTCAGAGCTTCTCCTAGATCGGTAGCTATACCATGGTTGAAGTTGGGCATCTCACGTGGTGTAGCAAGATAGATTCGGAGATTAAAAGTTCAACGTTACTCGAATTTTAATATGTATATATATATATATATATATATATATATATATATATATATATACATATATAGTAAATGAAGAAAAACTCCAAACTTGCTTCATTACAATAATTTATTTCAACCGTATTAATACGGCATCTTCAGGTAATCACAAGAGTCATGTTCTTGTGATTACCTAAAGATGCCGTATTAATACGGTTGAAATACATTATTGTAATGAAGCAAGTTTAGAGTTTTTCTTCATTTACTAAATTTCTTGCTCTGTCCTGTTACTCACTGGTATTAGGCACATTCAGCTCTCCATATGGTCTACCTGCATCAGCTTGGTTAAACCACACATGGAAAGACCCTAACTACGGAAAAAAACTATATATTTATATATATATATATATATATATATATATATATATATATTCTTTGTTGGGGTACAAGTTTCTTGGTACAAGGTGATTCTAGGCTGGTCCTATTCTCTAGCAGTAGTTTGTTGTAGAGTTCAGATTCCGTATGATAGCTCAATGTTTAATTCTTATAAAACAGAACAAATTTATTTGTAAATAAAAAGGCCTTAAATACCATGGGTATCGTGATTATGGACCATTTCCACTCGTTGGTATTTGTGGGCTCTGAGTATTTAAGGCCTTTTTATTCTCAACACGAGACCCATAGTATTTAAGGCTTTTTATTCACAAATATATATATATATATATATATATATATATATATATATATATATATATATATCCGTCCTGTCATCGGATTTAAAGTACGGACCTGATACCTGTTGCTACATTAACTTTCAGGGGGGAAGAACACAATGTTGAAATAATTCTAAACAAATAGGTATCCTCAAAAAATAAAATAGAATAAGATAAAATAAAAACAAAAAAACTAAAAAAAACCCCAAAAAAACATAAAAACAAAAAACTCTAGGAACAAGGCAAAATAAGCAAATAAATTTTCATCTAAATTATAAAAATTCAGTATATTTATTTTCTATAATCTTGGCATCAAATATGTGAAGCATATATATATATATATATATATATATATAATATATATATAAGCTTGTCGACCCGAATTCAAATCCTGGACGAGGCTGTTTGCATTTCACATAGCACTAATACCTTCGAAAAAGGTATGCGTCCTACTCTGCCTCCTGCCATGGGTAAATTGTAGGCCGAACTTGGCTCTTTAACCTTGGTAAAGTAACCAGCCCACGAGAAGGAGCTCTGAATTCAAACCTGTTAAACTCCACATAAGAAACCCATTCTCAACAGATATTACAAAGGTAAGAGATGGATTTTATCTTCTCTAATAACTTATAGAATAATTATATTAACTTGATGCTTCAAAGGAGTCTAATAAGTGTTTTAATACTTTTGAGAGGGGTCTCATGGAAAGGATTTTTCATTTATCCCACTCATTGCACTTATTTTTTATTCATTCATTCATTCATTTTACCATTAATTTTTAATATATATATATATATTGTTGGCAACCTTCCGTCTATTTTAGACGATGGCATAGTTTTTTGTTTATTGTTTATTTCTGTTTTGTTGTCTTTTTGTTTTGTTGTCTTTTTGTTTTGTTGTTTTTGTTTGTTGGTTCTTGTTTTTGTTGGTTTTTTGTTTTGTTGGTTTTGTTGGTTTTTGTTGTTTTTGTTTTTGTTGGTTTTGTTGGTTTTTGTTTTGTTTTTTTTGGTTTTGTTGGTTTTTTTGTTGGTTTTGTTGGTTTTTTGTTTTTGTTTTTGTTTTTTTTTTGGTTGTTTTTTGTTTTTTGTTTTGTTGGTTTTGTTGTTTTTTGTTTTGTTGGTTTTTGTTTTTTTTGGTTTTTGTTGTTTTTGTTTTGTTGGTTTGTTGGTTTTTGTTTTGTTGTTTTTTTGTTTTTGTTGGTTTTTGTTTTGTTGGTTTTTGTTGGTTTTTGTTTTGTTGGTTTTTGTTTGTTGGTTTTTTGTTGGTTTTTGTTTTGTTGTTTTTTTCTGTTTTGTTGTTTTTTGTTTTGTTTTTTCACTCACTTACAGACACGTGAGTGGCTGAACAGACCAATCC
>CM042141.1:132339078-132357897 GCA_023376005.1 Doryteuthis pealeii
TTTTTGTTTTGTTGGTTTTTTGTTTTGTTTTTGTTGGTTTTGTTTTTGTTGGTTTTGTGTTTTGTTTTTGTGTGTTTGGTTAAAGCGCTAACTTCATCTCTTTTTTATAAACAGCCATATTATTTCATTTACCATTGATTTTTCGAGACATCATCTATGCGCATTTAACAGCTACCAAGAACGAACAATACAAAACGTAAATAGGAAATAAAGAAAAGAAATAATAAAATAATAATAATAATAATAATAATAATAATAATATATTAATAATAACGCCTGTGTTTTTGGGTTATAACAGCAAGTATCAACAAAACCATAGACATTTTATTATATTACGTGGCGTTCGTTTTTTCCCCTTTTGTTTTTAGAAAATCCCGCGTTGACGTTTTCAGCAAATCAATTTGTCGTGTCTTTTCGTAGCAAAGCCACCAAAGCGAAATAATTCATGGAATAACAGTACGAGTCATTCCAATACACTTGATTTGGTGAATACATGGAATAACTATTAGATGAAAAAAAAAACATAATTTATAATAAGAAATCACGCGCTACTATGGCGACGACAAGAGGAGGAAAAAGTTGAAGGAAAGTAGAACAAGAGAGAGAGCAGAGAGAGACGAGAGAGAGAGAGAGAGAGAGAGAGAGAGAAGAGAGACGAGAGAGAGAGAGAGAGAGAGAGAAGAGAGCTCTCAAACTAGTTTGAATAATGAGAAGAGATCCACTTTGCATTAAATTCAGAGCTCTCTCTAGATCCGGTAGCTATACCATGGTTGAAGTTGGGCATCTCACGTGGTGTAGCAAGATAGATTCGGAGATTAAAAGTTCAACGTTACTCGAATTTAATATGTATATATATATATATATATATATAATATAATTATAAATATATACATATATAGCTAATGAAGAGAAAAACTCCAAACTGCTTCATTACAATAATTTATTTCAACCGTATTAATACGGCATCTTCAGGTAATCACAAGAGTCATGTTCTTGTGATTACCTAAAGATGCCGTATTAATACGGTTGAAAACATTATTGTAATGAAGCAAGTTTAGAGTTTTTCTTCATTTACTAAATTTCTTGCTCTGTCCTGTTACTCACTGGTATAGGCACATTCAGCTCTCCATATGGTCTACCTGCATCAGCTTGGTTAAACCACCATGGAAAGACCCTAACTACGGAAAAAAAAACTATTATTAATATATATATATATATATATATATATATATATATATTCTTTTGGGGGTCCAAGTTTCTTGGTACAAGGTGATTCTAGGCTGGTCCTATTCTCTAGCAGTAGTTTGTTGTAGAGTTCAGATTCCGTATGATAGCTCAATGTTTAATTCTTATAAAACAGAACAAATTTATTTGTAAATAAAAAGGCCTTAAATACCATGGTATCGTGATTATGGACCATTCCACTCGTTGGTATGTGGGCTCTGAGTATTTAAGGCCTTTTTATTCTCAACACGAGACCCATAGTATTTAAGGCTTTTTATTCACAAATATTATTATATATATATATATATATTATATATATATATATATATATATATCCGTCCTGTCATCGGATTTAAATACGGACTGAATACCTGTTGCTACATTAACTTTCAGGGGAAGAACACAATGTTGAAATAATTCTAAACAAATAGGTATCCCAAAAATAAAATAGAATAAGATAAATAAAAACAAAAAACTAAAAAAAACCCAAAAAAACATAAAAACAAAAACTCTAGGAACAGGCAAATAAGCAAATAAATTTTCATCTAAATTATAAAAATTCAGTATATTTATTTTCTATAATCTTGGCATCAAATATGTGAAGCATATATATATATATATATATATATATATATATATAACTTGTCGACCCGAATTCAAATCCTGGACGAGGCTGTTTTGCATTTCACATAGCACTAATACCTCGAAAAAGGTATGCGTCCTACTCTGCCTCCTGCCATGGGTAAATTGTAGGCCGAACTTGGCTCTTTAACCTTGGTAAAGTAACCAGCCCACGAGAAGGAGCTCTGAATTCAAACCTGTTTAAACTCCACATAAGAAACCCATTCTCAACAGATATTACAAAGGTAAGAGATGGATTTATCTTCTCTATAACTTATAGAATAATTATATTAACTTGATGCTTCAAAGGAGTCTAATAAGTGTTTTAATACTTTTGAGAGGGTCTCATGGAAAGGATTTTCATTTATCCCACTCATTGCACTTATTTTTTATTCATTCATTCATTCATTTTACCATTAATTTTTTAACTATATATATATATATATGTTGGCAACCTTCCGTCTATTTTTAGACGATGGCATAGTTTTTTGTTTATTGTTTATTTCTGTTTTGTTGTCTTTTTGTTTGTTGTCTTTTTTTTGTTGTCTTTTTGTTTTGTTGGTTCTTTTGGTTTGTTTTGTTGGTTTTGTTGGTTTTTTTGTTGGTTTTGTTTTGTTGGTTTTTGTTGGTTTTTGTTGTTTTTGTTTGTTGTTGGTTTTTGTTGGTTTTTTTTTGTTGTTTTTGTTGTGTTGGTTTTTGTGGTTTTGTTTTTGGTTTTTGTTTTGTTGTTTTGTTTTGTTGGTTTGTTGTTTTTTGTTGTTTTGTTTTTTGTTGGTTTTTGTTTTGTTGGTTTTTGTTGGTTTTTGTTTTTTTGTTTTTGTTTTTGTTTGTTTTGTTGTTTTTGTTGTTTTTTGTTGTTTTTGTTGGTTTGTTTTGTTTTTTTGTTTTGTTTTGTTTTGTTTTTTGTTGGTTTTGTTTTGTTGTTTTGTTTTTGTTGGTTTTTGTTTTGTTGTTTTTGTTGGTTTTTGTTTTGTTGGTTTTTGTTTGTTTTTTTTTTGTTGTTTTTGTTGGTTTTTGTTTTGTTGGTTTTTGTGTTTGTTGGTTTTTTGTTTTTGTTTTGTTGTTTTTTTCTGTTTTGTTGTTTTTGTTTTGTTTTTTTCACTCACTTACAGACACGTGAGTGGCTGAACAGACCAATCCTCGAATGGCAGTCTCTGGTGCAATGGGTGCAAACAAAAGGTGATGCTTCCTGTAGTTTTGGGGGTGCTGCTGTTTCTCCTTTCTTTTAGCTCTTTTTTCTGTGGCAGCTATATATATATATATATATATATATATATATATATATATATATATATATATATATATATATAATCCAAATGTCCAGAGGATAAATCTTCCTTACGACACAAGAGTTTTATTTTAAAAACCTGTCGCAGTTTGAGAGCTCAATGTGTGCTCTTAATGTTAGAGTCACAGAGCAAATATATAAGTAAATAAATAACAAAAGACTTAGAGATTTAGCTCTTGTGTCGTAAGGATGATTTATTCTCAGGACTTTTGGATTATATATATATATATATATATATATATATATATATATATATATATATATATATTATATATATCCGTCCTGTTGGTGAGATTTAGACTACGGAAATGATACTCGTTATTCCATTCCCTGTCAGAGAGAAAGAAAACAGTGTTGAAATAATTTAAAGCAAATAGGAATCCTCAAAAAAAAAAAAAAGATAAAATAAGATAATAAATAAATAAATGAATAAATAAATGTAATAAAACAAACAACAGCAAAAAAACTAGAGGAACGAGGCAAAATAATCAGGGAAATTATAATCTATGCGTCTCATGTCACTTAACAATGGCCGGCAGAAAAAATCTCCTGTGTTAGAAATGTAATAAAAGATGTAATTATATTACAAGTCACAAGTTATTTATAAATGTCGATGTTTTCCATTTGTAATTCAACAGGAAAAGAGAACGATACATTTTCAGTGATTCAATTTCATCCATTTCTCCGTTTAATCTAATCACCGTCAACGAGTACGGAAATATCAAATCTCCCTGTCTGGAAAGTTTTGTTGTTTTGTTTTTCAAGAATTATTTATCTATTTGTAAAATTAACTTTGTCCCTTTGGTACTTGGTACACGATACACAATACACGGTACAAACAAACACACACACACACAGACACACACACACACAGACCACACACACACACACACTCACGCGCGCGCGCATACACACACACATATATATATATATATATATATATATATATATATATATATATATATATATATATATATAAAGAAAAAACTGGAAGTAAATCCAACAATATGTAATTTAATAAAAGGTGAGGTCGAATAAGCCGACGCTGCATTGTTTCGGTTTGTTTAACAAACCTTCCCAATCCCATGGCATAGTTTAAATGGGGACGTTGACGTTAAATATCAACAAAAGCAGCCACATACCAAAAGTATAGGCTCGCAGACTTTGTTTTCCGTAATAATTTATTTTTATTTAAATAAAAGAAGACCCTGGGAAGGTTTTTTTATTTATAAAATAACAGACACACACACACGCACGCACACACACACACACACACAACACACACACACACCACACATACACAAATATATATATATATATATATATATATATAATATATATATATAAACATATACGCCATTCTCTTTACTAAATATATTGCTCTGTACAAAATTATTGAACTTTGAGGTCTCCTCTTAGACCTTTCTTTAAAGTGATAGCATATTCAAGTATTCACCCATCCAGTTCACCAGGGGTAGGATGTGACACAAGATCGCAAGTATAGAACATTGAGCGAGGATCGAACTCACTATTCAATAGTTATAGATCTGTGAGGCTAGCTTGCTAACTATTAATTCCCGATTGGACGTCCTAGGTATTTACCCAACCCGTTCGCAACGGGTTGAATGTGACACTAGTATGGGGGCATCTTATGAGGATCGAACTCGCTGTTCAGTAGTAATGGGTATGCGAGACAAACTTACTAACAATTACATTTCTATCACCAGGGGTTGGACGTGAACTATTTTCCAAAGTATGGGGCATCGAGCTCGCTATTCAGCAGTAATGGATCTCTGAGACTAGTTGGATTAACATTACACTACGATGGTCATCGAGCGAAGATCGAACAGACTATTCATTAATAATATATATGCAAGACTAGCTTGCAAACATTACATCTTGATCGGACGGTCCTAGGTATTTAACCACCGTTCGCCATGGATTGCATGTGACACAAGGTCCGAAGTATGGGACATACAGTGAGGATCAAATTCGCAATTCAGTAATAATGGATCTGCGCACGATGAGATGTCACAGGTTCACCTCGGCTTGGATGTTCCAAAATACAGGGCATCCAATGAGGATCGAACTCGCTATTCAGTTGTAATGGATCTGTGAGACTAGTTTTTCAACCATTACATCACTGTGGAAGCTCCTAGGAATTTACCCAACTCGTTCGCTACGGGTTGCGTGTGACTATTCAATAGTAGAGGATCTGTGAAACTAGCTTACTAACCATTACATCACGATGAGACCCTTTTTATCTAAACCACCCAGTGAGGATCGAACTCGTTCTTCAGTAGTAATTGATCTGCGAGACTAATTGGCTGATCATTATACCTCAATGGCTATCAAATAAGGATCGAACTCGCTATTCAATAGTCACGATGGGACACCCCTAGGCATTTAACCAACCCGTTTGCCACGGGTTGGATATGACACCAGTTACAAAGTATAAGGTATCCAGTGAGATCAATCTCGCTATTCAGTAGTAATGAATCTACGAAACTAACCATTTCTCCACGATGGGGCGTGACGGTAAGTTTCACGGTAACAAAAACAGCAAAAATGAACGGTTGATGAAAGAAATGTTTTTTTTACAGAAAATAAAAATAAGAAAAGAACAAACTGTGTGAATCGAGACAATCAGCTGGAAAGAAAGGAGAGAAAAAAAAAGCAAAAAAAATAAAAAAAAAACAAAAAAAAAAAAAAACAAATAAAAAAGAAATAAATAAAAACAAAAAAATTCTGCGAAAAGAATGCTAATTGAATGGTGAACAGAAATGACGTTTAACAGAACAAACAAGAAACCAATCAGATGCAAACAGAATAACATTCTCATTTCTCTAACTTTATTCACTTTACTCAATTTCCTGAAATACTAATGCTTCTTCTTATGCTTTTTGGATTTCCTAATTACTGCTGATTTCTTTTCAAACTAAAACTTTATTCATTAGTGACAATGACATCACTCACCATCCTTACTATTCAAACAAAGGGGAATTACTACAACTAGCAGGACCTGTGGATTAGGGTAGGTTGATTTTTCATCTTTTTAAAATATCGAATTCTCTCAAACAGCAAAAGTTGTGTATTGGTATTATAAGTACTGATACTAAAACTAGATTTCTTACTTGTACCATTGTTTGAGGAAATTGCATCAAAGATTGTCTACTGAAATTAACGAAAATCCTCGTTTTCGCAATATTTAGCCTAGAAATTGGTTAGAAAATTTAGCAATTTCAATATTTAAAACAGAAAATCTTGTCATTTTCAACGAAACAAATGAAATATAACTAGAATTCAAATTGAAAATATGCCCCCATCACCACCAACGCCTCTTATATGCTGCTTTTTACCTAATAATTAAGTGTTAACATTTTAAAAGATTGAAATCAATTTCCCCAAACGAAAGCAAAATTTTGAAAAAAAAGAAAATTATGTGATAATTCTTTATGTTAACTAGCAAATGTATGCATCCTCCGGGTGCAAGTATTTAAGTTTTAATGTAATCATATATTATATTAAATTAGAAAGGCTAATGAAACTAAATAAGAATGCAGATAAAGAGATTTGAAACAGAGGGGGGTATAATCGAAAAATAGAACAACTGAAACTTACTCTTCCATCACTCTCGTCTTTCATTGTTATTTTTTTCTAATTTAAGTATTTAGTTAAAAAAGGAAGTGAAGAATAAAATGACAGTTATTTTTTCTTGTTAACGGATTTCATTTAAGATTCATTGAAGAAATGTTTGCTTATATTCATTAAAATAAAACCAAACAGTTAGAAATCAATAATACTAAGCACATATTTATTAGTATCACATTTTTAATATCAATATGCAAATTAGCCTTCCCGTTCACACTGTAAACCACTATTTTGTTGTATACATAAATACAATTGCATGCTATTATTATGTAGATATGGTTAACAGTATTAATAATGTAAAACAATTTTATTAATAATTGAGGTTTAGATAAAAGATAAAATCATTGAGAATATGATATAAATTACTAAGGAAATTGTGACTTGAGTAGTAATATAGTTTCGGTTACAGACAGAAAAACACACAATCTCCATTATAATAAGATTTGCAACTTTTATTTCATGGGTAACGTTACAGTTCCAAAATCGACCTACTCTACTGTGGATATACCACAGTATAATAATTCAATTATTACAACGTGTGATATGTTTACTTATGACCTATTGCAAAATAATTCAACATGTAAAATGTATAATAATCTTAACTCTCTCTCTCTCTCTCTCTCTCACTTTCTTAAAAGAGGGGTTGTAAATTATTTACATTGATCTGTCGATAAAAATCTTGGATGGGGGTGTGTAACACCCCGGGCGGGCTGCGAAGCTCTTTTGCACACTTCTGCATCTCTCTGGCATTCTGCATCTTCGCTGCATTTCTAAACTCTGGCCATGATTCATTTCGTCTGCTGGCTATTTCTAGGACCTGTCCACGTTGCACATGTGTGCTCAAAACATCTCGCAGGGCCCCCCGCCAAAGGGGTGTACAAACAAACAGTATCACAAAGAGAAAGAGAGAATAAACAACAACAAAGAGAAACCAGTCAGGTGAACTTTAGATGGCAAAGATGAGGTGTATAATTGTCTGCTGCTATCTCCACTGGTTGTCGAGATGGGGGAGGGTTTCCCCCCTTTCTTTGTAGACCTCTGCTAGGGCTAGCGTCTAGTGGGCATCTAACATCTTATCTCTTCCGTGTTCAGGGCTCATGTGTTCCCTTCGCTGTCCCAAGACTAACTCTAAAACTTTTTAAATTTCCCAGAATCCCCAAATCTCATCTCACTCTCGTATGAAATCTCATCCTCCTAGATCTTATCAACCCTGCGGGATTTGAAAGGGTTCTTTGTCTAAAAGACCACCCTCATGATTTTTATGACCAACTGGTCAACTATTAAAGTTATTGAAAACCTAGACTTCTTGTCTCTAATCTGGGGAGTTATCACCCTCTTAATCTTCCTTGAGTTTTAATGGTTTCTCTAACTTATCATTGACCCTACTTTACACATACTATATATGTAGACACACACACATGTATATATACACACGCACATATATATCTATATCTATATATACATACACACACATGATCCACCTGAACACACTTATCTTATATATGGGTTTTACTACTACTTATTCGGTCTACCACATACACACACATATATGTGGTTTGACTTACTACCTATGTATCATAACTACCTAGAATTATATATATATACACACCTACTGTGCAGTCACATATGCATGCCCAATGCATAGTATTACAGGTGTTTGAAATAATGACATCAATTTGCCGACAAAATGTTGCAAAAAGACGAATCGGAAAATATTTAGATTGAGCCGGACATTTGTATGACGTTGACCGGTTTAAACATAGCGTAAATTAGGGCAGGAAATCGATGCGTAAATTAGGACAGGAAGTCGGTACTTTGTGGTTTGGACCAAGTAAAAAGATTTCAGACTGTTACCAAATCACCACCCCAAACAAAAAAGACACAAGTGTGTCACAATTAAAAAAAACACTTTTTTTCTATTTTGCCGCAAAAAAACCTAGTTATTTTGAATACCATAATCCACCGTGGTAGTCAGTAACAGTCTAGTAGTCGAAGAATGTTAGCTTCTCCAGACTGAACAAAGATCCAAGTCCTGAATTTCACTACCATAACCACTCAAAGGATTTTTGGGCTGAAACGATAGTAAGTGATTAAAAAGAAAACTAGCAGGACCTGTGGATACACAACAGTATGATAATTTAGTTATTACAACGTTTGATATGTTTACTTAAGAGCTATTAATAAATAGTCCAATATGTAAATAGTAAAATAATCTTGATTTAACTGTCTCTCACTATGTTTTTCTATCTTTCCTTCTTTTCATTTTTTCATTGTGTTCGATTGAAACAGATTAGCACTATCACTTCCTCATGCTCACTTGTCTTTTTATCTTTACTTACTTACTTTGTTTCTTTGTTTCTTTCTTATATTGTTTCTGCGTAGCATGTCCCTTTTCTCCCCTTTCTTTTTTATGATATCTAAGTTGACGATACTAATAAGAAATACGAATTCGGCAGATAAGCAACACCAGATAATCAGAATTTAGATTTTTGGATTCCATCTTGGACGATTTGGACGGTCTCATTTTTAACCAGAGGTTGTTGTAAGATATTAACGGCCGTACGAGCACTAGCATTAATACATTGATTTCTTTTCAAACTAAACTTTTTTCATTAGTAACAATCACAAGAGGAATTAATACAAGAAAATATATGAACGCTCCGGGTCTAAGTATTTAAGTTTTAATGTAATAAGATATTATATTAAATTAGAAAGGCTAATGAAACTAAATAGGAATGCAGATAAAAAGATTTGAAACAGAGGGAGCGTATAATCGAAAAATAGAACAACTGACACTTACTCTTCGATCACGCCCTTCTTTCATTGCTAAATTTTCCTAATCTAACTATTTAGTTAAAATAGGAAGTAAAGAATGAAAATAAAGTTATTTCTTCTTGTTAATCGATTTCTTTTAATATTTATCCCCGAGATTTTTCCCATATTCATTAAGATAAAACCAAAGAATTAGAAATCAATAACACTAAGCATATATTTATTAAAGTCATATTTTTAATTTAAGTATGCAAATTGGTACTTCCCGCCCACACTGTAAACCGCGATTTTATTGAACATACAAATACACTTTCATGTTATTAATATGTAGATAAGACCAACAATATTAATAATGTAAATATATTTTATTAATAATTGAGATTTATATAAAAATAATATCATCGCTAAAGTCACGTAAATAACTAAGGGAATTGTGACTTGGGCAATGATATAGTTTCGGTTACAGAAAGACAAACACACAATGTACATCTCTATATATAATGGAGATAGACTGCATTTTTGTCTGAAGCCGAAACTATATTACTACTCAAGTCACAATTCCTTTAATTATTTACGTCAAATTCTCCATGATTTCATTCTTTAAACCTTCAGTTATTAATAAAAATTGTTTTACATTATTAATACTGTTGATCATATCTACGTACTAATAACATGCAATTGTATTTATATATACAACAAAATAGCGATTTACAGTTTGAACGAGAAGGCTAATTTGCATATTGATATTTAAAATTTTATTTTAATAAATATGTGCTTGGTATTATTGATTTCTAATTGTTTGGTTTTATCTTAAGAAATATAAACAAAAATCTCGTAGATAAATCTTAAAAGAAATTTATTTACAAGAAGAAATAACTGTAATATTATCCTTTACTTCCTATTTTAACTAAATAGTTAAATTAGGAAAATTTACCAATGAAACAGGGGAGTAATGGAAAATGATGGAATAGTTAGTTTCAAAGTTGTTCTATTTTTCGATTATACCCCCTCTGCTGCAGATCTTTTTATCTGCATTCTTAGTCAGTTTCATTAGCCTTTCTAATTTAATATGATATTTTATTATATTAAAACTTAAATACTTGCACCCGGAGGGTGCATATATTTGCTAGTTAAAATAACATTTGTACAACTAAAACACTACGATATAATATTATCGCTAATACGGGGTTACCTTGTGGTTTGGACCAAGAATAAAGATTTCTGAGGTAATCACAGCGATGCCAACGGCAGACCACACTGCAGAGCACCAAAGTATTTCACAGCCCTGTCGGATATGGTTTTAGAATACACCGACTGCACCTCTGCTGAAGGGAAAGAACGGTACCACCTGTTGGCCATAGATGGCAACCGGTGATGCGTAAAAAAGAACCTTGGTGGCTGAGCAGTCCATGACATCCAATACTCCATTTTGACCCTTACTAGACGGGCGGTCGGAGAAGCCCTAGCGCCTATATGATTGTCCCAACTCTATTGCCATGATGGCAAGCCCCAATTCTTTTTATCATATATGTACTAGAAGGCGGTGGCTGAGGTTCTTAATATCCTGTGTATGACGTCAAACCCCATCTGATTATGAAGTTCCAATTCTGGAGCTCTGTTGAATGTGGAGTATCCTTTCATCACCATAGCTCCCAGGTCCACTCTGACCCGGAGTGGTAGTACCTATTAGGGTTCCATCTATGAGTTAGATAGAAGAAAAGGAGTTTTAAAATGTGTTAAAATATTGAATTAAAAATAGTTTAAAAATGTGTACCATTGAAGAATAAATTAATAAAAGGTCTTCGGAATAAAATAATGCAACAAGATTTGACATGCCGTAACATGTAACCACCCAACTCAGTGTTTCACCAAATATATGAAGGGTAACGTTCCAAACTTCCATCTCAACAACTTCTGCGTTTGAGGACTAATAAGTAAAGGATAACTCTCTAAATACAAAGCACATTTGAAAGAAATTACAAGGTAACACCATTATTTCCGATTGGTATTCACTGAATAATTATAAGCATTTTTCTCGTTTTATGTATTTTTCTAGAATAAACAAAATGTTCAGGTTATGTATGCTACCGTAACATAGCAACAATGGCATAATATAGTGGGATATTTGCTAGAGCATTATGTGCGACATAAGGACGTTGAGTAGTGGGTAACGTGCAGGACCGCAAAATTGTAGTCAAAAGTTTCGAACACCAGTCGCGCTATTACGTTTACTTTCAAACTAATACCTATGGGAAAGGTATGAAAACTCCCATCTTGGGTCCTATGATTTGAAGGAATGGATAGTAAGCTTCATTTGTCATCTTTTATGATTGGACTGAGTTTGATTATCCCTGTGTGTCCAACACCAATTCAATTTCCCATGCATTTTTTATAGTGATATCCTTTTCGATGCATTTTTATCGTAAAAGTCATTGTGTAATGTATTTCCATCGGAAAATCATTTCCATTGTTTTTTTTATAGTAAAAAAATAATTTCTAATGCCCTTTTATAATAAAAGAAATCATTTCCAATGCTTCTTATAGCAAAAATCATTTCCAATGCTTTTTTATTATAAAAAAAAAAAAATTTCCAATGCTTTTTCTTATAGCAAGAAAAAATATTTCCAATGCTTTTTTATAGTAACACTCATTTCCAATACATTATCATATTAAAATCAGTTCCGATGAATTTTCAGAGTAAATTCATTTCCAATGCATTTTTATTGTAAAATCATTTTCAATCAATTTTTATAGTAAAAATAATTTGCGAGCCCTTATTATTGTAAAAATCATCATATCCAATGCATTTTATAGTAACAATCATTTCCAATCCATTTTTATATTAAAATTATTTCCAACGAATTTTCATAGTAAAATCATTTCCAATGCATTTTTATAGTAAAAATAATTTCCGAGCCATTTTATAGTAAAAATCATTTCCAATGCATTTTTATAATAAAATCATTGTCGAATACACTGTTATATTAAAGAATTTCCGTTCTTAAGCATAACGGATCTCCACCCATGGTCCACAGGTAGCTCCATTGTGAAGAAGAATTAATCAGTCTACATACAACTTAATATTTATAATATCGAGGTGATTTTACCCCTCTGCCGATGTGCAGTCCGTCTATTCTTCTACCTAAGCCGACAAAGCCCTGAAGACCTGAGGTGGCTTATTGTCATTCAGACTCCAGTGAAAGACCACCAGCTATCGTTGGAGTGAACGTATAATAATAATAATAATAATAATAATAATAATAATAATAATAATAATCATGTCACGCAATTAGCACGGATATCTAAGACAATCTCTCGCCAGCCCTCCCTATCATTCATCGCCCCAAAAGGTCCTCCACGCAGCATCCAATATCCTCGCATAGTTGTTCAATGTAGGTCCTTGGTGGCCGACCCACATTAGCATGTCCATGCTTATGAGCTCGTCCTTGCTTCTCCAGCAGTGTCCAGCATGCCTTGTACGTCTCACTCGGATTGTTTGTGAGATGGGGGGCAGGTGTCCGTACAGCTGCTTCCTTGTGGGGTGCTGCTTCCACGACTTATTCAAGACCGCACGCAGCATCCTTGTGCAGCTCCCTTCTAGCTTATTCTCGAGGCCCTTCGTTAGGGTCTAGGTGGTGCAGCCATACAGCAGCACTAATATAACCACAGACTGGAAGAATTGTCGCTTTAACTTGTCAGTGAGATCGGATTTCCAAATGACTGATAATTTGTTTGTGGCCGACCATGCCTTTCCTATTCGTGTATTCTTCCCCCTCCTGGTTTAGTATTTGGTGGGGTGGATGGATTAGAGTAGAGATACATTAAGAGCGGGGGATAGTACTGTCTATCGATTCATTATAGGCAAGATAGGGGGAGGGTACACACAGGCATTAGGTTATTTCTTAGAAGGTTACTAGAGAGATGACTTATATTTTAGTTAGATTAGAGGATTCGGTTGGGGGGGATGTAAGAGGTACGAATATACAGGAATTTAAATGTTATCAGCACATGATAAATTTAGAGAAAAAAAGGTCAGAGTTCTGCCATATTCACTCATAAAAAACAACTGGATTTGTTAAGCTGAAATTTATAAAAATAGTAATAAAAAAAATAATTATTTGGTAATTTTACTGGAATTATAATTATAATCAAAATAAATAATTCACCTCCTTTTTTCTTTTGTTACATAATCTATGCAGTTGCATAAGATTATTGTCAATCCCCTGTATTTGTGAAGGGATGGCCCTTTTCATATCACGGACAGGACTTTCCATGGAATATTACAGAAAGCCTGCGAAATACATGAAGTCACGTGGGACCTGGTTGGCTCTCAGTTTCAGCTTGGACGTCACGCAAATAAGGTCTATTTCTGCCTCAGCTGAAGCTCACTGCACACGCGCGTTACGTTAGTTACATGAAATGTTTTGTTAAGTAAATAAAAGCTCGCATAAATAATATGGTTTTGGGTTGATGAATGTCTTGGCAACAAGACTGATCTAGAAGAAGAAATGAATTAAGTGCGACCGACCACCAAGACGAAGTCCAGACGCTAGAAGAAGAACGTCAGATACCAAAGATGAACAGAAGAATAATAGAAGTAAAAAGAAGAGTATACAGCACTTTCCCGTTTCTTTCAATTTCAATAGTGGCAGCTAAATTCGTTTGTTTTCCAATGCCTTCCTTCGACTTTCTGGTCTATCCAGCATGTGGGATATTATAAACATTTTATGTACTACTTTTCAGGGATGCAGTGGATTTAGAGGAGGTGGGGTGGCGGTAAGAGGTAAGAATATACAGGAATTTAAATGGTAACAGCACATGATAAATTTAAGATGGATCACCTTATCCCAGTAAGAAGACCAGACCTAGTATTGATTAACATATAAAGAAAGAGAACTTGTCAATTGGTAGATTGTGCAGTTCAGCAGATCACAGGATGAAGATGAAAGAAAACGAAAAGATTGAAATGTACCTGAACCTTGCCAGAGAATGAAAATCTGTGTAATATCGAGGGTGAAAGTGATACGTTGTAGTTTTGCACTTGGAACGGTCACAAAAAGCTTAGAAAAAAAACTGGAGGATCTGGAAATCAGA
Source organism: Doryteuthis pealeii (assembly GCA_023376005.1). Lineage (NCBI taxonomy): Eukaryota > Metazoa > Mollusca > Cephalopoda > Myopsida > Loliginidae > Doryteuthis > Doryteuthis pealeii. The sequence continues at coordinate 132,353,729 of CM042141.1, forward strand.
GGAAGAATTGAGACCATCGAGACAACAGCATTGTTGAAATCGGCTAGAATACCCAGAAGAGTCCTGGAGATATGAGGAGACTTGTTGTCACTCAGACTCCTTTGAAAGACTCTCAGCTAACACTGGTGTGAAAAACCTCAAGGAGTAAAATAATAAGTTGTTGATTAACAAGAGGAAGAGAACCTGTCATCTCGTGGATTTTGCCGTCCCGGCCGAGCACGGATTAAAAGTTAAATAAAGCGAAAAGTGAATGTTGTGCCAATTGTAATTGGTGCCCTTGGAACGATCGTCAAGGATCTGGAAAAGAGTCTGGATGAACTGGAAATCAGAGGAAGAATCGAGACCCTCCAGATTACAAAACTATTTAAGATCGGCTAGAATATTCAGAAGTGTCCTGGAAACCTGAGTAAACTTGCTGTCACTCAGCCCCAGTAAACCACCGGCTAAGGCGGGTGGGAAAAACTTGAACGGAGTGAAATAATAATAATATTAATGCCATAAGAAATGATTAATCTGTGCGTTGATTATGTAAATAATAAAAAATCGATAATTTGGTTTGAGAAAAAGCATTAGTATCAACATCGACAAATCAAGATCGATTGATTCTTCATTGCTAGAATGGATCGAACTATTCAATAAAAATACGTACAGTAATACAAGTAGTGGAATATAAAACAAAATTTCAGATTGAATTATCCTAATCAATAAAAAGCGGGTAAGTAAAGCAAAACACAACCATTTCTGAAGAGAGACAATCCAGATCGATAAATGGGTTCTTCATGTTCAGAATGGTTTAGGCTAATAAAAAGAACAAATATCGTAATGTAAAGATTTAGTTTTCATACGAAAACTGCAAAGTTCAATGGGTGAAGTGTTCTTATTCAGATAGCGTAAGTGTCGTAATTTCGGTTACAGACTGACCTACAACGAGTGTCCATTGTAATAATCGTAACACACGACCTGAGCCACGGACACACACAAAACATTTTTTGGAAATGTTTTTTGGTAAATATAATGTATATAATTCAAGAACTACTGTACATTGAGCTCTCAAATTTGACTTAACAATTTTAACATTCCCTTGTTAAAAATGACCCAGCTTAGAATAATCCCAACACCAACTAACCTTGTTATGCTCAGGTCAGTTTCTATGAAATAAGGTATATATATATATATATATATATATATATATATTATATATATATATATATATTGGTTTGTTGGTAGCCTTAATGTCTGGAGAAGAAATCTTCCTTACGACATAGGAGTTTTAAAAAAACCTGTGGCATTTTGCAGAGCTCAATGTGTGCTCTTATTGTTAGAGTAACAGGTGTCTAAAAACTCTTGAATTTTTTGTACTTTTTGACACACCTTGTATTCTGAAAAAAAAATGACATTCCATTCATTAATTTTTGATTCAGAATACATGGTATGTCAAAAAAGTACCAAGTTTAAAACTGTATTTACCAAGATAGAAATGAAGGATGAATGGAAAGTTATATATATATATATATATATTATATATATATATATATATTGGTTTGTTGGTTGGTTTCGAAGGCTATCACAATGCAAGTGTAAAGAAAAAGGAAGGTAACTGTGGTGTTGTTTGTTAACCTGTGATTTATTCTCAATTCTCAATATTTCGGGATAAAAATCTCTTGTATAGAAGATTACTAGAACTGAAGTTGCAAGTGGCTGTTCATTGAATGCCACTAGCAACAACTTGAGTTCTAGTATCTTCTGTAGAAGGGATTTTTATCCCGAAATATTAAGAAATGAGCATAAATCACAGGTTAGCAAACAAAACCACAGTTACCTTCTTTTTTCTTTACACTTGCATTGTGATAGCCTTCAAAACCAACCAACAAACCAATATAAACACAATGCTTCAAGCAAATTACAAAACCCTTTTATATATATATATATTTATTATAATGGAGATTGTGTGTTTTTCTGTCTGTAACCGAAACTATATTACTACTCAAGTACAAATTCCCTTCGTAATTTACATCACATTCTTCATGATTTTATTTATATTTAAACTCAATTATTAATAAAATTGCTTCATTTTTATTAGTGTTGTCCATATCTACATAAAAATCATGTAATTGTATTTATATATAAAAAATAGCGGTTTACAGTGTGAATGGAAAGGCTAATTTGCATATTGATATTAAAATGTGATTTTATTAAATATGTGCTTAGTATTATTGATTTCTAATGGTTTTATTTTGAATATAAGCAAAAATCTCTTCAATGAATCTTAAATGAAATCCATTAACAAGAAAGATAACTGCCATTTTATTCTTTATTTCCTAATTTAACTAAATAGTTAAATAAGTTAAAATTCAGCAATGAAAGACGGGAGTGATGGAAGAGTAAGTTTCATTTCTATTTTTCTATTATACCCCCACTCTGTTACATATATTTTTATCTGCCTTCTTATTAGACTTTCTAATTTAATACGTTATTTCATTACATTAAAAATTAAATACTTGCACCCGGAGGGTGCATATATTTGCTAGTATATATAATGATCCTTTGTTGAGAAGATATAAATAATTTTCATTGATGAATCTCTCTACGTTTATTCTTTCTAAATTTGTATTTTTGTTACCCTATGCTTATACTGTGGGTATTGAAGTCACCCAGCAGAATAAAAGGCTTTCTCTGTCAGTCTTTGGATGTCATTTTCGCTTAGATGGAATTTTCATATTCACATTGAATTATCCTAATCAATAAATCTGCTAAGTAAAGCAAAACACAATTCTGAAGAGAGAAAATCCAGATCGATAAATGGGTTCTTCATGTTCAGAATTGGTAAGGCTAATAAAAAGAACAAATATCGTAATGTAAAGATTTAGTTTTCATACCAAAAAATGAAAGGTTCAATAGGTGAAGTTTTTTTTATTTAGATCAGGGGTAACCGACTACATAAGCGACACACACACAAAAAATGACAACCATGTCGGCTGAGTCTTTAGATTACACCGACTGGACCGTTGCAGAGGGTTAAGACCCCCCTGGCTATCCCGACCGTTTTTATCGTATATGTGCAAGGAAACGCGTGGTGTAATGGTTAAAGTCATGGGAAATGGACTCGTCGCCCCGAGTTCAAATCCTGGACGTGGTAATTGCATTTCACTTAGCGCTAATACCCTTGGAAAAGGTATGAATCCTACTCTCCCTCCAGCTATGGGCAAATAGTAGGGCAGACTGGGCTCTTTAACCTTGGTTAGGCAACCGGTCTAGGAGAAGGAAAACTGAATTCAAACCTGTTAAACTCCGCTTAAGAAATTAACCTTGTGTCACATCCTGCTCGTGCGGAGGGGTTGGTAAATATATATATATATGTGCTAGAAGGCAGTGGCTGAGGGTCTCGTGAGGCTAAACTCTATCTGATGGTGAAGTTCCAATTCTTGAGCTCTGCGGAACGTGGAGTACCCCTTCATCCAAATTACTCCCAGAAACCGTCTTCAGCATAAGATGACCTAATCGGTTGACATGCCGTAAAACCCAAACACCCACCCACCCAATCAACCAACCGGGAGTAAGTATTTAAGTTTTAATGTAATGAAGTATATTAAATTAAAAAGATTAACAAAATTAAATAAGAACACATATAAAAAAACTTACACTTGTTTTAATTATATTTTGATTGGTTTCTATATAAAATCATTCATAGCATTGATTTTAATACGTTGGTAAATAAATCAATAATATTAGAGATCAATAACATCTTGTAATTATTTATTAAACCCGGTTTTGTTAAAAAACCATTGTGCAAATTAACCACACCCTATATTATGAAAACCTGTATTTTTAGTGATATATAAGACTCATTGCAGGATTTAAACGCACTAATAACATGGGCTGTTTTGAGGCAAATGTAACTCAGATTTTCATAGCCGACATCGTTAATAAATAACATTTATTCTCTGCATCAATTCATGATTTTTACAATTAAATACTCATTGATAAATTCACACATTTCCTGAGGGTGACTGACACCGAATCTTCATTATAATAGGACGGTATAACAGACGACATGAATGACGGACACACAGACACAAATTGTTGAGAGAGACAACTGTAGTTTCAATTATTGTTATTGGCGGGAATCAATAATGAATGTGTTTCATGGTCATTGGCATGGATTGAGAAGT
>CM042141.1:132357997-132380497 GCA_023376005.1 Doryteuthis pealeii
AATTGTAATAAGTTATTTAAATTAAAAAGATTAAACAAAATTAAATAAGAACACATATAAAAAAACTTACACTTGTAATTTATTATTTTGATTGGTTTCTATATAAAATCATTCATAGCATTGATTTTAATACGTTTGTAAATAAATCAATAATATTTAGAGATCAATAACATCTTGTTAATTATTATTTAAACCCGGTTTTGTTAAAACCATTGTGGCAAATTAACCACACCCTATATTATGAAAACCTGTATTTTAGTGATATATAAGACTCATTGCAGGATTTAAACGCACTAATAACATGGGCTGTTTTAGGCAAATGTAACTCAAGATTTTCATAGCCGACATCGTTAATAAAATAACATTTATCTCTGCATCAATCATGTTTTTACAATTAAATACTCATTGATAAAAATTCACACATTTCCTGAGGGTGACTGACACCGAATCTTCATTATAATAGGACGGTAATAACAGACGACATGAATGACGGACACACAGACACAAATTGTTGAGAGAGACAACTGTAGTTTCAATTATTGTTATTGGCGGGATCAATAATGAATGTGTTTATGGTCATTAGGCATCGGATTGAGAAGTATGAAACGTAGCGTTGAATTGATGAGTATCTTATATTCATATATACTCATGTGCATTAATTGTACGACCGTTATCATCTTGCAAACGTTCCTTTGCTTAAAAACAAAACTGTCCAAATCATCCAAATTGAAATATAAAAATGTAAATTCTGATTATCTGGTGTTGCTTATCCACCAAATCTTATTTTTTTTGAGTGTTGTCCCCTCAGCTAAATAATCGAGCATTATGTTTTTTAACAATCTAAGAAAGGTAAGACAAAGACACGCTACACATGATAAGAAAGAGAGTAGAAAGAGAGGTGACCGCACGGAAGCTATAACCCTAAACTGTTTTAATCGAACATAATGTCCACATAGGAAAAAATTCTTCCTAAATTCATGAATAAGCGAAACCTAACATCCACCCTGAAAGATAAATTTTGCAGATATTTACAGGACTTTACCATCAGAAAGTTTGAATATAAATAGACTTTTTCAAATGTGATTTTGGATATATAAATCCATAAAAGAATGGATTTTTGATAAATGAAACTCACCATCCACCCTGAAAAATTAAATTGCGAAATTTACAGGACTTTACCATCAGAAAATTTGAAAATACATACGTCTTTTAACATGTGAAATTTGATTACAAAAATTCCAATTAAGAACGAAATTCCATAAGATTAAAGGGAGATAACTTTGTGAGCATTTTTTTCATTGAAAAATTCAAAAATAAAATCCAAAGAATAAAGAGCGTCCACAATAATCAACCGACGTAATTTGCGGTCCAAAAACATAACATCAAGAAATGTCTTCGCATAAACACCAGTAGAATTATTATCAACCTGATGATGGCAAAATAGCCTGAAACCTGGGTAGTTGCCTATGGAAAACAATTATATTCAAAAAATTCAACAAATAATATATATATATATATATAAAGAAAGTCCGCAAAAATGGATTATTTTTTTTTAATGTTATTATTATTTTACATTTGCGACACGTGTTTCAGATATATTATATATATTATATATATATATATATATATATATATATATGTGTGTGTGTGTGTGTGTGTGTGTGTGTGTGTGTACACATATCTAACCTACCCTTCCTGATTGGTGGGAGCGTAGAGAAAATAATTTTGTAACATTTGTGTTTTAGCAGGTGTGTTTTTCCTGGGTCATAGGTCTTGAAATTTTTATAGTTGCCTATTTGTTTATATTAATAGCCAAAACTCTTCTTCTGATGTTGTTTGATAGATTTTTTTATATTTGATAGGTCGTGTGTGTGTGTTTGCAATTTACTTTTTGTTTGATAAATTTGAGTGAGTGTATTTGTGGTTTACTTTCTGTTCTAATCACTTTTTGTGTGTGTTTTGCTTGTGTGTGTGTGTGTGTGTGTGTGTGTGTGTGTGTGTGTGTGTATGTTTTATGTATGTGTCCATGCTCATGGTTGTGTTCGGTGTATTTGTATTATATACATAAAAAATGAAAATTGAGGATTATTTTTTACATTACACAGTTTGCACACACACAGTTTGCACACACACACGCACATGCACATACATGTGTGTATGTATGTGTATATATATGTGTGGTTAAGCTCGGTTTAGTTGTGTGTTCTGGTCTGTCTGTGTGTGTGTTTTTGCGTGTTCCTATGTACGTGTGTCTCTGTTTATGGTTGTGTTAGGTGTATTTTGGAGATATATTTTATGCATGCATATATGAACATACCTTACATAGTTTGCGTGTTCTATTATGTAGATCATATATATCTGTACAGTAAGGTTATTGTTTATGTATGTATGTGTGTGTTTAAGTTCGATTCATTTCAGGTTTGTATTTGCCTATGAAATGTTTTTCTTTAACTAGGAGTATAGTATAGTCATCAGTTTGGTATATTGGCATCACCTTAAAATCGCCCTGATTACATTCAAAGATATGCTTCGATACATGGAGGTTTCTGTTGTTAGCTAATCTAATGTTGCTTTCGTGTAGTGAAATTCTTTTATTTAGTGTTGATGTGCATCCAATGTATATTCTGTGCATTCTATTATGTAAACTACATTTTTGAGGTGCAGTCAAGATTTCTATTTATTTTGAATATTGTGTGAGGGATTTTGAATGTATAGGATGTTCCTTCTATGATTATGTTACATACTTCACATCTTTGTTTCCGCATTTTGAGAGACCCTGTGTTGTGTGTTCCCCAAATTAGGATGAGATTAATATTTGTTTAATATTTTTTTATTGTGTTTTGCTCCTAATTATTTTGTTGTATTTAATATGTTTTTAATTTTTTCATTGTTTTCGAGTTGGTGTGGTATATTTGTGAAAAGTTCCGGGTTGTTTTTGTTATAGTCTGGAACTACTTGGGTCCTGTGGGGTTCTTTATTTCCTTGCGTCTGTTTCAGTTCTTAATAACGAACACAAGACGATTTTAATCTTTTCAAAGCTCTTTATTCTATTTAAAACCCAAGCTGGAGATTTTAGTTTAGTTCCGAACGTCATTACGATGCGTTCCCTTGGAACGCCTCAGCCAAACTCGTTCTTCCATACTTCTCTTTCGAAAACTTACACCAGACCCAACAATTTCCCTATCTTTCTTTCAATCTCACCCCTATTCTGTTCATTCAGTTCATTTTTTCAGCATTTTGTTTAATGGAATATCAACTTTCGTGGATTATCTAATGCCAAATCCATCCTTCTAAAAGATCAGGAGTGGTACAATTTAATGTGTAGCTGAAATGATGAGGGGCTTTATAGATTTCCCAAATGTCCGAAAGTGAAGGCAATAGAACTACTGGAGTTCGAACTCGCTTACTACAATATCTCAACTTACACCCTTACTTAGGCTAGACGGGCGGTCGGAGAGGCCCTTCCGATCAATCAGCTGGTTTCCGTCAATCCCTAGCTAGGCGGTGGCTGAGGGTCTTCCTGTTCTCTGTCTGATGGCGGGCTTCCTGTTCTGGAGCTCTGGGGAATGTAGAGCACCCCTTCATCTCCATTGGTCCCGGAGTGGTAGTATCTGTTAGGGTCCCATCTATGGCTTGGGAAAATGTGTTTGTAAAAATAAATTGAGTATCTATTAAGAACAGATTTATTTAAAAGATTTGTCGGCATTAAATGACCCTCGAGGTTGATATGCCGTAAAACAAACCAAAACCAAAACAAACTCAATTCAGTTTCAGCACGTTAGTCATTAACACCACAGGACTCAATCGATGGTTTGGCATTTCCTACATTCCTTTTTTTTTTATTGGTTACAGCATTTCATTATTTTTTCCCAATATCTTTTATTATGCAAAAATCTTGAGTCCAGAGATACAATTGGTGAACAAATGAAATAATAGCAAGTGACTCGGCCATTATCAGAGATAAGCGCTGACTATCTTCTCTCCAATACAAAATCTGCTTTTTTTTTTTTTAAATTTGTCAACTAGTCAATAATTCTTATCGACATATTCTTACTGGAATTTTGGCGGTAATCATATTTTGATTGGTTATTATTAGATAAAAATTATAATTAAAATGAACCATGCTACGAAACAAAATTTGTTGAAGAGACCATTCGGGTGAAACTAGATACATAGTGCTGACTCATTTAGGTCCTTATAATTAGGCTCTACTCAGCGTATTGAACAGTTTTTACATATACGTATCACTTAAAAACTCATTCGGTGGTTTTTCTTTCTTTTGGCCAGTACATTTTCAGAAAGTACGGTGGTGGTGTTTTTTTTTGTGTTTTTCCACAGATACCAATTTGTAATTTTCTTTAATTTTGCAAACTGGGTTATCTGGTTTTTTTCCACATCGGTGAGTTTAGAATGAATAAATATTTATTTATATAAATAAATAAATCTATGTCTCTCTCTCTCTCTCTTTCTCTCTCTCTCTCTCTCCATCTCTCTCTCTCTCTCCCTCTCTCTCTCTCTCTCTCTCTCTCTCTATATATATATATATAATATATTATATATATATTGAATAAGATATAATGAAAAAACAAACGATTACAACTGAAATAGGCTCATCAGAAGAGAAAGTGTGCAAAACCGTTTCGAGCCCAATTCTCTTTACGTTTAAAAAAGCAACACACGGCCCATCCTCAACTAATATGAGGACCCTATTCTCAACCGCACGTGGGTCGGTCATCAACAAAAATATAAGACGGGAAAAAAGACCGTTAGTCTGCTAGTCAAACGTTGGAATTAATAAAAAAAAAAAAAATATATATATATATATATATATATATATAAGTAAAGCCGTCGGGCGGCCTAATGTCGGTATCAGCCAGACAACGAGGGAGTCTATCCCCTTTTCAATAGCGCGAGACCAAGCATCTGAGGTGGAACGCCACACCTACCATCAGCTCATCACTTTACCGCACAGATCTCTGTGCTACTCATTCGCTGAGTTGGCGAGGGCCAGTATCGAACTAGGAACCTTGTGGTTTCTAGCCGAACGCTCTACCGACTGAGCTAACCTGGCCCTATTTTTTAAGGGCTTGATGAATAGCATCATCTGCGTTATTCGGACTATTGTCCCCACTTTATTGTATTTTGAACTTAATTATTTTGTTGTATATAATATATTGTTATTTGTACAACGTTTCGTTGTTTTTATTGGTTACAGCATTTCATTATTTTTCTCAATATCTTTTATTATGGAAATATCTTGAGTCGATATCGGAGGGCATATCGGCCGAAACTTTGTACAAATAACAATAAAGATGGGGACAATAGTCCGAATAACACAGATAATATATATATTTGTATATATATTTCGGAAGATAATTTTTGGTTGTTTTAGAAGCAGATACAATATGAAGTTCAGAAACAAAATGATGTATATTCTGTTCTAAATCTTATTTATTTAATAATATTTCAAGGTGGTCCCTCTTTATCAAAGTTGTGTGATAGACTGACTCTTATTTCCTTGTCTGTGGTCTTTTTTTTTTGATAAGGTAGTGTTCTGTACAGCTTAGTGGTTGATTGGCTGTCAAATATATATAAAAGTAATTGGTAATTAGCTTGAAGCATTGTTAGTATGTTATAATATATTAATAATTTAAGGCAATTACAATGCGTATAAAAATGAAAACAAAAAGATGCTGTTTTTTTGTCTTATCGATTTCAAAGAAACTTTTTCTTCAGAGACGAAAATCAGAAATGAACGTGTTTAAGTTTTTTTTTGCGTGGTGATACTTTTTTTTCTTTTTTCTTCTTTTTTTCCTCTTCTTCTTTTTGTCCTTTCTCCTCCCTTCCCCCTTCTTTATGTTATGAATGAATGGGCAAAACAAAGAAGGAAAGAGAAAGAAAAGAAAATGAAAGCTAAGCATAAGAATTTTTCTACGTAACCATCTTTTTACTTTTAATTGAATGTCTACATTGTCGCAATATTCACCGCAATATTCACCGGATGATAAACAGACAATATTGGATACATAAGCAAGGTAGGATTTTAAGCATTTATTCTCAAAAAAATATTCAAAAAAAAAAAAAAGAAATTACAGTTATTCGCCCATTTCATTCATAACATAAAGAAGGGGGAAGGGAGGAGGAAGAAGAAAAAGAAGAAGAGGAAAAAAAAGAAGAAAAAAAAGAAGAGCATCACCACGCAAAAAAAACAAACAAAACAAAAAAAAAAAAACTTAAGCACGTTCATTACTGATTTTCGTCTCTGAAGATAAAGTTTCTTTGAAATCGATAAGACAAAAAAAAAAACATCTTTTTGTTTTTATTTTCTATACACATTGTAATTGCCTTCAAATTATTAATATATTATATCAAATATATATATATATATATATTATATATATAAGGATAGTTTGTGTCTAGCCACACTGAAGAGGCATGATATGCCGAAACACGTGTTCTGGATACTTATTAATTATTAATATATATATATATATATATAGATAATATATATATATACTCATCAGATTTACCGACTAAGAAGCATATGTGTATTTCATATCACACCCACACTCACCCACACACACACCCACCCACACACACACACACACACACACATATATATATATATATATATATATATATTATATATTGTGAGTATTGATGCTTGTTTTCCAATAATTACAACATGAAAACGAGGCTAGAATTCCTCAAGGCAACAACGTATGTTCTGCTGTTAATTTAATATTTCTTTGCGTACGAATGTTTACCAACAACAGAGTAGCAAAATACAACCGTGATAATTATTAGTAAAAAAAATGTCAATTGATAATTATAGCGACAAATAAATTAATGAGACGTTGCCTTGAAAATTTTCGTCTACATATTTCACTCATCACTTCAGTAGATGTGTAGAGTAAAGTCATAATAAATGACATTAGCAAAAGTATTCATAATTATTTTGATACTAAGTGAGTTAATTATATTCCTAGAGAATAATTAGTGATGAGTATAACATTGGTACTACTACTACTATTACTACTACTTGTAATATTAGTAATAGTAGTTGCCTTTGTAATAAATAATTTAACTATGGTTAAACTGGTTTCTTTTCTAATTCAGCACTAGCACCATGTCGTTGAGGCTTAGAATACGCTGTCTCCACCATCTGCTGTGGGATAAGACATCCCTGCCCCCTCCCCCTAAAATATTTCGTTTGGTTCGTTTACAGCATGTCAACCCTTGTTGGATTATTTTATGCCGAATACGTTTTCTTTTATTAATTCCTGTTGGGTATTAATTCTTTTTAAAGACTAGTATTATTTCGATTATTCAAACTATTGTCCTTATCCTCATTGTTATCTGTAAAAAAGTTTCGGCCGATGTGCCCTCCGGCATTTTTCAAAAAAGAAGGTTCTCGAATTCGAGAAGACTCCCGAGTCCGACAAGAAATACCTGAAGAAGGCCGGGGGTCTCATCGACCGAAAAGTTGTACAGATAAGAATAAGGATGAGGATAATAGTCCGAATAATCCAAATAATACTAATTACCAAACCTTATCTAAAAGATTCAGATAATTTTTTTAAAGACATCTTTTAAAATCTTATTTTCTTATCTATTTAATCCATAGATGGGACCTAAATAGGTACCTCCCCCTGGATTTGAGTAGACCTGGGAGTAATAGCGATGAAGGGGTACTCCAAACTTTCTAGAACTTTGAACTTTACCATTAGATGCAGTTTAACATCATATCCAATACCCTTATCATATATATGATAAAAAGGTTTGTGCAATAGGGTTGGAATAATCATATAGGAGCTAGGGCTTGATTTGACAAGCCAATTGATCGGAGGGAGCCTCTCCGACAGCCCGTCTATTCTAAGTAAGGACCAAAGTGGAGTGTTGCATGTCATGGACTGCTCAGCCATGAGGATTCCATCCTTAAGCATCACTGGTCGCCACTCTCGGCCAACATCTGGTCCTATTGAGGGATTTTACCCCTCTGCAGAGTTGCAGTCGGTGTGTTCTTCTGTCCCATTAAATTTGTTATTTTTAGCAAGCCTCTAAGGCTTAATCAAATCAATAATATCTGAAAGTGCCAAAACCGGAAATTTTAGTTAAATTTGAAAATTTCGTACATCAAAATCTATTGAAAACACATCAAAATCGGCCTGTTTTCATTATTTTTGCGCATGATTAAAAAAGAAAAAAAAACTCACGTAGAAACTTTTAAAACTAATAAACTAAGTTCGAAACCCAGGGGATTTTTTTTATTTGAGTAATTCATATCTAGACGTGCATCATTTTTATTTCAATATTTAAAAAATGTGTACGAGCATTGAAAACTAGTTAACTAACATTAAATTTTTAGCAAAACCTCTTATGGGTTCAGTAATAAACTGATTAGTATCAAACATTGAAAATTTTGATTAAATTAAAAAAAAAAAAAAACTTATACATCAAAAATTTAATTGAAAATATACTGAAATCAGTTGCTATACTTATGAGTAAAATAGTGCTCTTAATCGTGAATAGAGCATGCATATCTAAATTAGCGTAGCGTGGTTTTAGAATCGTATAAGTGAGAAACTGTCAGTAATCAACAACATTGGCATTATGTCCAGGCTACCCAAACTTATTCCCCTTTTGTCCATGTGGCGGCCACCTTATATATCTCAAGACAGGAAGCGCGAGGTGTAATGGTTAAAGTCATAGGAAATGGAATCGTCGCCCCGAGTTCAAATCCTGGACGTGCTAATTGCATTTCACTTTGCGCTAATACCCTTGGGAAATATATGAATTCTACTCTCCCTCCAGCTATGGATAAATAGTAGGGCAGACTGGGCCCTTTAACCTTGGTTAGGCAACTAGTCTAGAAGGAAAACTCTGAATTCAAAACCTGTTAAACTTAAGAAGCTGTCCTACAGTCAGTATCAGCCACTCAGCGAAGGAGTCTATCCACTTTTCACTAGCGGTAGACCAAGGATATTGTTCTTGCGTTAAAGGTGGAGCGCCACACTTATCATCAGCCTTATACTTTAGCGCACAGATCTCTGTGTGTTGGCGAGGGCCGGTATCGAACCAGTGATCTTGAGGTTCATAGGCGCATTCTCTACTGAAGCGCGTGGTGTAATGGTTAAAGTCATAGGAAATGGACTCGTCGCCCCGAGTTCAAATCCAGGACGTGGTGATTGCATTTCAATTAGCGCTAATACCCTTGGTAAAGATATGAATTCTACTCTCCCTCCAGCTATGGATAAATAGTAGGGCAGACTGGGCCCTTTAATCTTGGTTAGGCAACCAGTCTAGGAGAAGGAAAACTCTAAATTCAAACCTGTTAAACTCCGCTTAAGAAATTGACCTTGTGTCGCATCCTGCTCGTGCGGAGGAGTTCGTAAAATATATATATATATATATATATATATATATATATATATATATATATCTCAAGACAATATCGTCATATTCAGTGCCCACCTAGAAGCAGCAGCTGAGTGGGTACCGACCAAACTAAGAGCCAAACATACTTTTCCTGGGGAGATAGAAGGAGTTAGGAAAAAGAGAAGCGATATCAAAAAAGCATCACAACGCAATAAAACAAACCCAAGTAACACTAATTTATGCAACCTTAAAAAAGCCGAAGGGGAACAATCTGTAACACACAACAAAGAACAAATAGAATACATCCAAGAACAAATAAATTAAATCAGACATTCAGTACAAGACTGTCAGTTGTGTTTAGTAAAGTGGAAGGAAAAGTACCTCTAGAACATCCATTACGACCCGTTTTTTTTCAAGATAGAGGCCCATTGTTGCACAGCGGGCTCGATTTAAAGTAGTTGACGTTGGTGATAGTAATAATAATATAATTATCTTCATACTGTTCAACTATTCTCTTTATTGGATATGGTTGGGTCTGTCTATGTTGCAGCTGCTGTTATTGGCTGCCATAAGTAATCTTTCTTTGCTCCTTTTCGTGTATTCTTCGAATCCTTGGATTGTGGCATCTAAACAATCCTCTACATTGTCAAGACCTCTTCCACCTTCCTTTCTTGATACATATAGTCGATCTCTATCGTCTCTGGGGTGTAAAGTCTTGTGCATTGTCATTAATTGTCTTTTAGTCAATATGTCTAAGTTCCTATTTTGCCAATTTTAAGAATGACTCAGAGTCCCGTATAATGGGAACGGCCTAGGTATTTATTCCTTTGGTGTGATTTCTGCTTCAGAGCTTGGTTTCAAGGTTTTCTTAGTTCCCTTGAGGTATTTAAAAACAACAACTTTTCCTTTCATCTCTGTTTGCTTGATGGTGTCTGCTTCTAAAATTCCTAAGTATTTGTAACTTTCTTTTTCTCCAAGTGTTCTTATATTGTCCTGATTTAATAGTTGTATTCCGTCCATTAATTTTCATTCCCCCTTTTTCATCACCATTATTATTATTATTATTATTATTATTATTATTATTTACTCCTTTTGAGTTTTCACATCAGCGTTAGCTGATGGTCTTTCACTGGAGTCTGAGTGACAGAAAGTCTCCTCAGGTCTCCAAGACTCTTCTGAGTATTCTGGCAGATTGCAGCAATGCAGTGTTCTGAATGGTTTCAACCCTTCCTCTGATTTCCAAACATTCCAAACCCTTTTCCAATCCTTTTGGGACTATTCCAAGCGCACCAACCACAATTGGTATCACTTTTACTTTCATATTCCATAACTTTTTCAGTTCTCTGGTAAGGTCCAGATATTTGTCCATTTTTTCATTTTCCTTTAGCTTCACCCTGTGATCTGCTGGCACTGCAAAATCCACCAGTTGACAAGTTCTTTCTTTTTTGTTTATCAATACTAGGTCTGGTCTTCTTGCTGGGATAAGGTGATCCGTTTTTATTTCAAAGTCCCAGAGAATTTTATGCGTTTCGTTCTCAAGAACAGATTCTGGTTTATGCATATACCATTTTGTTGTGTGGTCAAAATTTAATCTTTTGCATAATTCCTAGTGGATCACCTTCCCAACCCAGTCGTGTCTAGTTTTGTATTCTCGTTGTGCTAGTTTGCTACATTCGCAGAGTATATGGTTTACAGTCTCATCTCTATTTCTGCAAAGTCTACATTTACTATTTTGTTGGGGCTTATCAATTTTCGCTTTTATATAGTTATCCTTATGGCATTATTTTGTGCAGCAATTATTAATGATTCTGTTTCTCTTTTGAGGTTTCCTTTTCTTAACCATGTCCAAGTCTTTCCATGTGCAACCTCTTCGATTTGTCGTTTGAATTGTTCATATAATTGTTTTTCTTACCATTTTTGTTTTCTAGTCTTTGTTGTTTTTCTGTTTGTCCATCTGTCACTTCTACTATTGTTGGCCGCCATAAGTAATTTGTCTTTGCTTTTTCTTGTGTAATCCTCAAGTTGTTGGATAGTGGTTTCTACGCAGTCCTCTATGTTGGCAAGACCTCTTCTCCCTTCCTTTCTTGACACATATAATCTATCTCTATCGTCTCTAGGGTGGAGATTATTATTATTATTATTATTATTATTATTATTATTATTATTATTATTAGAAAAGACTTCCCTCTCCCCTGCTAACCTCAACACCATGTCAGCTACTTGGTGGGGATTCACTTACTTATTTAGAATTAATTAATACAACTCGATTTAGCACAGATAAACGAAGCCATTGATTCACTGTGAAATTCTAATTAGATTCAAGTTAATCAGCGACTTTATTATTAGATATTTGACTGTTAATTAAAATGATAAATGAATTATCACCAATTCCAACATGTACGAATATGAGTTGCTTTATAAATCAAAATGCCTACAGGAGTCAAGCTTCTTGATCTATATTGTAGAAGTGTCTTTACTGATGTATATTTCTATCTTTTCGATAATTCAAATTCAATGGAGAATTTGATAGAAGAAAAATAAAAGAAGTAACAAATAAATAAATTGAATAAAGAAAGAAAACAAAACAAAACTAGTACCTTATCTAGACGAGATAAATGTTGTCATAGTCCTCTTTTCACAGTATTCGCTGTCACATGAGACTCGACAAGGAGTTGCTCTGTGATTTTTTCTTTGAAAAGATTTCGATGCACAAAAAGTTCTACGTAAAGATGATGTTGCTTATCTACTAGATACTTTTCTTTAAAAAATTATCTATTATTTTTACTTTCTATATAAGTATGTTTCTTCAGTTCGAGCAGTAAGATGTTTTTATTTTTCGCACTTAAAAAAAATTAATCGGAAAAAAAATCAAAATGGCGATGGATTGTGCAATACAACTTCATAATTATAAGTGACAACATTTTCACGTTAAATTATGGAAGACAGTCAATACCACATAGTTTCTTATCTCCTTGTGAATCAACGTTATCTATTCGAAGTAAATGTACATCAACATAAATATAACAAGAAAGGTTTCTTCAAAAAATACTTAAGTCTATCAATATTGATTTTCACTGCTAAAATCTCAAGAGTAAAACATTCATAGTCATTTAAATATCGTTTACATCTAAGTGAAGTGAAAATTGTATCTATCTATCTATCTATCTATCTATCTATCTGGAGACCCCGTGGCTTATTGGCAAACGTGCTGGACTACAATCTTGTAGTAAGCGAATTCGAACTCGAATCGTAATCTTACGTTCCCTTTCGGACAATTACTCTTGAAAAAGATATAAAATCTCATTTTCAAATTATGGGTTAAATATAAACACTAATGTCCTCATCTTTATTGTTATATACACAACGTTTCGGCCGATGTGACCTCCAGCTTAATGTAGGTGTTTCTTATTGAACTCAGGAAACTTCTTGTCAAACACTAAAGCCTTCATGTCGTAATCGGGAGCCTTAATGATTGATTTAATACAGTTCTAATCGACAATAGTCTCTATGTTGCAGGTTCTGTCCTGGCCAAGCGCGATAATAATATAAAATACTTAGCATAGCTTAAAACGTAACCTGTCAGGGTTAACGGATTGCGAACAGTCTACCCCGCTGGATTGAATAAAGGGTTTGATTCAAATTTCCGCGATGGCTGCGGATTACATGACGGCTCCAGAGTGCGACAAGAAGATTCTCGAACTCTACAAGGTTCACAAGTTCGATAAGGAACACCTGAAAAAGACCAGAGGGCACATCGGCCACGACATTGTATATATATTAATAAAAAAGAGGACAATAATCTGAAAATTCCAAAAAATACAAATCATTAAGCGTTATCTTAAAGGAAAATCGGATACATACAATCACAACTGTTCTTTTACAAGAATAACTCTGACATTAGATAACCCGGGAATGTTGACATGCCATTAAATAAGGAAACCGAACCAAACCAAACTTATCTATCAGTCAATCTATCTATTTTAGACAATTAATTTCAATCTATGTTAGTATGTGTATATTAACCCAACCCCTCCGTCCGATCAGAATGCGATGCTATTTATTTTTTAAGCGGAATTTAAATGGTTGCAGTTTATAATTTTCTTTGTCCTAAAGCGTTTTCCATACGTAATCCGCCCTACTGTTTACCCATAGCTAGTGGGAGAATAGTAGGATGTATACTTTTCCCAAGGATATTAGCGCTATTTGAAATGTAACCAGCCTTATCTTTCAATCCGCTGTGTCCATACCCGATAGCGTTAACCATTGTACGTGACTGCCTCCTTCTATGTATGTATGGATATATGTATGTATCTATCCCTCTATCACTACAGACCAAGTGTAATTAGGAATATATATATATATATCATTGTTGTGCGAAAGGTGAAGTGCCTCCTTCTATGTATGTATGTATGTATATCACTACAGGCTAAGTGTGATTATAGATATAGATAGCTAGATTGATAGATAGATGTACATATGTATGAATGTATCTATCTATCTAAAATAGTCAAAATGTTCTTTTACAAATGTGGCTTTGGCATTAAATAACCCACGAAACTTCATATACCATTGAACAAAGAAACTGAAATAAACAAGGCAAGTTAAAATGCATTTGTTCTTGAGCTAAAGATGTTATGGTAATTTACCACGCACGCATGAACTCTTCCAAGTATAAATAGCAGCATGTTCTGCACTTAAGCGAGAGTTAGTATATCAGCAGACAGCCGATAAGACAGCTTCGTGTGTAACCGACTCATTGGTATATGGTTGTACTACTGTTCTTTGTTAATATATTTGTTTAACTCGTTTCCTGTTTTTGTTTCTTTATTATGGCCCCTAACCAGGCCACAACAAAAGTTGAAGCGTCTCCTTCGATATATGTATGTATGTATGCTTGCAAGTCTTTTACGGTCAGCTGCGTGATGGCAAAAGGCCGCAGAATAAACCTAGGAAGAGGTATAAGGATTTGTTACATAATTATTGGATCCCTAATACATTTTTAAGGTATTGTAGAAATCATTATGGTGATCAGTACAGCTGATGGCCTTGAGAGTGAGTGACAGTGTTTGACCTCACTCTGACCTTGCTTTCTGGGGATAGACTGTGAGAAACGGAACTCCGATAGAAAGCCCCCTTCCGGTTTAAGGAGTAAGCAACTCAGTTAGTCAGTTAGAACTTAGAAGCCGAGCTAGCAACATGTAAGCCTCATCTGCGCAGATTGTCTGGATTGGGGATCTGGAATAAAGTAACATCAACGTAAATCGAAGTCTTGTGTTTATTACATAAAAACTAGCAATGACACAGGGCTTCTGATAAGTAGTGATCCCTAACAGAAACCAGACCCGGAATTCTCAATAGAAGACCAGACGAGACCTTAGAAGATATACCAGACCAAGATAGATGATAGACGATCAGAAGCAAAGCCGGCCAGAAGAATAAACGACAGAGTAAGAAGTAAGAAAGGTATATAACGTTATATGATTTGGTATCGTAAAAAGACCAGTATATAACATATACCTATTTAGTGCCGGTAAAGAAGGCGCTATGCAACGGATTGCTTAAAAACCAACCTTGTAAAAATAAAAATAAATCCTGACAACTGGGAACAGCTGGCATTGGAGAGACCTGACTGGAGAGTTCATGTGGATGATGGTTGTACCAGTTTTGAGAGTGAAAGAATCAATCGTGCATGAAAACCTAAAGCGTCAACTTCGAAAGGGTTACACCTGTCATATTGGAGAGAACATGGAGGGTTGGAAATGTCTGACATGTGGTCGAGTTTTGCTTTCTAAGGCTGGATATGTCAATCATAGGAAGTCTCACCTGGGTCAATCCATGCAGATTCCAGGAGCAAACAATGTGTCTTGTGCTATCTGTGGCAAGGTCTGTAAGTCGGCTTCTGGTCTTAAGAGACATATGGTTGTGCATAAGCATCAAATTGCATCATCTGATTCATCTGATTCATCTCATTCAACGGGAAGGAAGACTTTTCAATGTCATATTTGCATCAAACTTTGTGGATCTGCAGCAGGTTTGATGAGTCATTTGAGGGATCATGCAAGGAAGGGTTATGGTGGTGGAGTTGTCGGATTGTGAGGGACGGCAATGATCTGTAAAGATTATGCTATTGCCATATACAGGGTGTGTCAAAACGTATCAAGATCTTTTGTACTTTTTACACACCTTGTATTCTAAAAAAAATAACGTTCCATTCATTCTTCATTTCTATCTTGGTAAATATAGCTTTAAACTTAGTACTTTTTTGACACACCTTGTATTCTGAAAATAATTAATGAATAGAACGTATTCTTTTCAGAATACAAGGTGTGTCAAATAGTACAAAAATCTCCAAATTTTTTTGACACACCTTGTATGTATATATGTATGTATATATGTATACATGTATGTATCTATCCCCCTATCAAATGTCGCGAAGTGTAATCAGATATAGATAGATAGATAGATAGATAGATAAGAAACAGTAAAATCTGTTAAAATCCTGAGAAACTTTGACAATAGACATCATTATAACTCAGATAATTTGTTGATATTTCAAATAGCAGCAAATAAATATTAATTCGTTTTTAATCGGTTTTGTCGTTTCATTTCTCAGGAGATTATCGGTTTTTTGCTGAATTTCCAGAAAACTCATAATGAAGAAATATGTTTAATGATAATTCAAATAGAATTTTCTTTAGTTAAATAGTTTTGCAATCAAATATGGGAAAATTTATCGACTCCTCATATGAGTCGTAAGAAATGAATAAACAACGTTTATATTAATCGTGCGAATAATTGCGAAACATATTATTTCAGCGACTAGATTGATCAAGTTAAATTTACGTAGAAACACATATCTTTTTGTAGGCAATTTATTTTGTTTTGGCTTCTTGTCGATGGTTTGCTTTAGTACAGAATTCTTGACTTAGCGGCTTACTTGATACATGCCTAAATAGGACCCAAAATATCCGTCTGGGCGCTTGTAGGGGTTACGACTTCTGCCTGAATGCTTCTTAGGGTATCGGGATTCTCACTCCTTTTCCTCCCTTTTTGTGATTTCTGCTGATTTGGGACCATACCCACTCTTCGTATGAGTGGAAATGTCTATTAACGTTTCTTATGATAACTGTACGTTCCCTTTAGGACTTACAGCCTTGGGAAATGTATGAAACCCCTCATCCTCTCAGCTGTGGGTTAAATAATACCAGTACAGTCCTTTTACAAGGATGGCTTTGGCATTGAATAACCCAGGTTTATTTACATACCATTAAACAAAGAAACTGAAACCAAACGAGCAGGATGTGACACAATGTTACTTTTAAGCGAACTTTAACAGATATAATTCAGATGTTTTCCTTCTCCTAGATGTGTTCCCAAACAGGGTTAAAGAGTCCAGTATCCCGTGCTATTTACCCGTGCTCTGAAGGGAGAATAGTTGTAGGCATACTTTCCCCACGGATATCTTATTATAATGGAGATTCGGTGTGTGTCTATAACCAAAACTACGTTACTGCTTACGTCACAATACCCTCAGGCCAGGCATATGTTTCTCAATTTAGAGTGAAAATCACTAATACATAGAACAGAATAAATCTTATTTATTAAAGAGGCCTCTATGAAAATATAGATCAGCCTCAAAACTGCTCACGTTTTTAGTATGTTTAAAATCCTGCATTGTGTCATATATATCACCAAGAAATAAAGGTTTACATAATATATGGTGTGGTTAATTTGCATACTGGTTTTAACAAAACCAGGTTTAATAGATAATCACTTGGTGCTATTGATTTCTAATATTATTTTTCATTCTCCAATGTATTAAAATCAATCCTATGAATGATTTTATATAGAAACCAATTAAAACATAATTAAAATAAGTGTAATCTTTTTTTCATATAGTTTCTCATTTAATTTCGTTAGTCTTTCTAATTTGATATATTTCCTTAGATTAAAACTTAAATACTTAAGTCCGGAGGGCGCATATTCTTGCTAGTTACTATAATAAAGATATGTCAGAAAATAATGAAAGATAAAGACAAAAGTCAAAAAATCGATATTTAATACAGCTGAGTCTTCTTCGAACGAACGGCATGTCGTTTAGAGTTGAACTTCATTAAAATCTTTTGTGTCTGAACAATAATTATCTGATTGGTTTTACTCGTACGTTGCACTTTCGGAATGTAATTAAAATTTTAGTTGAAAGTATCATTAGTAATGTTCTAGCAGGACCTGTGGATATACCCCAGTACGATAATATAATTATTACAACGTTTGATATGTTTACTTAAAAGCTATTGCGAAATACTTCAATATGTAAAAAGTATAATAATCTTGATTTAACTCTATCACTTTCTTTCGTTCTTTTCCTTCTTTCGTCTATTCATTAAGGTCGATTGAAACAAATTAGCGTTATCGCTTTCGCACGCTCATCTACTCTCTTTATCTTACTCCAACTCTCTTTCTTTCTTATTTTTTCTGTGTAGCATGACCTTTTTTCTTGTCGTTTTTTTTTATTATAAAAACGGAATGGACCACTATTTAGCTGAGGTGACCACACTCATAAGAAATCGGCAGATAAGCAAAACCAGATAATCCAGATTTACATTTTTGCATTTCATCTTGGACGACTTGGACGGTCTCATTTTTATCCAGAGGGTGTTGCAAGATGATAACCGTCGTGCTATTAAGGAACACGAGTATTAATATATAGATCGATTTAACTTTTAACTGATAGTTTTTCAATAATTTTAATAAACTCATCACAAAAAAAATTCTTGATTATACGTAGCTATTTAAAAAAAAGTCGAGATCTTGTAAAATAAATGGATGACATGAGAGGTAAAAAAACGAATCAGGAGATGCTCTCCTGGCAGTTACTTCCTAGACTAAAGTGTGCAATAAGAGTTTCGTCACCTCAGCTAAAATATGGACCATATTTTGTTCTCATCGTTGGTACACGTAATCAAATTGAAATTCAATAGGAAAAATCGTTTTTTAAATAAATACTTTTTAATCAGAAGTTTATGAATATTTTTCAACACTTACGCTAAATTAAAAAAAAAATGTTTTTATTCTAAACTAGTCTTTATTTAATCAGAAGAGAAATGTAAATATGCTTATTTAAATAAAGATACAGTTTTTATAAATTAGAAAAAAAAAGAACTAAACAAACGAAAGAGACGTTTTTATACTAAAATATTTTTTTAAAATTAATCAGAAGAGAAATGCATACAATTGTAAAGTGTTAAAGTTCCAAATGCAAAACAAAGCCTTCACAAAACGTTTCCATCACGTCGGGGTCACCAGTTGTATGATTCAAAGTGATAATGCTTGGAGATAAAACTCCGACAAAGGTTGATAGACAAAACATTTTATATACATCACAGGATAAACAGGGTACATAATACATAGAGGGGTACATAAACATACATACATCAGTAATATAAATACATATACAGGAGTAGAGATAATGACACATTCATGAATGGTAAAATACAATATATTTAGGTATCAAAGAGATACCTAAATGTACATAAAAACGTAGTTACGGATACATAACTAAAGGATAGTCATATATCGTAGTAGAGACTTACTAGCAGTGAGGGGCCAGTGTTAAAGGCCGAAGTCCCAACGGGAATGGGGTAGACCTAAGTCTAACCCATAGTGTCTCGTAGGTCGAGCAACAGAAAAGAGTGTGAGAAGTTCAAATCAGCCGCTTAAATATCCAAGGCCCCTAGCGGGAACCAGCGAAACTAAACGGGCAGAAAACTCCCCAGGCAAATCCGAAAATATCGCCTACACAATCTTTATTTACAAAATATTTCTATGTTCATTTAAATAAAAAGATGTTGTTCTGAAGTAGTATCACAATTTGTAAAATTTTATTTTATATTTTCAGATACAATATAAGTGCAAACATTTGTCAGTTGGTTTCTTCACAAATGTTTGCTGTGGAACTTACCGGTAATGAGTTAAAATGTGAACATTCCATTAGCTTGATGAGCTTGGGTGCTTATTGAAGACTTGATCCCTTGATTATTTCCAATTCGTTTTTATTTATACGGAAATGAATTTGAATAAGCAGTAGATTTGTTTATTGTTGAACTTTAAACATCAATTTGTCAAATGAGACGCATAAATAATTGTGAAGAAGCGAACATTATGAGATATCAATTTAATAAGAGACAAGCTGAAGACAATAAAGACATTTAATCTCAATTGAGGCAGGATTACGAGGAGCTTTAATAGAATTTCTATCAGATCATTTCCGGGAAATTAACACATGACAAATTTAATCAAGTCTACACATCAAAAATCGTAGAGCAAGCCTATCGATCCGGAAAGTGCCCATCACCCAATTCCTTAATAGTTGATTGTTTTGTTTTACGACATATCAACACTCTCTCGGGTCATTTAATGCCGAATCATATCATTTTAATAAGCAAAGGATTAATGTTGCTTACAGTATCTGCTATTGCTTAGGTGGTCACCTAAATTAGTATAAAACAGGCTCATCGCTGCTTAACTTCGGTGATCAAGCTGGAACCGATGCTTTCAGCATGATTTTGTTGCATAACGGCATTAAATTCACTACCCTACTTCGTGTATCTGCATACGTAGTGGGTATCGTCACTAACCCTAGACAATATATGTAGTGGTCGCTTAATGAAATCACAACACATGGCATTAGTAGGAGTTTAGACTTTATTTCTTCTTCTCGGCTGTACGTTAGTGGGTGGCTAGCATTGACAATGGGAACTGCCCAAGGGTTGACAATGACTACTCCTACAGCTGCTGGGATGGTGAGGTAAAGGGGTGCTGAACCTCACTGCCCGCTGGCAGCGATGGCCCGTGTCGAGGGTCACTCCTTATGTTCAGTTCGCCGTCTCCTGTCTGACTGTTCAACTGACGACTTGACCCTCTGGTTTTTGTATTGACGACCGCCTACGCATCTTTATTTTCTGATCTGATAACTATTTCCGAACTTATTGTTACCCATCCTTCTTTTGTTCACTTTACCGGGAAAAACTCCTTTGTCATTTTTGTCGTCTTTTCTTCAACTTTGAATTGTACAACTTTTATTCTGAATAGCATAGTGGATAATTTGGTGGACTACGACGCCGTAGTAAGCGAATTCTAACTGGAGGCTCACTATTACGTTCACTTTCGGACAAATAACCATGGAAAAGGTATGAACTACTCACATCCCAGCTATCAGTTACATTGTTCAACTACTGTTCTTCTACAAGGATTGCTTAGGCATTAAATATCCCACGAAGGTTAATATACCCTTGAAAAAAAGAATGAAATTGTCGCATTGAAATAATCTTTTTCTCTATTACCTTAGAACTAGTGTGTAATGATGGACAGGCTACTATCACAGATCCATTACTTTTGAATAGAAAGTCCAATCCTCACTGGATGCCCCATACTAGCGACTTTGCATCACATGCTACCCTTGGCAAACGGGTTGTGTAAATACCTACCCAGTTCATGCACTTTTTGTCGAGGCGGCTTACGTTTGTCATACAGTCAGCGTGTTCTACTAGCAATGTAACTAAAGGTTTATAAAAGAGCAATGTTTAAAATGATTATGCAGCTTTCAATTACCGACTTCGTATAGCGTCAAATAAAAGGAGAGGAGAAATAAAAAGATCATATTGTCAACGACGAGATTATTCGTATACCCATTAATATTGAATATATTGACCCATTTCATAGAATTTAACACCTATATGATGCCAGACTTTTTATATGTTATTAAGTACAAAAAAAGGAATATAAAACTCAATTTTGAGAAGGATAGGTATAATTTACTAAATATGAGAGGAAAAATAAAAAAAAGCAGAAAAGACAAAGTTATTCGTACAGTATGAAAAAATTTTCAATTGTAAACAATTTTGAAAATTATTAAAAACAATTTTCACAAATATCAGTAGTCTGTTCTCGGATTTTATTCCTTCCTTCAATGTTTACACGGGAATGAATCTGGTGACCGACGAATTATTCGAACTTATAGATTTTCAATTGGATTCAAGTCAGTACTCATTGAAGGTTTAACAGAATTGTAATCTTTTTCTGAATCCACGCAGTCACTGATTTAGACGTGTGTTTGCTGTCAAAAAAAACAAAAAAAACGACCAAGATTTTGCGCTGATAATGGTAGATAGATGAAGCAATACAAAATGCAGATTTCAATTTCCGTCGATGAGAGATGTGCCACAGCTCGTTGATATTTTCTATATTATCGTGAATATTTTGGCAATATTTCACCAGTTTAAACCGTATCTTGGATATAACTTTAAACTGCACCTAATAGTTAAGTTCCCTGGAGCTCTGGGGAATGAGGAGAACGCCTTCATCGCCATTACTCCCAGGCCCACCGTGACCCTGTTAGGGTCCCATCTATGAATAGAAAAATGAGTTTAAGAAAAACTGAGTTTTAAAAAATAATTTTCAATACCCATCTCGAGTGAATAAAATTGGATGCATTCGGCATAAAATAACGCAGCAAAGGTTGACACGCCTTTAAATCATCTCAAGCATCCAGCCAATGAGTTTAAACCACACTAGGCCGTAGATGGATATTCCCATGGTATTCTAAGACTCTTCGACGATGTGAGGAGAAAATAAAGTATAGATATGTAATTGGTATTTTCTGGTTTGTAGGCGGATACACTAAATAGATAAGAATACTTGATATCATATAACTTTCCGTCAGACTTTTGGAAGAATATGCTAATCATATTTTCCAAATCATTTATTCCTTTTTTCATTTCGTCGTATTTCATTACACACATATATACGCACACGCACACATACACACACACGCACACATATACACACACACACACATCTCTCTCTCTCTCTATATATATATATATATATATATATATGTGTGTGTGTGTGTGTGTGTGTGTGTGTGAAAAAAGGAAGTGAATCCGACGGTATGTAGTATATTAAGAAAAATGAAAAAACACAGGTTTAAATGGGTTAAGTGGTGAGTTTATTGGCCGACGCTGCAGTGTTTCGATCTATTAATTAGATCATCTTCAGGGTATGTGTTGGTATATGGAAGGTGATAAGAAATTATTTATCACAGAATAACGAGAAAAGCGAGTA
>CM042141.1:132385497-132396592 GCA_023376005.1 Doryteuthis pealeii
AATATTCATAATTTGGAAATGGCAAAACACTCACGCACACACAGACACACACATACACACACACGAAACACACACACACATACACACACACACACGTACACACACACGCGCGTTCGCGGATATATATATATGTGTGTGTGTGTGTGTGTGTGAGTGTTTTTACCATTTCCAAATTATGAATATTCAAAACTTTTGCTTGACTTAATGGATTTCCTATGATAATTTCCCTATGGGACCGATCGGATATATATATATATATATATATATATATAATATATATATACATAAGTTATTTGGTCATGGGGCTAAACTGTCTTTCATCTTTGATATTCTCATTCGCAACCCGCAAAACCTTGCCTAATACATAAATAGATAAAGAGTTAAAAGAAACTAGGAATGGAATTTTGCTTTCATCTTTGTTATTGTAAAAATATAAAAAAAAAACACCAATGGTCCTTAACTTAAGAAAAGAAAATGAAAAATAAGTAAAGGGTTATTTTCCTCCAGGTCGTTGAAAAGAAAAGAAGAAAAAATTTCCTGAAAAAATAACAATGTCAGAAAGAGGATTCTGAAAACCAGAATAAAATTAAAAAGTACAAAAAAAATGGCTGACTCAGGATTCCTGTAAGCAGAAGGTGAAATCCAATCTATCGCTGAGAAAAACTTGAAAATGCAATTATATTCACCTTTGCCTATTTTGTGTTAAACTTTGTAGAATTTGTTTTTATTTAGTGTTCATTCGTGACTATGGGTTTCATCGTCAGTAAATAAACCTACATGCTGCTTCATTTTTCGCTCTGAGCAGAAACCCATATATATATATATATATATATATATATATATATATATATATATATATATAATATAATATTAATATTTTGAAGGCCAATACAATGCGTATGAAAAATAAAAACAAAAAGATGTTATTTTTGTCTTATCGATTTCGAAGCATGAGCTTCGTCATCAGAGTTTATTTTCAGAAATGGACGTGCTTATGTTTTTATTTGTGTGGTTACAATTTCTCTTCTTATTTCCTTTTCCTCTCTTTTTTTTTCTCTTTCTTCTTCTCCTTTATGAATGAAATGGGCGAATAACTGTAATTTCTTATTCTCTCTTTTTTTTTAAAGATTGTGGAGAACAAAATATTCCTAATATCGTCTGTCATCCGGTAAAATGTTCCAAGTGTGTTGCAAGTGTGTTGCCATGTCAAAAAAAAAAAAAAAAATAAAAACCGTCAATAGAAAAATTTATATACTTAGCATTTTTTTCGCTTTCCATTTGTTTTTCTAAAATATGTTCAATTCATATATATATATATATATATGTGTGTGTGTGTGTGTGTGTGTGTGTGTGTGTGTGAATTGAACATTTTTTTGAAAAAACAAATGATGTTGATAAATCGCTGACAGAATCTGTTTCAACCTTTAGCGGTCTTCTTCAAGAGCGAAATATATATGATTCAAGGACGGAAATAAATAAACCGTTAAAAGATAGGAGGGTACAAACGAACGCCTGTGTGAACGTTCAAGTTCGGAGCCGGAATCTATTTAAATTCAAAAATGCATATACTGTGTTAAAAATAAAATTAATTTTATTTTAAAAAATCAGAAGCATTTATAATCCGCAGGAAAACTCAAAAGAGTTTGTTGTAAAAATATATAATAAAAATGTTCGTGATTCCAGCTATAAGAAAGTAGGTTTAAAAGTCCACAACATAATTGAAAAATATAGAAAGTTTTCATAGGATTAGTGGTGTTGATAAAATCCGTGGTGTTGCAGATCATATTTAGCCACCGGATGTATAAATCCAAATACGTTGTTTTTTCAAACTTTCTAATTTTGATATTTTGCAATAAGTTGCGTTAAACCTGTTTACTTTACGTTTCCTATTCCTTGAGTTACCTGGCCCATTAGATCTGTTTAGTTCCTGTTTACAGATATATTGCAGATTTTTGGTGAATCCACTTTCCTTCAGAGCCTCATTATAGAAGGATTTATTGTTTTTAAAAATACCATTGTTAGCTGACAGTCTATTGATTCTGATATTTATAGAATGAGAGATCTTATCTAGTATAGATTTGTGGTGGTTAGATTTTCTATTCCCATATAATGGTATGCGTCCTTCCTTATGGAAAGGTAGGCAGGTATTCGTTTCTAGATTCAGTATTATATCTAAAAAAAAATTCTATCTTGCAGTTTGGTTTGATTTCAATTCTTAGTCCTAATTTTTGGAAGGTGTTAACTATTTTTTTCGAGATACTTGACGTTAGGGGGCCGTTACTATTAGGAACGAGGATCAGCTCGTCATCACGATAAAGACCTATTTGAGATGGTGGGACTATATTACCTAATGAGTGTATGATATTGATTCCTACTAAGTCAGATAATTGGGCAGAATCATAAGCTCCCATCGGTAAGTCAAAATTATTGTTTCCTTTTTAAACCCAATCTGACTTATTATTCCTTAATATAGTTTTACGACAGGCCATTATAATATCACTATCCTCTTGTGATATATATACATATTTCTTTGCGAAATCTATGCTTTCCCTAGCAATTCCTTGGTTACTGATGGGTAATAGTCTATAATATCAAATTGAATCAGCGTTGCTTTGCTTTTGTTGTCAATTTTTTGGAACCAATCTATAGTGTCCATTGAGTTTTTCCATATATGGCATTTTGTTTTATTAAGGGTTGTTTCTACAATTTCTTTGGCTATTTTTTTAGATACTAGCCCTAATTTATTCTTAGTGGGGTTTATTAATCTAAATTGGCGGTTATTCTCAAAATTGGGTGTATGGTCCTTGATTAATACATATGCATTTTTTGGGTCTATTTTACCCATTCTGTCCCTAACTGTCAGGTTGTCAGTTATCTTAGCGGTATTATAATCTATTTCAGACCTGGTGTCGTTATGGTCTAGCTTATAGTCTTTACAGAAGGTATCTACAAGGTATTTGTGGTATTCCTCGGGGTTGACTTCATAAAAGTTTGGTGTTTTGTCCGCTTTCATCCATATTTTTGTTGAAGTTTTTATATTTGATGAATCCTTTTTTAGTTCTTGTTAAAAAGGATTCGAGTCTTTTCGGAATTTAACTTTCCTAATCATATTTAGGAGGTCCGTTTCGAAATGGTTCAAGTGTTTACATTTAGGTGGTTTTTTGTGTAAGTTTTCAAGCCGTAAACATCCATTTGTGAGTATCCTTTGAATGGATTTAGAAAGAAGCAAAATTTCCATCGTAGCCTTTTGATTAAATCAATGATTTTCTCGGCTAGCAGATAGATGTATTTCTTTTCGGTGGGATACGGGATGCTTTTCATAGAGTATTTAGTAGTAAATATATCCATCATGTAAATCCTCTAAGATCTTCAGTGGTTGATTTCCAGAGAGCTCAACTTAGTAAGGAGCATAAATATAATCCAATGTCCAGAGAAAAAATCTTCCCTACGATATAGCAATTTAAAAAAAAACCTGTCGCAGTTTGCAGAGCTCAATATGTGCACTTATTGTTAGAGTTACAGGTGTCTAAAAAGTCTCGATACTTTTTGTACTTTTTTACACACCTTGTATTCTGAAAAAAAAATTCCATTCATTAATTTTTGTTTCAGAATACATGGTATGTCAAAAAAGTACCAAGTTTAAAGCTGTATTTACCAAGATAGAAATGAAGGATGAATGGAAAGTTATTTTTTCAGAATACAAGGTGTGTCATAAAGTACAACAAATCTCAATACTTTTGAGACATGTTGTATATATAATATAATATATATATCATGTGTGTTGTTGTGTGTGTGGTGGTGTTTGTGTGTGTGTGAAGTCGTCTGGGTGGCCTAACGTTGGTATGAAGTGAGGAAGTCTATCCACTTTTCACTAGCCGATAAGATTGTTTTTAGCACCTGAGGTGGACCGCCCTACCTACAATCAGCTCCTCACTTTACCATACAGATCACTTTGCAATTCATACCCTGAGTTGGTGAGGACTGGTAACGAAATAGGTGGTTCACACACGCATATATATATATATATATATATATATATATATATATATATATATATATAAGCAAAAGTACCCGTACGAAAATATTTTTAGGAACAATTTAAATAAATCATCGAAAATGTATTTATACAGTGTTTATTTTGGGGATTTTTAAAAATATTTAAAAAAATGTAATCCTGTATTTTTGAGTCTTTTGAAACAATTTCATATCATAATATTGACATTTATTAGTAGAATTCAGAAATCTAATAAAAACAAAATCCCGTATGGAAAGTTTAAAAATCTGATATAATTATTCAGTCGATTATCTTTATAAAAAAAAAATCGTTTTTATCTGTTTATTTTTTTCAGATTTCATAAAATACAATAACCGTAAAAAATATTTCTCCTAACACATTTTAAGAAAAAAAAAACTATTCATAGAATTTGTTAAAAAAACGGTAGTCAGTTGATTTAATGGTACGAAAATGTGAACAACAGTAAACATTATTTTCGTTCAATTTTCATTATTTCTTTAAGCTGAATCATCGTATTTTTACTTAAGCTCAAGATAGTATTTAAAAACGTTTTCATTAGAAAATTAAGGTCGATAGGCAGTTTAAGCTGAATCATCCTTAATCTTATATTGTTTTAAAAAGTTTTCATTAGTTTCTAAAAATTAAGACTTTTTTTACCATTAGTATTAATTACAAAACAACTCGTTTATTATTTTTATTTACATACCACCATATATTGGTGAATATTTCAAATCATTTCCACGATATTTTTTATTTACATTTAAAATCTTTTTTAAAAAATGTAACCGTAAATAAATTAAAGTGAGTGTACAATTTAAGAATATGGATAAAGATTTGATTTTACGTTAAAAGACTGGACTAAAAAAAAAAGAGTTTACGTTAAAATTTAGTCCTTGTTGTAGCGGCATTTTGAATGACAGGTAGCAACACGCAACTGATATTCAATCTTTCTTTCTTTCTTTCTTTCTTCTTTTTCTGCTGATACACCTCAGCAGGAACAGCTTACGATACTTTCCGAAAATCATTTGATTTTTATATGATTAATTAATTATATCCCTTAATCAGTAAAAATCAATAACCAAATTTGGAGTGTTTCTTAGAAGGATATTAATCTATATGCAAGATTTCAAATCTGAGTGACTTCTCTTTCTGTGTTATAGATCGACATGTACATAGCAAAAACTTTCTTATATATATATATAAGAAGATATAGTATGAACAAAAAGTAATAAGACAATCAGGAATATTTCTTGTATGTTGTTTATTCTCAACTAGTTTCGACCTTAGGTCATCGTCAGGATAAAAATTTCTTATTTGAAGAAATTGTTTATAGATTTTTTAAAGGGAGCATTATAGAAGAACTATAAAATTAAAGTGTTTTTGAGGGTTTGACATGCTATTAAAATCCTGATAGACGAGTGTGTTACTAGTAGCATGTCCATTTGTTTCGTGAAGAACCTTTATGAGGTGGGTTATTTTTTTTAATGCTCTTATATATGTGTTGGAGGGTTCATGGGAGTTGTGTATATGACTATATGTGTATACATATAAATGTATGTGTGTGCATACATATATGTGTGTGAATGTGAGTGTATGTATGTATCTCGGTACTGTGCGCGTGACTTCTAGATTTTTAATTGGGTCAAAAGTGGCTTGTTTGATGCGTGGTGGTCAGTGATCGGAAAATTTCTGTATGTACATTTCGGCCTATTATGCCGCATCAGCAGAGTTATAGACAGGAAGACTGCTCTGAGTGTGATTCTAACCCTGACTGTCAAGCTGACAGGCGGGGATTCTAACCATTCCATTAGCTAGTTTTTTCCCAGATTTTTCGTTTGTTTTGAACTCAGTTATATTCCACTTTTGGTGACTTGCTACATGAAAGTTTTGCTTTATATTTGCACGGGTATGCCCGCCTAATTCTTAATTATCAATTAATTAATTTTCAAAATTAGGTATAACTACAATTAAGCACATATTCCCCCCCAAAAAAAAATATATATATGGCGGGGGGGGGGTCTATTTGTGTGTATTTCTAATGGGTTGTATTCCTCAACTTGAAGGGATAATTCCCTATCTAGCTGAGTATAAGTTCTTAACCGCGGTCACACTTAAAAGTTTTATTGTTGGGAATATCTTCGAGTTGTATTGCGTGATTTACCGCGGAAAACTGCAATTGCAAACGAAACTGGATCTTATGTAATTCATATCTATATGAGGGCCGGTAGAGCTTTTGGCTAGAAACCACAAGGTTCCTGGTTCGATACCGGTCCTCGCCAACTCAGCGTATGAGCAACACATGGATCTGTGCGGTAAAGTAAGGAGCTGATAGTAGGTGTGGCGCTCCACCTCAGACGCTAAGATAATCTCCTTGTTCTAGCGCTAGTGTAAAGGGGATAGACTCCCTCACTGATTGGCTGATACCGACATTAGTCCGCCCCGACAAATTTACTTTCACTTATATACTCATTCAACATCAGGTATATAATCGGAGAGAGAGAGAGAGAGAGAGAGAAACTATATGATAGATGATAGATGATGGTTTTTACTTTTTACATTCTGCTTGTTGACTCGCTGCTTACTGCTTCTACTGGTTCTAACTCGTCGACCATTTTCTCTGTGATAACTTTTCCTCGGGGCTTCTGCTGGGGTTTAACCTTTTTTGTAGATTTATTCGGGTTGTCATCTCTTGTTTTAAATTACTTAACAAGACTTGGTTGTTTCTTAATAAAGCTTTATTTCCAGAACCCAGCCCATAGTTCCGCCACGGTGAGACAAGCTCAGAGCGGCGACTTTCACGCCCAGTCGCTCTGAAATCACTGCCGAATCTGACTAAACTAAAACTTATTCTCACGGCACCTAATCGCGCCTTTCTAAGGGGTAAAGTAAAAAGGTGACTACCCGTTCATAACTGTTGGGTAAATTTCCATAGGTCCCCATTATACTAAATCTTTTAAAAAAAACATTGACATATCTTTTGTGGAAAAGATAGAATGAATGTGCCGGAAAACGTATCCGTCCGCTGAAGAAGTTAATAGTGATTTGGAAAACTGGTTCGCTTTAAAATCTGTATAAGTCTATAACACAACTCCCAGAAGGTTGGAAAATATGTGGATCATAAGGAAGTCTATTTGACAACATTTTAGTGACACTGAAGAATGATGTTTTGTTTATATTTCCCAATTTACATGTTGTCGTTAATGGTTAAAGAAATTCGTTCCAATCCTATATAATACACAAATACACACAGGTATATTTCCGAGAAGCACTAGATCATCGGCGTAGTCTGTATCATGTATTGCTAGGTGACGGCATCATTTAATGTGTTTATGTATTTAAGGCCATTAAATTTCGATATGTGACATGGCGTCTAATTCAAGGAATATGCAATTTCTATACTTATCTGATTCTGTGGTATCTGATATTCTTCATATCTGCTATTCAGGATCGGAGTTGCTGGTATTCTAGATCTGTTGACGGTCTGTCATTTTCTCTGTTCTTTGAGTCTGGAAATCACATAGGATTTTCTTGGGATGTACTTGCGTCCGTTGGCAGATCTTAATAACAAACACAAGATATTGTTTTTTTCTCATATATTTATTGTACCCCAAGTAAAAGTGCCTGGAGGACAGAACTGTATATTCCGTCTAATCTTCCTGAAAAACTCAACCCAGACTCTGGCCGTCCCACCTCCTACAAAAGCTTTGCATGACCTCTCTCTCTCTCTCTCTCCTCTCTCTTCTCTCTCTCTCTTCCTCTCCTCTCTGTTCTGTCTGTCGTCTGTCTGTTTTCACTTTCACTGAATGACACTCCTCGACCAATCAGACGCCAACAGGTTCAGCTTTTACACCGTCCCAAATTTTAGTTAAATTTTAGACCATTATCATATAGTGTTATTATACTTAAAACCTTTGGGTTTCCCACATCTCATTATTTACTATACCTTTTCCTATATTAGCGAGATTCGCTTGTTACAGAATTTCCGAGAAGCGGCTAGATGATCTTACATAGTCCTGTATCCTGTAAGATATGTCTGCTTCTTGAATTCATTTAGAGTGACAATGGAGTTCCTTCGTGAAGTATCTTAATACGTTCCGTTAGCAATAATATCTTACAGTCTTAATGGTGCATCTTTTTATCAGATAGGAAAAGAAAAATGATTAGATCACATTTCCCGAAAGAAATCTTTTAAATTAACCTTTGAAGTTTGATTTCCAATAATGGCAAACGGTGCGGGTTATGAGAAGGTCAAAGCTGAATTCAATAATAATCACAACCGTCAATGAAAATAAAATACATCAACAAAATAATCGCTTATTAAAACGAAGCAGGAAATTATAATTATATTAATTATAATAATACAACCTGTTCTTTAATTGTACGCTTTATCATCTTGTAATACCCTCTGGTTAAAAATGAGAACCGTCTTAAATCGTCCAAAAGAAAAAACATAAACGTAAATCCTGATTATCTGGTGGTGTTATCAGCTGAATTCTTAATTCTTATGTACATCGTCCACATCAGTTAAATAATGGACCGGTCCGTTTTTAATTAATAAAGAAGAAGTAATAAAAAGGACATGCTACACAGATAAAATAGAAGAAATAAATAAAGAAAGTGTCCGAAAAAAAATGAAAACTACTCATACCTTTGCAATCTCCTGAGGGAAGAAAGCAGGAATAAAGATTGCGTAGTAATTATATACATTGGTTGGGTCTACTTTCCTTTTGATTTGGTCGATAATTGGGGTAAAATTAATACCTTGTCACCACTCACGAAGGAACTACGTTTTTTTCTGGACTATTCTACTTAGAATAATGTTACTGATTCCTTTTTTACCTACTTGCAGGATCGCAACAATGTTTGTTGCAAGCATTTTCCCTGGTTAAACTTGACCCAGGAGGTCATTATTTGTATCCTCACCCAAGTGAAACGGGCAATTCGCCAAAAAAGAAAGAAAGAAAGAAAGAAAGAGAAATATCTAGAGAAGGGATGAGCACACGGAAGCGATAACGCTAATCTGTTTAAATAGAACATAACGAAAAGAAGGAACTACGTTTTTTTCTGGACTAATTCTACGAGACCTAAGGTTACGATTCCTTTTCACCCACTTGCAAAGAAGGAAAGGAAGAAAGAAAGAAAGAGAGAGAAAGAGATGGGTTTAATCTAGATTATTAATAAATTTTACAGATTAGTAAGTAAACATATCAAACATTGTAATAATCATATAATATTTCTTTCCATTTTTTTTTTCTAATACCTTTCTTCTTTCTTTTCCATGATTTCTTTCTTTCGTTCTTTCTTCCGTTTTCTTATTCATATAGTATATTTCATTCTTTTATCTTACTATACATCCTTTCTTTCTTTTTTTCATTTCTCTGCTTTCCTTGTTTCTTTTTACATTCCTTTCTTTTCTATTCAATTCTGTTCTTTCCTTTTTTTATTTCATTTGTCTTTATTTTTCCTAACCTCCATTCTTTCTTCATTTCTTCGCCATCGGTTTTTCTAATTATGCTTCTTTCTTTCTTTTTCTTTCTTTTTCTTTCTGTTTGTCTCTTCGTTTACTTTATTCTTCCCTCTTTCTTTTTCTGCCATGATTTCTTCTCGTAATACCTTCCTTCTTTCTTTTCTTAAACTTTCTCTTTCTCAGTTCCTTAATCGTCTTCTTTTTCTTCTTTCTTTGCTTCTTCTTATTTATCTTCCTTTCTTTCTTTTCTTTTCTTTTCTTTCTCTCTTTTAATTTTTCTTTTCAATTATAAAATTCATTAATTCTTTTCATTAATATCCCGTCCGACTGATAAGCAAATGACAAAAGCGAACGAGCATAAAACGAAAATGTAAAGGTGTGGAAATAAAAAAACAAAAGAAGAAAAAAAATCAAGAGAAAATCCCTTGCAGCGGATTTTCTTATTTTTTAAATTTTATTTATAGGAAATGTGCTGACGACATGACTGAAAAAAGATTTGACAAAGAACATCTAAAAGAAGAGCGAAATCAGTGATCAATCTCAACCCAAAATATGTGCATCAGAGCCAATTACGTCTCGTCTTAACACTTTAATTATAATGGAGATTCGTATCTCTGAAGGGAGACGATGACGCTAATCTGTTCAAAATAATAGAACATAAAATGAAAAGAAAACGAAAAAAGGAAAAAAAGAGTGCGCACATCAAGGCATAAGTTTGAAAAATATGAAGATCTACAAGAACAATGTGTCAAGAAATGGATGGATAACGATCTAATTTGCCTACGAAGTCGAGGAATTTAATTAACAAACTAAAAGCATTATCCGCATTTTTTTTAAATAATTAAACTTAAGTAAACTTAGACTTTCTAACAGACAGAGGAAAATACATCAAAAAGATCCAGGAATAAAGGCTTTAAACCGCAATCACAAATGGATATGGAATTGATCCAAACAGTGTGACAATAAACCAATAATGCCTGGGTGATATTCGGTGAATACTGCTGTGCTGTGGATTCTGAGTTAGTGGTATGATGCCTTTTTGGCCCCGAAATATTGCTGAACCCAGAGGAATCCATCATCTGATTGAAGGCTTTTTTAAATGCAATGCCCACTGTTTTTAAACTGTTTAAAATAAACAGCAAAAATACGTTATATATTCGAAGTTATATCATATATAACTTTATAATAATAATTATATATATATATATATTAATATATATATATATAAAAATAAATTTATTCATAGGTGTACAAAACATTTAAGGTGCCCACATTGTTACAATTGGTTTCCGTGCAATTGTTACCAAATTGGTTTTTCCAAAACCGCATTTAAGCCACCCTTTCTTTCCAAGACAAACGCGCACTGTTAAGAAAAAGTGAAATGTCAATTCAATTTATATATGTACGTATTATTTTTGTTGTTAGTGGGGGCAAAATTTAATTTTCCGCCGCGTTTGTAATTAAAAACGGTTACTTCCCGTTTTTGTGCTCATATAATTTCAGTAAACGCAAATCCTTCCCTAATTTAACACCTGTTCGCCTGCGTCCATGATTGTCCTTTTTGATCTAAAAATAAAATAAATAATATAAAAAGGTGTGTCTAAAAAATATAG
>CM042141.1:132396692-132431692 GCA_023376005.1 Doryteuthis pealeii
AATACCAACAGGTAGGCAATTGCAAACCAGTCGGCATTTTGAAGTTTGTTTACTTGTAAAAAATATCTTAAAACGTCAATAAAAATTGGAAAATTAACTTTTTACTGTTTTCTTTTTACGTTTAATATAAAGAACAATTCCAAGTTATGGGTTATAAAAAGAAAAAACACATTTCTCTCACATAAAACCTAAATTTTGCATTTTAAAGTAAATCGGCTCAAGTCCGCGCAAGAACGCGCAAGAACGCGCATTTGTTGACAAGTTATCCGATCTTGACGTGTACACTTTTCTTTCATATGGATGGGCAGACGAAATAAAAAATTTCTGAAGCAAAAAACAAATTACTAATTTAGCATTTCCTTGATGCCTCACATTTAACTCTTAATATTATTGAGTCTTCTTCTTCGGCGAAACTTTTTTTTGGTAAAATACAATACACAAAATAAAGAAACAAAAAAATAAAATAAAAAGTTTATTTACCTTCAGAATTTTGACTGACAGTAATATCTGCTTTCTGTATATACACGGAGAATTATTTTTTTCAAATTAAAATAATAAATTTCTTCAAAACACTGTTTGGTTCTCTTTCACGTCCAGAGTAGTTAAAATGTGTACGCGCGAGGCCACCGATATAGTATCTTAGAAGGCATTGGTACGCGTCGGGTATTTTTGACTTGTTTACCCATAACACATCAGTGAAAATGACAAATACGTTTTATTTC
Source organism: Doryteuthis pealeii (assembly GCA_023376005.1). Taxonomy (NCBI): domain Eukaryota; kingdom Metazoa; phylum Mollusca; class Cephalopoda; order Myopsida; family Loliginidae; genus Doryteuthis; species Doryteuthis pealeii. The sequence goes on from CM042141.1 coordinate 132,397,415, forward strand.
CATTACAGGCTTCCGTAATCATTCTCACAACAACTTTTAATTCAAACATTATTTTCAAAAATTCATAAAAATAAGAATCGGACACGTTATGTCATTATTTTTAGCGAGATATGTTTATACATATTTTCTTTGATTATGAAATACGATTTTGTTAAACATTAAACAAAAGTATTATTTACATTTTATAAAATTTTGAAAATCTCTGAAAATCTCTGAAAAATAAATAAAAATGTACACAATACGAACTTTTAATATAAATTCTTTTGAAAATAATCTAACAATTAAAAAAAAAAAAAAAAAAAGATACATTATTTTTCTTATTTACGAGATTTTAGTTTCAATGTTTAAGATGCCCTATTCCAAACCGATTATTAGCGAATTATCTTTTTTTATATATGTTATGTCATATATTGTCTTTATAAAATGTAAAATTTATTTATATGCAAAAAAAAAAAAAAATATTGTTGGGGGGATCAATACGCGAAACAAAACTAAAACGAAAAAAATTATTAGTTTTCAATTTAGTAAAAAATTATTTACAATAAAGTTCATCTTTTATTACTTCATAAACAGAAAGTTTTATTAGAATCGGATCGTTAGTTTATTTATATGATTTTTAGAAGAAATTTCCTGTGATCACCCTTATATAGTAGGCGAGAATTTGCACATGGCTACCAACAGGAATGAATAAAAGAAAACGTCTTCGGCATAAAATAAAACCCAACAGGTTGACATGCTGTGAAAATTCAACGAACAAACGAAACATGTTAGGGGGAGGGGGAAGGGGGTCTTATCCCACAGCAGATGGTGGAGACAGTGTATTCTAAGCCCCAATGACATGGTGATAGTGCCGAATTAGAAAGAAACCAGTTTAACCATAGTTATATTATTTTATTACAAAGGCAACTACTATTTTAATATTACAAGTAGTAGTAGTAGTAGTAGTAGTAGTACCAATGTTATACTCATCACTAATTATTCTCTAGGAATAATTAACTCACTTAGTATCAAAATAATTATGAATACTTTTGCTAATGTCATTTATTATGACTTTACTCTACACATCTACTGAAGTTGATGAGTGAAATATGTAGACGAAAATTTTCAAGGCAACGTCTCATTAATTTATTTGTCGCTATATAATTATCAATTGACATTTTTTTTACTAATAATTATCACGGTTGTATTTGCTACTCTGTTGTTGGGTAACATTCGTACGCAAAGAAATATTAAATTAACAGCAGAACATACGTTGTTGCCTAGAGGAATTCTAGCCTCGTTTTCATGTTGTAATTATTGGAAAACAAAAACATCAAACAATACTCTCCATATACACACACATATATATATATATATATAATATATAATATATATATATATATATATATATATATGTGTATATATAATACTCATCAGATTAACCGACTAAGAAGCATACGTGTATTTCATATCACACACACACACACACACACACACACACACATATATATAATATATATATATATATATATATATATATATATATTATATATATATGTGTGTGTATATGGAGAGTATTGTTGATGTTTTTGTTTTCCAATAATTACAACATGAAAACGAGGCTAGAATTCCTCTAGGCAACAACGTATGTTCTGCTGTTAATTTAATATTTCTTTGCGTACGAATGTTTACCAACAACAGAGTAGCAAAATACAACCGTGATAATTATTAGTAAAAAAAATGTCAATTGATAATTATAGCGACAAATAAATTAATGAGACGTTGCCTTGAAAATTTTCGTCTACATATTTCACTCATCACTTCAGTAGATGTGTAGAGTAAAGTCATAATAAATGACATTAGCAAAAGTATTCATAATTATTTTGATACTAAGTGAGTTAATTATATTCCTAGAGAATAATTAGTGATGAGTATAACATTGGTACTACTACTACTACTACTACTACTACTTGTAATATTAGTAATAGTAGTTGCCTTTGTAATAAATAATATAACTATGGTTAAACTGGTTTCTTTTCTAATTCGGCACTATCACCATGTCATTGGGGCTTAGAATACACTGTCTCCACCATCTGCTGTGGGATAAGACACCCCTTCCCCCTCCCCCTAACATGTTTCGTTTGGTTCGTTGAATTTTACAGCATGTCAACCCTTGTTGGGTTATTTTATGCCGAAGACGTTTTCTTTTATTCATTCCTGTTGGTAGCCATGTGCAAATTCTCGCCTACTATATAAAAGGGTGATCACAGGAAATTCTTCTAAAAATCATATAAAATAAACTAACGATCCGATTCTAATAAAACTTTCTGTTTATGAAGTAATAAAAGATGAACTTTATTGTAAATAAATTTTTACTAAATTGAAAAGACTAATAATTTTTTTCGTTAGTTTTTGTTTCGCGTATTGATCCCCCCAACAAATATCTTTTTTTTTTTTTTTTGCATATAAATAAATTTTACATTTTTATAAAGACAATATAATGACATAACATATATAAAAAAAGATAATTCGCTAATAAATCGGTTTTGGAAATAGGGCATCTTAAACATTGAAACTTAAAATCTCGTAAATAAGAAAAAATATGTATCTTTTTTTTTTTTTTTTTTTAATTGTTAGATTATTTTCAAAGAATTTATATTAAAAGTTCGTATTGTGTACATTTTTATTTTATTTTTCAGAGATTTTCAGAGATTTTCAAAATTTTATAAAATGTAAAATAAATACTTTTGTTTAATGTTTAACAAAATCGTATTCATTAATCAAAGAAAATATTGTATAAAACATATCTCGCTAAAAATAATGACATAACATATGTCTATTCTTATTTTTATGAATTTTTGAAAATAATGTTTGAATTAAAAGTTGTTGTGAGAATGATTACGGAAGCCTGTAATGGAAATAAAACGTATTTGTCATTTTCACTGATGTGTTATGGGTAAACAAGTCAAAATACCCGACGCGTACCAATGCCTTCTAAGATACTATATCGGTGGCCTCGCGCGTACACATTTATACTCTGTGACGTGAAAGAGAAACCAAACAGTGTTTGAAGAAATTTATTATTTTATTTGAAAACAAATAATTCTCCCGTGTATATACAGAAAGCAGATATTACTGTTCAGTCAAAATTCTGAAGGTAAATAAACTTTTTATTTTATTTTTTTGTTTCTTTATTTTGTGTATTGTATTTTACCAAAAAAAAAAGTTTCGCCGAAGAAGAAGACTCAATAATATTAAGAGTTAAATTGTGAGGCATCAAGGAAATGCTAAATTAGTAATTTGTTTTTTGCTTCAGAAAATTTTTTTTATTCGTCTGCCCATCCATATGAAGAAAAAGTGTACACGTCAAGATCGGATAACTTGTCAACAAATGCGCGTTCTTGCGCGTTCTTGCGCGGACTTGAGCCGATTTACTTTAAAATGCAAAAATTTAGGTTTTATGTGAGAGAAATGTGTTTTTTCTTTTTTATAACCCATAAACTTGGAATTGTTCTTTATATTAAACGTAAAAGAAAACAGTAAAAAGTTAATTTTCCAATTTTTATTGACGTTTTAAGATATTTTTTACAAGTAAACAAACTTTCAAAATGCCGACTGGTTTGCACATGCCTACCTGTTGGGTATTAATTTTTTTAAAAGACTAGTATTATTTGTATTATTCAGACTATTATCCTTATCCTCATTGTTATCTGTAAAAAAGTTTCGGCCGATGTGCCCTCCGACATTTTTCAAAAAAGAAGGTTCCCGAATTCGAGAAGACTCCCGAGTCCGACAAGAAATACCTGAAGAAGGCCGGAGGTCTCATCGACCGAAAAGTTGTACAGATAACAATAAGGATGAGGACAATAATCCGAATAATCCAAATAATACTAATTATCAAACCACATCTAAAAGATTCAGATAATTCTTTTAAAGACATATTTTAAATTTTATTTTTTTATCTATTTAATCCATAGATGGGACCTAAATAGGTACCTCACCCCGGGTTTATGTAGACCTGGGAGTAATAGCGATGAAGGGATACTCCAAACTCTCTAGAACTTTGAACTTTACTATTAGATGCAGTTTAACATCATATCCAATACCCTCATCATACATAGGATAAAAAGGTTTGTGCAATAGGCTTGGAATAATCATATAGGAGCTAGAGCTTGACTTGACCAGCCAATTGATCGGAGGGAGCCTCTCCGACAGCCCATCTATTCTAAGTAATGACCAAAGTGGAGTGTTGCATGTCATGGACTGCTCAGTCACCAGGATTCCATCCTTAAGCATCAATGATCGCCACTCTCAGCCAACATCTGCAATTGGGGGATTTTACCCCTCTGCAGAGTTGCAGTCGGTGTGTTCTTCTGTTCCATTGAATTTGTTATTTTTAGCAAGCCTCTAAGGAGTTCAATAATACCTGAAAGTTCCAAAACCGGAAATTTTAGTTAAATTTGAAAATTTCGTACGTCAAAATCTATTGAAAACACATCAAAATCGACCTGTTTTCATTATTTTTGCGCATGATAAAAAAAGAAAAAAAACTTACGTAGAAACTCTTAAAACTAATAAACTAAGTTCGAAACCTAGGGAATTTTTTTTAAATTTGAGTAATTTCATATCTAGACGTGCATCATCTTTATTTTAATATTTAAAAAATGTGTAGGAGCATTGAAAACTAGTTAAGTAACCTTAAATTTTTAGCAATCCTCTTATAGGTTCAATAATAACTGATAAGTGTCAACATTGAAAATTTTGATTAAATTTAAAAAAAAATCTTATACATCAAAATTTAATGAAAATATACTGAAATCAGTTGCTATACTTATAAGTAAATAGTGCTCATAATCGTGAATAGAGCATGCATATCTAAGTTAGCGTAGCGTGGTTTTAGAATCGTATAAGTGAGAAACTGTCAGTAATCAACAACATTGGCATTATGTCCAGGCTACCCAAACTTATTCCCCTTTTGTCCATGTGGCGGCCACCTTATATATCTCAAGACAGGAAGCGCGTGGTGTAATGGTTATAGTCATAGGAAATGGAATCGTCGCCCCGAGTTCAAATCCTGGACGTGCTAATTGCATTTCACTTTGCGCTAATACCCTTGGGAAAGATATGAATTCTACTCTCCCTCCAGCTATGGATAAATAGTAGGACAGACTGGGCTCTTTAACCTTGGTTAGGCAACTAGTCTAGAAGGAAAACTCTGAATTCAAAACCTGTTAAACTTAAGAAGCTGTCCTACAGTCAGTATCAGCCACTCAGCGAAGGACTCTATCCACTTTTCACTAGCGGTAGACCAAGGATATTGTTTTTACGTTAAAGGTGGAGCGCCACACTTATCATCAGCCTTATACTTTAGCGCACAGATCTCTGTGTTGGCGAGGGCCGATATCGAACCAGTGATCTTGAGGTTCATAGGCGCATTCTCTACCGAAGCGCGTGGTGTAATGGTTAAAGTCATAGGAAATGGACTCGTCGCCCTGAGTTCAAATCCTGGACGTTCTATTTGCATTTTACTTAGCGCTAATAGCCTTGGGAAAGGTATGAATCCTACTCTCCCTCCAGCTATGGATAAATAGTAGGGCAGACTGGGTTCCTTAACCTTGGTTAGGCAACTAGTCTAGGAGAAGGAAAACTCTGAATTCAAACCTGTTAAACTTCGCTTAAGAAATTGACCTTGTGCAACATCCTGCTCGTGCGGAGGAGTTGGTAAATATATGTATATATCTCAAGATAATATCGTCATATTCAGTGCCCACCTAGAAGCAGCAGCTGAGTGGGTACCGACCAAACTAAGAGCCAAACATACTTTTCCTGGGGAGATAGAAGCAGTTAGAAAAAAGAGAAGCGATATCAAAAAAGCATCACAACGCAATAAAACAAACCCAAGTAACACTAAATTATACAACCTTAAAAAGGCCGAAGGAGAACTATCTGTAACACACAAAAAAGAACAAATAGAATACATCCAAGAACAAATAAATCAAATCAGACATTCAGTACAAGACTGTCAGTTGCGTTTAGTAAAGTGGGAGGAAACGTACCTCTAGAACATCCATTACGACCCGTTTTTCAAGATAGAGGCCCATTGTTGCACAGCGGGCTCGATTTAAAGTAGTTGACGTTGGTGATACTAATAATAATATACTTATCTTCATACTGTTCAACTATTCTCTTTGTTGGATATGGTTGGGTCTGTCTATGTTACAGCTGCTGTTATTGGCTGCCATAAGTAATCTTTCTTTGCTCCTTTTCGTGTATTCTTCGAATCCTTGGATTGTGGCATCTAAACCATCCTCTACATTGTCAATACCTCTTCCACCTTCCTTTCTTGATACATATAGTCGATCTCTATCGTCTCTGGGGTGTAAAGTCTTGTGCATTGTCATTAATTGTCTTTTAGTCTAAGTTCCTCTTTTGCCAATTTTAAGAATGATTCAGAGTCTCTTATAATGGGAACGGCCTGGGTATTTATTCCTTTGATGAGATTTCTGCTTCAGAGCTTGGTTTCAAGGTGGTTTCTCTTCCCTTGGGGTATTTAAATAAAAACAACAACTTTTCCTTTCATCTTTGTTTGCTTGAAGGTGTCTGCTTCTAAAATTCCTAAGTATTTATAACTTTCTTTTTCTCCAAGTGTTCTTATATTGTCCTGATTTAGTAGTTGTATTCCGTCCACTAATTTTCATTCCCCCCTTTTCATCACCATTATTATTATTATTGTTCACTCCTTTTGAGTTTTCACACCAGTGTTAGCTGATGGTATTTCACTGGAGTCTGAGTGACAGCAAGTCTCCGCAGGTCTCCGGGACTCTTCTGAGTATTCTGGCAGATTGCAGCAGTGCAGTGTTTTAAATGGTTTCAACCCTGATTTCCAAACATTCCAGACCCTTTTCCAATCCTTTTGGGACTGTTCCAAGTGCACCAACTACAATTGGTATCACCTTCACTTTCATATTCCATAACTTTTTTAGCTCTCTGGCAAGGTCCAGATAATTGTCCATTTTTCATTTTCCTTTAATTTCAACCTGTGATCTGCTGGCACTGCAAAATCTACCAGTTGACAAGTTCTTTCTTTTTTGTTTATCAACACTAGGCCTGGTCTTCTTGATGGGATAAGGTGATCTGTTTTTATTTCACAGTCCCAGAGAATTTTATGCGTTTCGTTCTCAAGAACAGATTCTGGTTTTTGCATATACCATTTTTTTGCATGGTCAAAATTAAATTTTTTGCATAATTCCCAGTGGATCACCTTCCCAACCCAGTGGTGTCTAGTTTTGTATTCTCGTTGTGCTAGTTTGCTACATTCGCAGAGTATATGGTTTACAGTCTCATCTCTATTCCTGCAAAGTCTACATTTACTATTTTGTTGGGGCTTATCAATTTTCGCTTTTATATAGTTATCCTTATGGCATTATTTTGTGCAGCAATTATTAATGATTATGTTTCTCTTTTGAGGTTTCCTTTTCTTAACCATGTCCAAGTCTTTCCATGTGCAACCTCTTCGATTTGTCGTTTGAATTGTTCATATAATTGTTTTTCTTACCATTTTTGTTTTCTAGTCTTTGTTGTTTTTCTGTTTGTCCATCTGTCACTTCTACTATTGTTGGCCGCCATAAGTAATTTGTCTTTGCTTTTTCTTGTGTAATCCTCAAGTTGTTGGATAGTGGTTTCTACGCAGTCCTCTATGTTGGCAAGACCTCTTCTCCCTTCCTTTCTTGACACATATAATCTATCTCTATCGTCTCTAGGGTGGAAATTATTATTATTATTATTATTATTATTATTATTATTATTATTATTATTATTAGAAAAGACTTCCCTCTCCCCTGCTAACCTCAACACCATGTCAGCTACTTGGTGGGGATTCACTTACTTATTTAGAATTAATTAATACAACTCGATTTAGCACAGATAAACGAAGCCATTGATTCACTGTGAAATTCTAATTAGATTCAAGTTAATCAGCGACTTTATTATTAGATATTTGACTGTTAATTAAAATGATAAATGAATTATCACCAATTCCAACATGTACGAATATGAGTTGCTTTATAAATCAAAATGCCTACAGGAGTCAAGCTTCTTGATCTATATTGTAGAAGTGTCTTTACTGATGTATATTTCTATCTTTTCGATAATTCAAATTCAATGGAGAATTTGATAGAAGAAAAATAAAAGAAGTAACAAATAAATAAATTGAATAAAGAAAGAAAACAAAACAAAACTAGTACCTTATCTAGACGAGATAAATGTTGTCATAGTCCTCTTTTCACAGTATTCGCTGTCACATGAGACTCGACAAGGAGTTGCTCTGTGATTTTTTCTTTGAAAAGATTTCGATGCACAAAAAGTTCTACGTAAAGATGATGTTGCTTATCTACTAGATACTTTTCTTAAAAAAATTATCTATTATTTTTACTTTCTATATAAGTATGTTTCTTCAGTTCGAGCAGTAAGATGTTTTTATTTTTCGCGCTTAAAAAAATTAATCGGAAAAAAAAATTCAAAATGGCGATGGATTGTGCAATACAACTTCATAATTATAAGTGACAACATTTTCACGTTAAATTATGGAAGACAGTCAATACCACATAGTTTCTTATCTCCTTGTGAATCAACGTTATCTATTCGAAGTAAATGTACATCAACATAAATATAACAAGAAAGGTTTCTTCAAAAAATACTTAAGTCTATCAATATTGATTTTCACTGCTAAAATCTCAAGAGTAAAACATTCATAGTCATTTAAATATCGTTTACATCTAAGTGAAGTGAAAATTGTATCTATCTATATATCTATCTATCTATCTATTTATCTGGAGACCCCGTGGCTTATTGGCAAACGTGCTGGACTACAATCTTGTAGTAAGCGAATTCGAACTCGAATCGTAATCTTACGTTCCCTTTCGGACAATTACTCTTGAAAAAGATATAACATCTCATTTGCAAATTATGGGTTAAATATAAACACTAATGTCCTCATCTTTATTGTTATATACACAACGTTTCGGCCGATGTGACCTCCAGCTTAATGTAGGTGTTTCTTATTGAACTCGGGAAACTTCTTGTCAAACACTGAAGCCTTCATGTCGTAATCGGGAGCCTTAATGATTGATTTAATACAGTTCTAATCGACAATAGTCTCTATGTTGCAGGTTCTATCCTGGCCAAGCGCGATAATAATATAAAATACTTAGCATAGCTTAAAACGTAACCTGTCAGGGTTAACGGATTGCGAACAGTCTACCCCGCTGGATTGAATAAAGGGTTTGATTCAAATTTCCGCGATGGCTCCGGATTACATGACGGCTCCAGAGTGCGACAAGAAGATTCTCGAACTCTACAAGGTTCACAAGTTCGATAAGGAACACCTGAAAAAGACCAGAGGGCACATCGGCCACGACGTTGTATATATATTAATAAAAAAGAGGACAATAATCTGAAAATTCCAAATAATACAAATCATTAAGCGTTATCTTAAAGGAAAATCGGATACTTACAATCACAACTGTTCTTTTACAAGAATAACTCTGACATTAGATAACCCGGGAATGTTGACATGCCATTAAATAAGGAAACCGAAGCAGACCAAACTTATCTATCAGTCAATCTATCTATTTTAGACAATTAATTTCAATCTATGTTAGTATGTGTATATTAACCCAACCCCTTCCTCCGATCAGAATGCGATGCTATTTATTTTTTAAGCGGAATTTAAATGGTTGCAGTTTAGAATTTTCTTTGTCCTAAAGCGTTTTCCATACGTAATCCGCCCTACTGTTTACCCATAGCTAGTGGGAGAATAGTAGGATGTATACTTTTCCCAAGGATATTAGCGCTATTTGAAATGTAACCAGCCTTATCTTTCAATCCGCTGTGTCCATACCCGATAGCGTTAACCATTGTACGTGACTGCCTCCTTCTATGTATGTATGGATATATGTATGCATCTATCCCTCTATCACTACAGACCAAGTGTAATTAGGAATATATATATATATCATTGTTGTGCGAAAGGTGAAGTGCCTTCTTTTATGTATGTATGTATGCATGTACGTATATATATATCACTACAGGCTAAGTGTGATTATAGATATAGATAGCTAGATTGATAGATATATGTACACATGTATGAATGTATCTATCTATCTAAAATAGTCAAAATGTTATTTTACAAATATGGCTTTGGCATTAAATAACCCACGAAACTTCATATACCATTGAACAAAGAAACCGAAATAAACAAGGCAAGTTAAAATGCATTTGTTCTTGAGCTAAAGATGTTATGGTAATTTACCACGCACGCATGAAATCTTCCGAGTATGAATAGCAGCATGTTCTGCACTTAAGCGAGTGTTAGTATTTCAGCAAACAGCCGATAAGACAGCTTCGTGTGTAACCGACTCATTGGTATATGGTTGTACTACTGTTCTTTGTTAATCTATTTGTTGAACTCGTTTCCTGTTTTTGTTTCTTTATTCTGGCCCCTAACCAGGCCACAACAAAAGTTGAAGCGTCTCCTTCGATATATGTATGTATGTAGGCTTGCAACTCTTTTACGGTCAGCTGCGTGATGGCAAAAGGCCGCAGAATAAGCCTAGGAAGAGGTATAAGGATTTGTTACATAATTATTGGATCCCTAATACATTTTTAAGGTATTGTAGAAATCATTATGGCGATCAATACAGCTGATGGCCTTGAGAGTGAGTGACAGCGTTTGACCTCACTCTGACCTTGCTTTCTGGGGATAGACTGTGAGAAACGGAACCCCGATAGAAAGCCCCCTTCCGGTTTAAGGAGTAAGCAACTCAGTTAGTCAGTTAGAACTTAGAAGCCGAGCCGCGCAACATGTAAGCCTCATCTGCGCAGATTGTCTGGGTTGGGGATCTGGAATATAGTAACATCAACGTAAATCGAAGTCTTGTGTTTATTACATAAAAACTAGCAATGACACAGGGCTTCTGATAAGTAGTGATCCCTAACAGAAACCAGACCCGGAATCCTCAATAGAAGACCAGACGAGACCTTAGAAGATATACCAGACCAAGATAGATGATAGACGATCAGAAGCAAAGCCGGCCAGAAGAATAGACGACAGAGTAAGAAGTAAGAAAGGTATATAACGTTATATGATTTGGTATCGTGAAAAGACCAGTATATAACATATACCTATTTAGTGCCGGTAAAGAAGGCGCTATGCAACTGATTGCTTAAAAACCAACCGTGTAAAAATAAAGATAAATCCTGACAACTGGGAACAGCTGGCATTGAAGAGACCTGACTGGAGAGTTAATGTGGATGATGGTTGTACCAGTTTTGAGAGTGAAAGAATCAATCGTGCATGAAAACCTAAAGCGTCAACTTCGAAAGGGTTATACCTGTCATATTGGAGAGAACATGGAGGGTTGGAAATGTCTGACATGTGGTCGAGTTTTGCTTTCTAAGGCTGGCTATGTCAATCATAGGAAGTCTCACCTGGATCAATCCATGCAGATTCCAGGAGCAAACAATGTGTCTTGTGCTATCTGTGGCAAGGTCTGTAAGTCGGCTTCTGGTCTTAAGAGACATATGGTTGTGCATAAGCATCAGATTTCATCATCTGATTCATCTGAATCATCTCATTCAACGGGAAGAAAGTCTTTTCAATGTCATATTTGCATCAGACTTTGTGGATCTGCAGCAGGTTTGATGAGTCATTTGAGGGCTCATGCAAGGAAGGGTTCTGGTGGTGGAGTTGTGGGATTGTGAGGGACGCCAATGATCTGTAAAGATTATGCTATTGCCATATACAGGGTGTGTCAAAACGTATCTAGATCTTTTGTACTTTTTACACACCTTGTATTCTAAAAAAAACAACGTTCCATTCATTCTTCATTTCTATCTTGGTAAATACAGCTTTAAACTTGGTACTTTTTTTACACACCTTGTATTCTGAAAATAATTAATGAATAGAACATATTCTTTTTAGAATACAAGTGTGTCAAATAGTACAAAAATCTCGATAGTTTTTTGACACACCTTGTATGTATATATGTATGTATATATGTATACATGTATGTATCAATCCCCCTATCAAATGTGGCGAAGTGTAATCAGATATAGATAGATAGATAGATAGATAAGAAACAGTAAAATCTGTTAAAATCCTGAGAAACTTTGACAATAGACATCATTATAACTCAGATAATTTGTTGATATTTCAAATAGCAGCAAATAAATATTAATTCGTTTTTAATCGGTTTTGTCGTTTCATTTCTCAGGAGATTATCGGTTTTTTGCTGAATTTCCAGAAAACTCATAATGAAGAAATATGTTTAATGATAATTCAAATAGAATTTTCTTTAGTTAAATAGTTTTGCAATCAAATATGGGAAAATTTATCGACTCCTCATATGAGTCGTAAGAAATGAATAAACAACGTTTATATTAATCGTGCGAATAATTGCTAAACATATTATTTCAGCGACTAGATTGATCAAGTTAAATTTACGTAGAAACATTTATCTTTTTGTAGGCAATTTATTTTGTTTTGGCTTCTTGTCGATGGTTTGCTTTAGTTCAGAATTCTTGACTTAGCAGCTTACTTGATACATGCTTAAATGGGACCCAAAATATCCGTCTGTCCGCTTGTAGGGGTTGCGACTTCTGCCTGAATGCTTCTTAGGGTATCGGGATTCTCACTCCTTTTCCTCACTTTTTGCATTTCCCGCCTGATTTTGGGCCATACCCATACTTCGCATGAGTGGAAATGTCTATTAACGTTTGTTATGAGAACTGTACGTTCCCTTCCGAACTAATACCCTTGGGAAATGTATGAAACCCCTCATCCTCTCAGCTATGGGTTAAATAATACCAGTACAGTCCTTTTACAAGGATGGCTTTGGCATTGAATAACCCACGTTTATTTACATGCCATTAAACAAAGAAACTGAAACCAAACGAGCAGAATGTGACACAATGTCACTTTTAAGCGAACTTTACCAGATATAATTCAGATTTTTTCCTTCTCCTGGATGTGTTCCCAAACGGGGTTAAAGAGTCCAGTATCCCATGCTATTTACCCGTGCGCTGAAGGGAGAATAGTTATAGGCATACTTTCCCCACGGATATCTTATTATAATGGAGATTCGGTGTGCGTCTATAACCGAAACTACGTTACTGCTTACGTCACAATACCTTCAGTCCAGGCGTATCTTTCTCAATTTATAGTGAAAATCATTAATACATAGAATAGAATAAATGTTATTTATTAACGAGGCCTCTATGAAAATATAGATCAGCATCAAAACTGTTCACGTTTTTAGTGTGTTTAAAATCCTGCATTGTGTCTTATATATCACTAAGAAATAAAGGTTTACATAATATATGGTGTGGTTAATTTGCATACTGGTTATAACAAAACCACGTTTAATAGATAATCACTTGGTGATATTGATTGTTAATATTATTTTTCATTCTCCAATGTATTAAAATCCATCCTATGAATGATTTTATATAGAAACCAATTAAAATATAATTAAAATAAGTGAAATCTTTTTTCATATGGTTTCTCATTTAATTTCGTTAGTCTTTCTAATTTGATATATTTCCTTAGATTAAAACTTAAATACTTACGTCCGGAGGGCGCATATTCTTGCTAGTTACTATAATAAAGATATGTCAGAAAATAATGAAAGATAAAGACAAAAGTCAAAAAATCGATATTTAATACAGCTGAGTCTTCTTCGAACGAACGGCATGTCGTTTAGAGTTGAACTTCATTAAAATCTTTTGTGTCTGAACAATAATTATCTGATTGGTTTTACTCGTACGTTGCACTTTCCGAATGTAATTAAAATTTTAGTTGAAAGTATCATTAGTAATGTTCTAGCAGGACCTGTGGATATACCCCAGTACGATAATATAATTATTACAACGTTTGATATGTTTACTTAAGAGCTATTGCAAATACTTCAGTATGTAAAAAGTATAATAATCTTGATTTAACTCTATCACTTTCTTTCTTTCTTTTCCTCCTTTCGTCTATTCATTAAGGTCGATTGAAACAAATTACCGTTATCGCTTTCGCACGCTCATCTCCTCTCTTTATCTTCCTCCAACTCTCTTTCTTTCTTATTTTTTCTGTGTAGCATTACCTTTTTTCTTGTCGTTTTTTTTATTATAAAAACGGAATGGGCCACTATTTAGCTGAGGTGACCACACTCATAAGAAATCGGCAGATAAGCAACACCAGATAATCCGGATTTTGCATTTCATCTTGGAAGATTTGGACGGTCTCATTTTTATCCAGAGGGTGTTGTAAGATGATAACCGTCGTACCATTAAGGAATACGAGTATTAATATATAGATCGATTTAACTTTTAACTGATAGTTTTAAAATAATTTTAATAACCTTACCAGAAAAAAAATTCTTGATTATACGTAGCTTTAAAAAAAAAGTCGAGATCTTGTAATATAAATAGATGACATGAGAGGTAAAAAAAGAATCAGGAGATGCTCTCCTGGCAGTTACTTCCTAGACTGAAGAGTGCAATAAGAGTGTCGTCACCTCAGCTAAAATATGGACCATGTTTTGCTCTCATCGTTGGTACACTTAATCAAATTGAAATTCAATAGGAAAAATCGTTTTTTAAATAAATACTTTTTAATCAGAAGTTTATGAATATTTTTCAACACTTACGCTAAATGTTAAAAAAGCCGTTTTTATTCTAAACTAGTCTTTATTTAATCAGAAGAGAAATGTAAATATGCTTATTTAAATAAAGATACAGTTTTTATAAATTAGAAAAAAAATAAACAAAGGAAAGAGACGTTTTTATACTAAAATATTTGTTTAATTAATCAGAAGAGAAATGCATACAATTGTAAAGTGTTAAAGTTCCAAATGAAAAACAAAGCCTTCACAAAACGTTTCCATCACGTCGGGGTCACCAGTTGTATGATTCAAAGTGATAATGCTTGGAGATAAAACTCCGACAAAGGTTGATAGACAAAACATTTTACATACATCACAGGATAAACAGGGTACATAATACATAGAGGGGTACATAAACATACATACATAAGTAATATAAATACATATACAAGAGTAGAGATAATGACACATTCATGAATGGTAAAATACAAGATATTTAGGTATCAAAGAGATACCTAAATGTACATGACTAAAGGATAGTCATATATCGTACTAGAGACTTACTAGCAGTGAGGGGCCAGTGTTAAGGGCCGAAGCCCCAACGAGAAGGGGGTAGACCTAAGTCTAACCCATAGTGTCTCGTAGGTCGAGAAACAGGAAAAGAGTGTGAGAAGTTCAAATCAGCCGCTTAAATATCCAAGGCCCCTAGCGGGAACCAGCGAAACTAAACGGGCAGACAACTCCCCAGGCAAATCCGAAAATAACGCCTACACAATCTTTATTTACAAAATATTTCTATGTTCATTTAAATAAAAGAATGTTGTTCTGAAGTAGTATCACAATTTGTAAAATTCTATTTTATTTTTTCAGATACAATATAAGTGCAAAAATTTGTCAGTTGGTTTGTTCACAAATGTTTGCTGTGGAACTTACCGGTAATGAGTTAAAATGTGAACATTCCATTAGCTTGATGAGTTTGGGTGCTTATTGAAGACTTGATCCCTTGATTATTTCCAATTCGTTTTTATTTATATGGAAATGAATTTGAATAAGCAATAGATTTGTTTATTGTTGAACTTTAAACATCAATTTGTCAAATGAGACGCATAAATAATCGTGAAGAAGCGAACATTATGAGATATCAATTTAATAAGAGACAAGTTGAAGACAATAAAGACATTTAATCTCAATTGAGGCAGGATTACGAGGAGCTTTAATAGAATTTCTATCAGATCATTTCCGGGAAATTAACACATGACAAATTTAATCAAGTCTACACATCAAAAATCGTAGAGCAATTCTGTCGATCCGGAAAGTGCCTATCACCCAATTCCTTAATAGTTGATTGTTTTGTTTTACGACATATCAACACTCTTTCGGGTCATTTAATGCCGAATCATATCATTTTAATAAACAAAGGATTAATGTTGCTTACAATATCTGCTATTGCTTAGGTGGTCACCTAAATTAGTATAAAACAGGCTCATCGCTGCTTAACTTCGGTGATCAAGCTGGAACCGATGCTTTCAGCATTAAATTCACGACCCTACTTCGTGTATCTGCATACGTAGTGGGTATCGTCACTAACCGAAGACAATATATGTAGTGGTCGTTTAATGAAATCACAACACATAGCATTAGTAGGAGTTTAGACTTTATTTCTTCTTCTCGGCTGTACGTTAGTGGGTGGCTAGCGTTGACAATGGGAACTGCCCAAGGGTTGACAATGACTACTCCTACAGCTGCTGGGATGGTGAGGTAAAGGGGTGCTGAACCTCACTGCCCGCTGGCAGCGATGGCCCGTGTCGAGGGTCACTCCTTATGTTCAGTTCGCCGTCTCCTGTCTGATTGTTCCACTGACGACTCGACCCTCTGGCTTTTGTATTGACGACCGCCTACGCATCTTTATTTTCTGATCTGATAACTATTTCCGAACTTATTGTTACCCATCCTTCTTTTGTTCGCTTTACCGGGAAAAACTCCTTTGTCATTTTTGTCGTCTTTTCTTCAACTTTGAATTGTACAACTTTTATTCTGAATAGCATAGTGGATAATTTGGTGGACTACGACGCCGTAGTAAGCGAATTCTAACTGGAGGCTCACTATTACGTTCACTTTCGGACAAATAACCATGGAAAAGGTATGAACTACTCACATCCCAGCTATTGGTTACATTGTTCAACTACTGTTCTTCTACAAGGATTGCTTAGGCATTAAATATCCCACGATGGTTAATATACCCTTGAAAAAAAGAATGAAATTGTCGCATTGAAATAATTTTTGATATAACTTTTTCTCTATTACATGAGAACTAGTGTGTAATGATGGACAGGCTACTATCACAGATCCATTACTTCTGAATAGCGAGTCCAATCCTCACTGGATGCCCAATACTAGCGAGTTTGCATCACATGCTACCCTTGGCAAACAGGTTGTGTAAATACCTAACCAGTTCATGCACTTTTTGTCGAGGCGGCTTACGTTTGTCATACAGTCAGCGTGTTCTACTAGCAATGTAACTAAACGTTTATAAAAGAGCAATGTTTAAAATGGTTATGCAGATTTCAATTACCGACTTCGTATAGCGTCAAATAAAAGGGTAGGAGAAATAAAAAGATCATATTGTCAACGACGAGATTATTCGTATACCCATTAATATTGAATATATTGACCCATTTCATAGAATTTAATACCTATATGATGCCAGACTTTTTATATGTTATTAAGTACAAAAAAAGGAATATAAAACTCAATTTTGAGAAGGATAGGTATAATTTACTAAAATTAACAAAAGCAGAAAAGACAAAGTTATTCGTACAGTATGAAAAAAATTTCAATTGAAAACAATTTTAAAAATTATTAAAAACAATTTTCACAAATATCAGTAGTCTTTTCTCGGACACGTGAATGAATTTGGTGACAGACGAATTATTCGAACTTATAGATTTTCAATTGGATTCAAGTAAGTACTCATTGAAGGTTTAACAGAATTGTAATCTTTTTCTGAATCCACCCAGTCACTGATTTAGGCGTGTGTTTGCTGTAAAACAAAAACCGACCAAGATTTTGCGCTGATAATTGTATAGATGAAGCAATACAAAATGCAGATTTCATTTTCCGTGGATGAGAGATGTTCCACAGCTCGTTGATATTTTCTATATTATCGCGAATATTTTGGCAATATTTCACCAGTTTAAACCGTATCTTAGATATAACGTTAAACTGCATCTAATAGTTAAGTTCCCTGGAGCTCTGGGGAATGAGGAGAACGCTTCCATTGCCATTACTCCCAGGCCCACCGTGACCCTGTTAGGGTCCCATCTATGAATAGAAAAATGAGTTTAAGAAAAACTGAGTTAAAAAAAACTGAGTTTAAAAAATAATTTTCAATATCCATCTCGAGTGAATAAAATTGGATGCATTCGGCATAAAATAACGCAGCAAAGGTTGACACGCCTTTAAATCATCTCAAGCATCCAGCCAATGAGTTTAAACCACACTAGGCCGTAGAGGGATATCCCCATGGTATTCTTAGACTCTTCGACGATGTGAGGAGAAAATAAAGTATAGATATGTAATTGGTATTTTCTGGTTTGTAGGCGGATACACTAAATAGATAAGAATACTTGATATCATATATCTTTCCGTCCAACTTTTGGAAGAATATGCTAATCATATTTTCCAAATCGTTTATTCCTTTTTTCATTTCGTCGTATTTCATTACACACATATATATACGCACACGCACAGGCACACATACACACACACACACACACACACACACACACACACACACACACACACACACACCTCTCTCTCTCTCTCTCTATATATATATATATATATATTATATATATATGTATGTGTGTGTGTGTGTGTGTGTGTGTGTGTGAAGAAAGGAAGTGAATCCGACGGTATGTAGTATATTAAGAAAAATGAAAAAACACAGGTTTAAATGAGTTAAGTGGTGAGTTTATTGGCCGACGCTGCAGAGTTTCGATCTATTAATTAGATCATCTTCAGGGCATTTGTTGGTATATGGAAGGTGATAAAAATTATTTATCACAGAATAACGAAAAAAGCGAGTAGTAGTCATTGTTATTCATCTGTTTAAACATTTTTGAGGTTTGAAAAAAAGGAGACGGTTTGAAATATGACGTCAAATATTTTCTTTTATGTGTATAAATTTTTTGCGATAAACGACAGCGGAAATAAACCGTGTCTTATATATATATATATATATATATATTAGACAAACGTGACCAGCTAGATAATTGGGATTAGGGAAAAGCGCAGGGTCTGCCAAAATGTCTTCTGCTATTCATTTAAAAAACGAATTAAAATTAATTAAATTGACTATTTAAGGTCATTTTTTTGTCTAAGTCGAAATGTTGTAACATAATGAGCATCAGTATAAAAAAAGCAAAATAATATTGTACATGTAATGTATTTTTAATACATTTTAAACTATGTTTTCGTGCAATTTTGCTCTAATATATCTTAAACATGGCCGCCAAAGATGACGTAAAATCTGTATTTTATAAAACGAATCTAATCCCCCCCCCCATTTGAAAATGCATTACCTAAAATCAAGGAATTATCCAATTTTAATGACATTTTCAGTGTTGATTTATCAAGGAATGAATTTTATACGATTTCAAAACTTTCTGACTTAATTAGATATTTCTGCTATGGTAAATTAATATAAAAAATTCATTTAAAATATGAAGTGTCTAATTTTAAGTTTCAAATTTCATATTTTTAGATTCTAAGAACATATTAATTTAATAATTACTTTAGTGCATTATCGTTATCTTATAGTTTTGTATCCTAAAACTAAGGAATAATTTAGTATAACTTTCGTGTAATTAAACTAAACAATAAAAAAGCCTTTAGGGGATAAAAGTTATTTGCTCAGCTTTAGTATAATAATAGATAGATATATACGTATCATCATCATCATCATGTCGGGTTGTTAGCACGGATATCCATGACAATTTCTCTCAATCCAGCCCTATCACTCATCATTCTCGGGAGGTCCTGTATGCGGCATCCTGTATCCGCACAAAGCTGGTCAATGTACGTATTTGCTGATCAGCCTCCATTGACGTGCCCATATATATATATATATATATATATATATATATATATATATATATATATGTGTGTGTGTGTGTGTTGTGTGTGTGTGTGTGTGAAAAAAGTGAATGGAAGTGAATCCGACAGTATGAAATAAATATTTTAGAAAAAACAAACTCATGGTGTTATAATTCGCTGAACCGCCTCTCTATCATACACACCTCGCTCATGATGAAGACCACTTCAATAAAGGGTCAAAACAGATTTCTGTCAGCGAATTATAACATCATGTGTTTGTTTTTTCTAAAATATTTATTTCACACACACACACACATATATATATATATATATATATATGTGTGTGTGTGTGTGTGTGTGTGTGAGTGTGTGTATACACACACACATATATATGCAAACATATATATATATACACATGTATACACATATATGTATGTATATGGGTGGGTGTGTAAGTAAACCCAATGGAATAATAACATGAATAAACGATTATATATATATATAATATATATATATATATATATATAATCGTTTATTCATTTTATTATTCCATTGGGTTTACTTATACACCCACCCATATACATACATATATGTGTAAACATGTGTATATATATGTATGCATATATATATATATGTGTGTGTGTGTATGTGTGTGTGTGTGTGTGTGTATATATATATAAGTGGAAAAGGGAAATGAGTCCGACAATATGTTGAAAGGATGAATAACGGAAAGAAAATGTTGAATAGATAAAATTGGTTTAATGAAGTACCAACACGTGTTTCGGCCGAGAGTTTGTTCATGTATACATTGTTCATATATATATATATATATATATATATATATATATCAGTCGGTAGAGCACTCACATTGGAAACGCAAGGTTCAGAGTTCGATACCGGTCCCCACCAACTCAGAAAATGTGTAGTACAGTTTGGAATGTCTGGTAAAATGGGTAGCTGACGGTTTTTGTGGCCCTCCACTTCAGGTAAATTATACTAGTTAGTCTAATGCTACCGAAAAGAGGATAGACTTCCTCGCTGACAGGGTGATACAGAATAGGCCACCCTCCTACTTTACTTTACTTTACTTTACATTATATATATATATATATATATATAAATATATATGTGTGTGCGTGTGTGTGTGTGTGTGTGTGTGTGTGTGCGTCGTTCTTTATTTTTACTCGGACAGTAATCTAAATTAAATCAATTCAATAACTCTAATATTTTCCATAAACCACTGTGATGATTTTCTTATAGAAATTAGGGAAATTGTTTTGATTTCTAGTTTGTTTTAAAGTGAATATATACCAACCCCTCCACACAAGTAGGGTGTGACGCAATGTCAATTTCTTGAGCGGAGTTCAATAGGTTTGAATTTAGTTTTCCCTTTTCTATACTGGTGGCTTAACTAGGGTTAGAGAACATAGTCTGCCTTAGTTGGATGCATACATTTCTCAAGTGTATTGATGCTATGGGAAATGCAAACAGCCTCGTCCAGGATTTGAACTCCATAACTATTATGCTACGAGCGTCTCCAAAACAGAATTAAACGTTTGTAAAACGTGTGGCCCTAATTTATTTTTGAGTGGGGGATGAGAAGGTTTACCCCTCTGTAACGGATACAGGCAGCGTATCATAAACCTTAGTTAGCAGAAAATTGAGAATAAATAGGTAGCAGGTATTTTATGGTTTGTAAAGTCCTCGTGGTGGCCTAAAGTGGGTATCACCCAATCAGTGAGGGAGTCTATCCTTTTTTCCCTATCGCTAGACCAGGGAGATTGTTTTTGCGTCAGAAGTGGAGCGTCACACCTACCATCAACTCCTTACTTTTCCGTACAGGTCCCTGTGTTACTCATACGCTGAGTTGGCGAGGGCCAGTATCGAACTAGGGACCTTGTGGTTTCTAGCCGAACGCTCTACCGACTGAGCTAACCCGCGAATAGATTAAATAGTGAAATTCAAGCCTAATTCGATTTCTTTACAAAGTCGTCATTCCTGCAGTACCCATCAAAAATTGGAGACATAGATTATCACTAATCAAATCATCATAATCATTCTCATACTACTAATCATGGTCAGCATCATTGTTGTTATTTTTTGACTGTTGTGTTGGAGATATCACTTGAAATTTTAATTAAGATTTGGATTAATTTAATACGGCAAGTACTGATTAATCATGTCAAATTTTAATCAGAATTTGTCAGGCCAATATGATATCGAGTTATTTCTAATGAAAAACAATAAAAGGGGAAAATTAGAAAAATTAACATTGCAATCGTTAATTAAAACAGAGAGAGAGAGAGAGAGGAGAGAGAGAGAGAAGAGAGAGAGAGAGAGAGAGAGAGAGAGAGAGAGAGCAACAAAAAAGCCACAAAAGTCACAACTGATATGTCTGAGGGATTAAAATTCACTACATTAAACATATCATATCGAAGGTCTCTTTTTTGACGTTATTGAAAACACATCAAACTATCTCACACGGAATGAAATTTATATCAGCTAATCATAGGAAAACTACCTGCTCAAAATTCAACCACCATCGTTTTTTGGTGTTCTTTTTTTTTTGTACTAGATTCAAAATTAACTTAACAAACAAGACATGCTGGAGAAACAAGTGAGAGACTATAAAAGACATGCTCGCAGTTATCTTTTTTCTAAAAAGGACACGGCGAACCGAGTTCAAATCTTGGTTAAGGTTTATTGCATTTCACATAGCGCTAATACATTTGGGAATGTATGAATCCAACTATTCTCCCTCTAGCTCTGGATTAATAGTAGGACGGACATGACCTTTTAATTTAACTCTTTAACCTTGGTAGTGCAACCAATCGAGGAGAAAGAAAACTCTGAATTCAAAGCTGTTAAACTCCGCTTCAAATTGACTTCTTGCTGCATCCTCCTAGTTTGGAGGGGTTGGAGGATCATGAAAACGCTTATGGTGTAATGGTTATCGTATGAAGAAATGAAAACGGCGAATAGTGTTCAAATCCTTATTGTATTTCACATATCTCTGATACACTTGGGAAATGTATAAATTCAACTATTATCTCTCTACTCATGATAAATAGGATATTGGTAGAACAACCAATCTAGGAGAAAGAAAACTCTGAATTCTAAGCTGTTAAACTCCGTTTAAAAATACTTTGTGTCGCCTCCCCCTAGTTTGGATGGGTTGGGGATAATGAAAGCGCCCATGGTGTAATGGTTATCGTAGTAGAAAATGGACACGGTGAACACGGTTCAAATCCTAGACGAGGCTGTTTGTATATCACGGCGCTAATGCACTTGGAAAAATGTATGAATCTAATTATTCTCCCGCCAACTGTGGATCAATAGCAGACCAGACTTGATTAATCTTGGTCCGTAACCAGTCTAGGAAAAGAACAACTCTGAATTCAAAGCTCTTAAACTTGACTTTTTGTCACATCCTACTCGCGTGTTGGGGTTAGTTAAATATACCAGTGACGTTCGTCCATGTTTACCTGCACAAGAACATTCCAGTGTGTGTCGCAATCGATTAGATCTGCATAGAGTTCAGTATTCGCTCAGAGGTAATCTGTTAAGTGTAGCCACACTGAGGAGACGTGATACGTTGAAACACTCTATCTGTGGATGACTATAACACACACACACACACACAACACACACACACACACACACATATATATATATATATATATATATACATATATATATATAAAGGATAAGGTGAATTATCGGTGAATATGGTCACGATGGTTAGATGATGCAAAATTCAGGAAGGTCAGTCAGCGATATTACAAATACAAAGTGCTCAATACGTTAGTAGAGCAACTTTATTTCAATATAGGTACAAGTGATAATCTACTCGAGTTTCACCATAAGGATCTTCAGGGTTAAATACACTGAATTAATCAAGATATTGATTAATTGCTGTCGACTACACGTGTGTGTCCTTTGCGTTAAAGTTTTGAATATTCATAATTTGGAAATGGCAAAACACTCACGCACACACAGACACACACACACATACACACACACAAACACACACACACATACACACACACACACGTACACACATACACACACGCGCGTTCGCGGATATATATATATATGTGTGTGTGTGTGTGTGTGTGTGTGTGAGTGTTTTACCATTTCCAAATTATGAATATTCAAAACTTTTGCTTGACTTAATGGGATTTCCTATGATAATTTCCCTATGGACCGATCGGATATATATATATATATATATATATATATTATATATATATATATAAGTTATTGTGTCATGGGGCTAAACTGTCTTCCATCTTTGATATGCTCATTCGCAACCCGAAAACCTTGCCTAATAACATAAATAGATAAAGAGTTAAAAGAAACTAGGAATGGAATTTAGCTTTCATCTTTGTTATTGTAAAAATATAAAAAAAACACCAATGGTCCTTAACTTAAGAAAAGAAAATGAAAAATAAGTAAAGGGTTATTTTCCTCCAGGAAAATTTCTCAAAATAAGAAAAAAATTCCTGAAAAAATAACAATGTCAGAAAGAGGATTCTGAAAAGCAGAATAAAATTAAAAAGTACAAAAAAAATGGCTGACTCAGGATTCCTGTAAGCAGAAGGTGAAATCCAATCTATCGCTGAGAAAAACTTGAAAATGCAATTATATTCACCTTTGCCTATTTTGTGTTAAACTTTGTAGAATTTGTTTTTATTTAGTGTTCATTCGTGACTATGGGTTTCATCGTCAGTAAATAAACCTACATGCTGCTTCATTTTTCGCTCTGAGCAGAAACCCATATATATATATATATATATATATATATATATATATATATATATATAATATTAATATTTTGGAGGCCAATACAATGCGTATGAAAATAAAAACAAAAAAGATGTTATTTTGTCTTATCGATTTCGAAGCATGAGCTTCATCATCAGGGTTTATTTTCAGAAATGGACGTGCTTATGTTTTTATTTGTGTGGTTACAATTTCTCTTCTTATTTCCTTTTCCTCTCCTTTTTTTTCTCTTTCTTCTTCTCCTCCTTTATGAATGAAATGGGCGAATAACTGTAATTTTTTATTTCTCTCTTTTTTTTTAAAGTTTGTGGAGAACAAATATTCCTAATATCGTCTGTCATCCGGTCAAATGTTCCAAGTGTGTTGCAAGAGTGTTGCCATGTCAAAAAAATAAATAAATAAATAAAAACCGTCAATAGAAAAAATTATATACTTAACTTTTGTTTCGCTTTCCATTTGTTTTTGTTTTTTTCAAAAATATGTTCAATTCATATATATATATATATATATATATATATATTATATATATATATATATATGTGTGTGTGTTTGTGTGTGTGTGTGTGTGTGAATTGAATGCTTTTTGAAAAAAACAAATGATGTTGATAATCGCTGACAGAATCTGTTTCAACCTTTAGCGGTCTTCTTCAAGAGCGAAATATATATGATGGAAGGACAGAAATAAATAAACCGTTAAAAGATAGGAAAGGGACAAACAAACGCCTGTGTGAACGTTCAAGTTCGGAGCCGGAATCTATTTAAATTTAAAAATGCATATACTGTGTTAAAAATAAAATAAATTTTATTTTAAAAAATCAGAAGCATTTATAATCCACAGGAAAACTCAAAAGTGTTTGTTGTAAAAATATATAGAAAAGACATCAAAAATGTTCGTGATTCCAGCTATAAGAAAGTAGGTTTAAAAGTCCACAACATAATTGAAAAAGATAGAAAGTTTTCAGAGGATTAGTGGTGTTGATAAAATCCGTGGTGTTGTAGATCATATTTAGCCTCCGGATCCAAATATTTTGTTTTTTCAAACTTTCTAATTTTGATATTTTGCAATAAGTTGGGTTAAACCAGATTACTTTGCATTTCCTATTCCTTGAGTTACCTGGCCCATTAGATCTGTTTAGTTCCTGTTTGCTATATATTGCAGATTTTTGGTGAATCCACTTTCCTTCAGAGCCTCATTATAGAAGGATTTATTGTTTTTAAAAATACTATTGTTAGCTTACAGTCTATTGATTCTGATATTTATAGATTGGGGGATCTTATCTAGTATAGATTTGGGGTGGTTAGAATTTCTGTTCACATATAATGGTATGTGTCCTTCCTTATGGAAATGTAGGAAGGTATTCGTTTCTAAATTCAGTGTTATATCTAAAGAATTTACTATCTTGCAGTTTGGTTTGATATCAATTCTTAGTCCTAATTTTTGGAAGGTGTTAACTATTTTTTTTCGAGATACTTGACGTTAGGGGGCCGTTACTATTAGGAACGAGGATCAGCTCGTCATCACGATAAAGACCTACTTGAGATGGTGGGACTATATTACCTAATGAGTGTATGATATTGATTCCTACTAAGTCAGATAATTGGGCTGAATCATAAGCTCCCATCGGTAAGTCAAAATTATTGTTTCCTTTTTAAACCCAATCTGACTTATTATTCCTTAATATAGTTTTACGGCAGGCCATTATAATATCATTATGCTCTTGTGATATATATGCATATTTCTTTGCGAAATCTATGCTTTCCCTAGCAATTCCTTGGTTACTGATGGGTAATAGTCTATAATATCAAATTGAATCAGCGTTGCTTTGCTTTTGTTTTCAATTTTTTGGAACCAATCTATAGTGTCCATTGAGTTTTTCCATATATGGCATTTTGTTTTATTAAGGGTTGTTTCTACAATTTCTTTGGCTATTTTTTAGATACTAGCCCTAATTCATTCTTAGTGGGTTTTATTAATCTAAATTGGCGGTTATTTTCAAAATTAGGTTTATGGTCCTTGATTAATAAATATGCATTTTTGGGGTCTATTTACGCATTCTGTCCCTAACTGTCAATTTGTCAGCTATCTTAGCGGTATTATAATCTATTTCAGACCTGGTGTCGTTATGGTCTAGCTTATAGTCTTTACAACAGGTATCTACAAGGTATGTGTGGTATTCCTCGGGGTTGACTTTATAAAAGTTTGGTGTTTTGTCCGCTTTCATCCATATTTTTGTTGAAGTTTTTATATTTGATGAATCCTTTTTTAGTTCTTGTTAAAAAGGATTCGAGTCTTTTCGGAATTTAACTTTCCTAATCATATTTAGGTCCGTTTCGAAATGGTCCAAGTGTTTACATTTAGGTGGTTTTTTGTGTGTGTTTTCAAGCCGTAAACATCCATTTGTGAGTATCCTTTGAATGGATTTAGAAAGAAGAAAGATTTCCATCGTAGCCTTTTGATTAAATCAATGATTTTCTCGGTTAGCTGATAGATGTATTTCTTTTCGGTGGGATACGGGATGCTTTTTTCATAGAGTATTTAGTAGTAAATATATCCATCATGTAAATACTCTAAGATCTTCAGTGGTTGATTTCCAGAGAGCTCAACTTAGTAAGGAGCATAAATATAATCCAATATCCAGAGAAGAAATCTTCCCTACGATATAGCAATTTAAAAAAAAACCTGTCGCAGTTTGCAGAGCTCAATATGTGCACTTATTGTTAGAGTTACAGGTGTCTAAAAAGTCTCGATACTTTTTGTACTTTTTTACACACCTTGTATTCTGAAAAAAAAATTCCATCCATTAATTTTTGTTTCAGAATACATGGTATGTCAAAAAAGTACCAAGTTTAAAGCTGTATTTACCAAGATAGAAATGAAGGATGAATGGAAAGTTATTTTTTTCAGAATACAAGGTGTGTCATAAAGTACAACAAATCTCAATACTTTTTGAGACATGTATATATATATATATATATATATATATATTATATATATATATATATATGTTTGTGTGTGTTTGTGTGTGTGTGAAGTCGTCTGGGTTGCCTAACGTTGGTATCAGCCAGAAAGTGAGGAAGTCTATCCACTTTTCACTAGCCGATAAGATTGTTTTTAGCACCTGAGGTGGACCGCCCTACCTACAATCAGCTCCTCACTTTACCATACAGATCACTTTGCAATTCATACCCTGAGTTGGTGAGGACTGGTAACGAAATAGGTGGTTCACACACGCATATATATATATATATATATATATATATATATATATATTATATATATATATATATATACTAGCAAAAGTACCCGTACGAAAATATTTTTAGGAACAATTTAAATAAATCATCGAAAATGTATTTATTACAGTGTTTATTTTGGGGAATTTTTAAAAATATTTAAAAAAAATGTAATCCTGTATTTTTGAGTCTTTTGAAACAATTTCATATCATAATATTGACATTTTATTAGTAGAATTCAGAAATCTAATAAAAACAAAATCCCGTATGGAAAGTTATAAAAATCTGATATAATTATTCAGTCGATTATCTTTATAAAAAAAAATCGTTTTTTATCTGTTTATTTTTTTCAGATTTCATAAAATACAATAACCGTAAAAAATATTTCTCCTAACACATTTTAAGAAAAAAAAAAACTATTCATAGAATTTGTTAAAAAAACGGTAGTCAGTTGATTTAATGGTACGAAAATGTGAACAACAGTAAACATTATTTTCGTTCATAATTTTCATTATTTCTTTAAGCTGAATCATCGTATTTTTACTTAAGCTCAAGATAGTATTTTAAAAATATATTGTTTTAAAAAGTTTTCATTAGTTTTCTAAAAAATTAAGACTTTTTTTTACCATTAGTATTAATTACAAAACAACTCGTTTAATTATTTTTTATTTACATACCACCATATACTGGTGAATATTTCAAATCATTTCCACGATATTTTTTATTTACATTTAAAATCTTTTTTTTAAAAAATGTAACCGTAAATAAATTAAAGTGAGTGTACAATTTAAGAATATGGATAAAGATTTGATTTTACGTTAAAAGACTGGACTAAAAAAAAAAGAGTTTACGTTAAAATTTAGTCCTTGTTGTAGCGGGCATTTTGAATGACAGGTAGCAACACGCAACTGATATTCAATCTTTCTTTCTTTCTTTCTTTCTTTCTTTTTCTGCTGATACACCTGTCAGCAGGAACAGCTTACGATACTTTCCGAAAATCATTTGATTTTTATATGATTAATTAATTATATCCCTTAATCAGTAAAAATCAATAACCAAATTTGGAGTGTTTCTTAGTTAGAAGGATATTAATCTATATGCAAGATTTCAAATCTGAGTGACTTCTCTTTTCTGTGTTATAGATCGACATGTACATAGCAAAAACTTTCTTATATATATATATAAGAAGATATAGTATGAACAAAAAGTAATAAGACAATCAGGAATATTTCTTGTATGTTGTTTATTCTCAACTAGTTTCGACCTTAGGTCATCGTCAGGATAAAAATTTCTTATTTGAAGAAATTGTTTATAGATTTTTTTAAAGGGAGCATTATAGAAGAACTATAAAAATTAAAGTGTTTTTGAGGGTTTGACATGCTATTAAAATCCTGATAGACGAGTGTGTTACTAGTAGCATGTCCATTTGTTTCGTGAAGAACCTTTATGAGGTGGGTTATTTTTTTAATGCTCTTATATATGTGTTGGAGGGTTCATGGGAGTTGTGTATATGACTATATGTGTATACATATAAATGTATGTGTGTGCATACATATATGTGTGTGAATGTGAGTGTATGTATGTATCTCGGTACTGTGTGCGTGACTTCTAGATTTTTAATTGGTTCAAGAGTGGCTTGTTTGATGCGTGGTGGTCAGTGATCGGAAAATCTCTGTATGTACATTTCGGCCTATTGTGCCACATTAGCAGAGTTATAGACAGGAAGACTGCTTTGAGTGTGATTCGAACCCTGACTGTCAAGCTGACAGGCGGGGATTCTAACCATTACACTAGCTAGTTTTTTCCCAGATTTTTCGTTTGTTTTGAACTAAGTTATATTCCACTTTTGGTGACTTGCTACATGAAAGTTTTGCTTTATATTTGCACAGGTATGCCCGCCTAATTCATTAATTATCAATTAATTAATTTTCAAAATTAGGTATAACTTCAATTAAGCACATATTTCCCCCCCAAAAAAAATATATATATGGGGGGGTCTATTTGTGTGTATTTCTAATGGGTTGTATTCCTCAACTTGGAAGGGATAATTCCCTATCTAGCTGAGTATAAGTTCTTAACCGCGGTCACACTTAAAAGTTGTATTGTTGTGAATATCTTCGAGTTGTATGCGTGATTTACCGCGGAAAACTGCAATTGCAAACGAAACTGGATCTTATGTAATTCATATCTATATGAGGGCCGGGTTAGCTCAGTCGGTAGAGCTTTTGGTTCCTGGTTCGATACCGGTCCTCGCCAACTCAGCGTATGAGCAGCACAGGGATCTGTGCGGTAAAGTAAGGAGCTGATAGTAGGTGTGGCGCTCCATCTTATACGCTAAGATAATCTCCTTGTTCTAGTGCTAGTGAAAAGGGGATAGACCCCCTCGCTGATTGGCTGATACCGACATTAGTCCGCCCCGACGACTTTACTTTTACTTATATACTCATTCAACATCAGCTATATAATCTGAGAGAGAGAGAGAGAGAGAGAGAGAGAGAGAGAGAGAGAGAGAGAGAGAGAGAGAGAGAGAGAGACTAGATGATAGATGATGGTTTTTACTTTTTACATTCTGCTTGTTGACTCGCTGCTTACTGCTTCTACTGGTTCTAACTCCTCGGCCATTTTCTCTGTGCTGACTTTTCTTCAGGGCTTCTGCTGGGTTTAAACCTTCTTTGATGATTTATTCGGGCTCTCATCTCTTGTTTTAAATTACTTTACAAGACTTGGTTGTTTCTTAATAAAGCTGTATTTCCAGAACCCAGCCCATGGTTCCGCCGCGGTGAGACAAGTTCAGAGCGGTGACTTTCACGTCCAGTCGCTCTGAAATCACTGCCGAATCTGACTAAACTAAAACTTATTCTCACGGCACCTAATCGCGCCTTTCTAAGGGGTAAAGTAAAAAGGTGACTACCCGTTCATAATTGTTGGGTAAATTTCCATAGGTCCCCGTTATACTAAATCTTAAAAAAAAAACACTGACATATCTTTTGTGGACAGATAGAATGAATGTGCCGGAAAACGTAGCCGTCCGCTGAAAAAGTTGATAGTTATTTGGAAAACTGGTTCGCTTTAAAACCTGTATTATTCTATACAAACGGTATAAAACAACTCCCAGAAGGTTGGAAAATACGTGGATCATAAGGAAGTCTATTTGACAACATTTTAGTGACACTGAAGAATGATGTTTTGTTTATATTTCCCAATTTACATGTCGTTATTGGTTAAAGAAATTCGTTCCAATCCTATATAATACACAAATACACACAGGTATATTTCCGAGAAGCACTAGATCATCGGCGTAGTCTGTATCATGTATTGCTAGGTGACGGCATCATTTAATGTGTTTATGTATTTAAGGTCATTAAATTTCGATATGTGACATGGCATCTAATTGAAGGAATATGCAATTTCTATACTTATCTGATTCTGTGTTATCTGATATTCTTCATATCTGCTATTCAGGATCGGAGTTGCTGGTATTCTGTATCTGTTGACGGTCTGTCATTTTCTCTGTTCTTTGAGTCTGGAAATCACATAGGATTTTCTTGGGATGTACTTGCGTCCGTTGGCAGTTCTTAATAACAAACACAAGATATTGTTGTTTTTCTCATATATCTTATTGTACCCCCAAGTAAAAGTGCCTTGGAGGACAGACTGTATTTTCCGTCTATCTTCCTGAAAAACTCAACCCAGACTCTGCCGTCCACCTCCTACAAAAGCTTTGGCATGACTCTCTCTGTCTCTCTGTCTCTCTGTCTCTCTCTGTCTGTTTTACACTTTTTCACTGATGACACTCCTTGACCAATCAGACGCCAACAGGTCAGCTTTTTACACGTCGTCCCAATTTCTAGTTAATTTAGACCATTACATAATGTATAACTAAAACCTTGGGTTTTCCACATCTCATTATTTTACAATGCTTTTTCTGCTGACTATTTAGCTGAGATTCGGCTTGTACAATTATATTTCCGAGAAGCGCTAGATGATCTACATAGTCCTGTATCCTGTAGAATATCGTCTGCTTCTTGATTTATTTAGTGTGAAATGATTTTCCTTTATTAGATCTAATCATGTTCGTAGCATATGATCTTACAGTCTTAATGGTGAATCTTTTATTTCGAGGAGAAAATGACTATGATCACATTTCCCGAAAAAGAAAATCTTTTAAATTAACCTTTGAAGTTTGATTTCCAATAATGGCAAACGGTGCGGGTTTATGAGAAGGTCAAAGCTGATAACAATAATATCACAACCGCCAATGATTATAAAATACATCAACAAATAATCGCTTATCAAAACGAAGCAGGATTATTAATTATACTAATTATAATAATACACCTGTTCCTTAATTGTACGACCTTTATCATCTTGTAATACCCTCTGGTTAAAAAATGAGACCGTCCTAATCGTCCAAAAGAAAATAGATAAATGTAAATCCTGATTATCTGGTGTTGCTTATCAGCTGGATTCTTAATTCTAATCGTCACATCAGTTAAATAATGGACCAGTCCGTGTTTATCATAAAAGAAAGAAAGGTAATAAAAAGGACATGCTACACAGAAAAATAATAAGAAATAAATAAAGAAAGTGTCGGAAAAAAATGAAAACTACTCGCCTGCAATCTTCTGAGGGAAGAAAGCAGGAATAAAGATTGCGTAGTAATATATACATTGGTTGGTGTCTACTTTCCTTTTGATTGGTCGAATTGGTAAATAAATACCTTGTCACCACTCACGAAGGAACTACGTTTTTTTCTGGACTAATTCTACTAGACCTAAGGTTACGATTCTTTTTCACCCACTTGCAAGGTCGCACAAGGTTTGTTGCAAGCATTTTCCCTGTTTAAACTTGACCAGGAGGTCTTTATTTGTATCCTCACCCAAGTGAACTGGCAATTCACCAAAAAAGAAAGAAAGAAAGAAAGAAAGAGAAATATCTAGAGAAGGGATGAGCACACGGAAGCGATAACGCTAATCTGTTTCAATCGAACATAACGAAAAGATGAAAAGAAGGAAAGAAAGAAAGAAAGAAAGAAAGAGTGAGAGATTGTTAAATCTAGATTATTATAAATTTTAAAATTAGTAACAAACATATCCAACATTGTAATAATCATAATAATTATTCTTTCCATTTTTTTTTTCTAATAACTTTCTTCTTTCTTTCCATGATTTCTTTCTTTCGTTCTTCTTCCGTTTTCGTATTCATATAGTATATTTCATTCTTTTATCTTATACATCCTTTCTTTCTTTTTTTCATTTCTCTGCTTTCTTGTTTCTTTTACATTTCTTTCTTTCTATTCATTCGTTCTTTCTTTTTTCTTTCATTTGTCTTTATTTTTCCTATACCTTTCCATTCTTTCTTCATTTATTCCCATCGTTTCAATATAGCTTCTTTCTTTCTTACTTTCTTTCTTACTTTCTTTTTTTCTTTTTGTCTTCTTCGTTTACTTTATTTCTTCCTCTTTCTTTTTCTGCTCATGATTTCTTCTTCGTATACCTTCTTTCTTTCTTTTCAAACTTTTTCTCTCCAGTTACCTTATCTCTTTCTTTTTCTTCTTCTTTCTTCTTCCTATACCTTCTTTCTTTCTTTCTTTCTTTCTCTCTTAATTTCTTTCATTATTATAATCACCGTTCCGAACTGATAAGCAAATGACAAAAGCGAACGAGCATAAAACGAAAATGTAGGTGTGGAAATAAACGAAGGAGAAGAAAATCAAGAGAAAATCTCCTTGCAGCGGATTTTCTTATTTTTTAAATTTTATTTATAAAGAAATGTGCTGACGACATGAGCTGAAAAAAGATTTGACAAAGAACATCTAAAAGAACAGGCGAAATCAGTGATCAATCTCACCCAAAATATGTGCATCAGAGCCAATTACGTCTCGTCTTAAACATCTTATTATAATGGAGATTCGTTATCTCTGAAGGGAGACGATGACGCTAATCTGTTTCAATCGAACATAATGAAAAGAACGAAAGAAAGAAAGACAAAAAAAAGAGTGCGCACATCAGCATAAGTTTGAAAAATATGAAGATCTACAAGAACAATGTGTCAGAAATGGATGGATAACGAATCTATTTCCTATCAAAGTCGAGGATTTATTTCCATACAAGCATCGCATTTGTTTTTATTAAACCTAGACTTTCTACACCAGACTAGAGGACATACATCAAAAGGATCCACGATAAGGTTCTAACCGCATCAGCATGGATATGAAAATCCAACAGTGTGACAATAAACCAATAAGTTCTGGTGATATCATGAGATACTGCTGTGTAACTCTGAGTTAGTGGTAATGATGCTTTGGCGCCGAAATATTGCCTGAACCCAGAGTCATCATCTGATGAAGGGTTTGTTTAATGCAATGCTACTGTTTAAACAGCAGTCGTTATACGAAGTTATACATATATAACTTTTGTATATATATATATATATATATATATATATATATATATATATATATATATATATATATATATATATAATTTATTATAAGTTTACAATACATTTAAGGTGCATTGTTACCATTGGTTTC
>CM042141.1:132434192-132441692 GCA_023376005.1 Doryteuthis pealeii
ATATATATATATTGAATCTGTCTGTCTGTCTGTCTGTCTTTCTTTATGTCTGTCTGTCTGGCTGCCTTTCTCCCCCCCTCTCTCTCTCTCTCTCTCTTCTCTATATATTATAATATATATATATATATATATATATATGTATGTATGTATGTATATAGTTATTGCTCGATTCTTGCTTTTCTTTTAGCGTGAACTTTTTTTCATTAGATCTAATGACATTCGTTGTAGGTAGTCTAGACATTATAAAAAGGAATGGTGCTAATGTATCTCCTTGTAGGACTCCAGAAAGAATGTTAAAGAAATATGTGTCACCACCAAGTGAACGAACCATTGATTTCGTGTCTTTGTAGAGTATCATTATAGTGGTAAAAGTTTCTTTATGTACATCATATTCTTGTTGTATTTATTCCACTTCTCCTCAGTGTATAGAGTCAATGCACGCGTAGGGAAGGCATGGTCTGCTCTAAACAGACTATCAGTCATATGGAAACCCGATTTCACTAACAAGTTAAAGTGGCACTTTTTCTAAGTCGTAGTTGTATCGAGATTACTGTATGGCTGCACCACTTGGACCCTAACGAAGCGCCTAGAGAATAAGCTAGATGGGAGCTGCACAGGAATGCTACGTGTGATCTTAAACAAAACATGGAAACGACACGCTACAAGAACGCAGCTGTACGACTACTTGCCCCTATTACACAAACTATCTAAATGAAATGAACACGACATGCTGGACACTGCTGGAGAAGCAAGGAAGAACTCTGAAGCGAGGTCATGGTTATGCCAGTGCGGATCGTCCAGCAAACTGCTATATTGACCAGATATACGCGGATACTGGACGCTGCACAGATGGCCTCCATAGGGCAATGAAGGATGGTGATGGTTGGTGAGAGATTGTCCTGAACATATGTGTTACTAGCGCGGCATGATTATGGGGTCAAATACCTTGGAGAAATATAAAACCTAAAGTTGCCTCATTTTTTTTTGTTGCTCGAACTGCTTCTATAATTCGAAGAATAGCTAAAATCTGAGAAGATGTGGACTGAAACCAGTTTTGATTTTTCCTAAAAAATATTCTCTACTTCATATTGGATGCTACGTTTACGCATCCAAGAAACAAAAGAAAAATACTCACTAACTAAAGAAAACAATAAACTATTTAACCAATAAACTTACTAAGCAACACGACCGTTGACAGGTTGCAACCACCAAAGAAGATCTATTAATTGTCATTCGGAAAGGTTAGAACCTTTTTGATAAAAATATTTCTTTAAATAAGTGAAATCCATGTTTAAATAATTATTCGAAGAATACCTAAAATCTGAGAAGTTGTAGAACAAAGCCGTTTTTGATTTTTCCTAAGAATTTTCTCTACTTCTGTTGGAATATTTTGTAATATAAGGTGTGCTGATGTCAACAACTTAATCTATAGACTCTGCGTGGGCCGTGGATTAAAGTCAGACAATCAACAGCTCAATACGTGGTTAGTTAACTATTTAATCACCGATCTTGAAAGCCGTTCATTTGCACGTATTCGCCACGGACGAACGGATTAGCAACCAATGACCAACCAAAGGATTCTGTCTAACACTAAAGAACACCGAGGAACAACCAAAGGATTGTACATAACACTAAGGAACCCCGAGGAACAAGCAAAGGTTTCTACCGACACTAAGGAAACACCGAGGAACAACCAAACGATTCTACCAACACTAAGGAACACCGAGGACAACCAAAACTTCTACCTAACACTAAGGAACACGAGGGACGACCAAAGGATTCTACCTGACACTATGGAACAACCAAGGATTCTTCACTAAGGAACACAAAGTATTTCCATTGTAAAGTGCCCCCCTGCAGTCTAAAAATGGCGACAAAATCGTAACAACTTCATGTTGGATGTGATTGAGAAGAGAATTATAAACTATAACAGTAATGGCAGTAAAAGATACACCTCTGTAGTTCTTAGTGATTCCAATATCACCTGTCTTCAAAAATGGGAGGATGCAGCCTTTCGTATCTATTTCTCTATTGTATTTTGTTTATACACTGCAATGCATAATCGAATACCCTCACTTGTTCGTAAATATGAGGCATCCAGCAAGGATCGAACTCATTATTCAGTAGTAATAGATCTGCGAGACTAGCTTTCTATCCTAGAAATTGCACACTCAATATACGTATGTATGAATGTATGTATTTTTTATATTATCCCATTCAGTTGATATCTTTATTTCTTTCTATTATTCTCTTTTTCTTTGCTTTGTAGAACCATTCAATCGTTTCCTCAGGTCTACATTTTTAT
The DNA here is from genome assembly GCA_023376005.1 of Doryteuthis pealeii. NCBI lineage: Eukaryota > Metazoa > Mollusca > Cephalopoda > Myopsida > Loliginidae > Doryteuthis > Doryteuthis pealeii. Next base: position 132,436,498 of record CM042141.1, read on the forward strand.
GCCTTATCTATATATCGTTCATGCATGTATTCCTTTTTTCGGCCTAAACATACAAGAACTCATAGACTATAAAAATATCCAATGGCAAGAAAAAATATCGGTAAATTAAAAATAGAAAAGAATAAAAAAAGAAAAAAAAGAAAAAAAAAAGAAAAAAAGAAGAAAAACCACTCCCAGAAGTCAAAGTTGTTGCAACTGGGCTTTGATCTAATCTAAAATGACACAACAATGTTTCTTCCCGGTCAATGACTATCAAACACAATGATCGGACCGCCTCCTCGTGAAATCAGGACTCGATTCATGTGCATTGGATTGCGGTAGCATCAGAAACACAATTTCGGGGGGAATGTGTGCTTATAAAATGGCGATAACATAAGTCAAGATTTTTAAAAAATATTTACATTCAAAACATTTCATTTTAGACTTCGCATAACTGAGAGGAAAATAAATACAGGAGAGAAAGATTGCAATGAACAGTAAATAGACAACACGCACACACACACACACGCGCGCGCGCGCACACACACATACGCACACATGCATATGTAGTAGAAAGGCATATATTGATAACCTACTTAAGTTTAACCATTACGGCTCATCAGGGTTAATTGTAAAGAATTAATCGATAAATTGATTAATTAGTGAGAATTGAGGCAGTGAATAATAAATCTATTTATCATATAATTTATGACTTATTCGGTTGATATTTGAATCGACCGTCGATGTTGCGATTAATTCGATATTCTGTTTCCCGGGAAGTCATCTTCTTTATATATATATACATATATATATATATATATACAGGGTGTTCAGGATAAATTTTACATATGTATATTTGGTTATATTTCTCCGTAGGTTGGAGGTATTGACGAACACTACGCATCATTTAAAAGCTTGGCCCCTTCTTTATCCATATACGTGACGAAAGATAGAATGGATGAGTGGAAACCACCCGTATCATGATGATCTGCGCCGGCCATCAAAATAAGGACATTATGGTTGTTGGCCAAGGCTCCCTGAACATTGGAAAAATCAATCAGACATAAACTGGAGAATTGCTATGGAGACTACGAGGCTGTGGCTAGAAGAAAGCAACATAACAGACGATCAGATTGCGTTCGCACAGCAGAATTCCTTGAAATCTGCCGAAAAATGTGTTGGATGACTCTTAGATGCCTACGTGGAGTTGCTAAACACTGTAGTCAAGCCCTGGATAACAAGGGTAGGCAATGGTATGCCATATGTATGGCAGCAGGATCCGGCCCCTACCACACCTCTGGGAAAAGTCAAGAATGGTTGTCGGCGAATTTTTACGACTACAGCAGGCCCAATATTTGGCCTCTGAACTCCCCAGATCTTAACCCCATGGATTATTATCATAACACTATAATAGCGTTATAAAGTTCACTGGTGATATTGAATCAAATACTTAAGAATATTTAGAATGATTTATTAAAAGTTTTAATCCTTTGTAAGGAAGTGTAAAACAACAACAACAAAAAACCCAAATGATAATAATAATATTAAAAATTGCACCCCGTGACCCCCAATCCCTATACTGGGTTCCTTCATAGGTCAAATCAAAAGTTTGCTTCGGCGAACGACAAAATGACAAAACAAAGAAAGCTGAAAGGATCAATTTTAAATTTTGATTTAGATAAATAGAATTAACTTATTCAGGATTACACGTTCATCTCAGTGCTGACTTTCGGAAGAGTACTGTGGAAAATCAAAAGTAAGTCTGGCACAAGACCATTTACACAATAACAAAACATATTTCCGAGTGGCTCACCAATCAAAGAAAAGTAGTGTTGATTGTTTTTGCCCTCCCCGAGATATACAACACACATTGGCCGTCCAATCAAACACGACCTGGGGGTGGGGAGGGCTTTTCTACTCCTCGCCGATAATTAAGCTGTGAAGTCATTGGTCCAGAGTTTCTATTGGCTAGCCAATTAGAGCCGTATATTCAGGGACCTGGACCCCATAAAAGATGACCCCGAAAAGAGAACAAGCAGATCAAAAGCTGGTTCCATAGCTACAAGACTCCGAGCCCTTGCCGCCACTTGGCCGCTGTTTCCCGTTACCTTACCTCTCTAAGTCCTGAACTTGACCATATCAAAACCCAGAAATAATTAGCTGTATATCGCCAGTCAACTCACAAGCTCCGACTTCGACTTCGACATCGTCAAGAGACATTTGTTGTTGTACATAATCTTGGTCACTGTATGATTAATACAAAATATTGTTGTATACAATTGTTAATAAGCGTTTCGTAGTTGACCCCTTGACAGCATTGGTGAATTTGATCATCTTCAGACAGCCCGAACCGAAAAAGCCCGAACAAGCTCTTCAACTTTCCTGTGGGTCAAACAAAACAACGTGGGCACAGGAAGTCCGAACGAACAGGTTCATATGTGGCCCGCAGCACAAAACGCACTTATAGGACCACATTATGTATGTGGCGATGTTGAGAAAGTCAACAATCACCGTGCCAGTACTAAAAAATCCCAGTTAATCGACAGAATTAAGGTAGTTTTTGAGTCCCTTCCCAAAGAAACATTAGCTTGCTTCAGCTTCCGGAACAGGATTGAGGCTGTGATTGATACTAATGCCGGTTATTTTGAGTGAAACTTGCTGACAGTAGTGTAATTCCCGTACCGGTTAAATTTCTTTACAATCCATTAAATTTTGTAGTTGCTGAGCACTTTTTCTTTCTCCTTATGAAATTGTCAAATTTATCTCGAATACATAATATATATATATATATATATATATATATATATATATATATATATATATACACCTATGCCAAGGATAGTTTATTCCCACATAAGAACAAATGTGTGCAAAAAACCCTCAAATGACTATGTTGTAGCAATATCTTTTACTAGCAGGACATGTAGAAATACCACAGTATGATAATTTAATTATTACAACGTTATATATGTTTACTTAAGATGTATTGCCAAATAATTCAATATTAAAAGTATAATAATCTTGATTCAACTGTCTCTCACTCTTTTTACTTTCTTTCATTCTTTTCATCTTTTCCTTAACTTCGACTGAAAAAGATTAGCGGTATCGCTTCCGCGAACTCACTCTCTCTCTATCATTGTCCTACTCTTTTTCTTTCTTTCTTATTATATTTTCCTGCGTTGCAATAATTTTTCTTCCATTTCTTTGTTTATAATAAAAATGGAATGGTCTATCATTCAGATGAGCTGACGACACTCATAAGATATTACGATTCGGTGGATAAGCAACACTAAATAATCACGATTTACAATCTTTCATTTCAGCCTGTAAGAATTTGAACGGTCTCATTTTTAACCAGAGCGTGTTGCCAGATGATAACAATTCTAAAGTTAAGGAACACCAGTATTAATATATGCATTGCATTTAATCTCGGACGGCTTCATTTTTTAACCAAAGGGTGTTGCAAGATGATAACGGTCGTACAAATAAAGAACACAAGTATTAATATATAGACTGCATTTCATGTTTGACGGTCTCATTTTAACCAGCGGGTGTTGCAAGATGATAACAGTCGTACAAATAAGGAACACGAGTATTAGTAGATAGATTGCATTCAATCTTGGACGGTCTCATTTTTAACCAGCGGGTGTTGCAAGGTGATAACGGTCGTACAAATAAAGAAAACAAGTATTAATATGTAGACTGCATTTCTTCTTGGACGGTCTCATTTGTAACCAGCGCGTGTTGCAAGATGATAACTGTCGTACAAATAAGGAACACGAGTATTAATATATAGATATAAACGATTCCATTCATGCAAGAGTACTCAAATCAATTGTGTTGTACTTTCATTGAAATATTCACGCTTTCTATTGAGAAGAAAAAATCAATATGGCTGATAACTGTCAGTTTATTGATCGATGCAAAAAAAAATCAAAACTTTCCTATAATCAAAATAATGTGTTTCCCTCTTTTTTAAAGTACGGATTAAAGACGTCCGAGATTTATTTAAATGCTCGAACGCATTTTCATTTCTTTATATACTTTATTATATTGCTCAATAAATTATTTTATTTTTTTCCTGCACATCTTATGTAGTCATTATTAAGCTAAGTTCTTAGCTATCTATGTATCTATGCATATATCTATCTATCTATCTATCTATCTCTACTTCATCTCTCTCTCTCTCTCTCTCTCTCTCTCTCTATATATATATATATATATATATATATATATATATATATAGATAGATAGATAGATAGATAGATAGATATAGATAAATATATTAAATTATACGAATTCGTTTATATATCCCCGTTTTTAGCAAGTTAAGAAAAATACGAAGGAGATTCAAAAATTATCCGCACTCTTGATGTACGTGGATTTTCTGATAGGGAGATCCATGACTTAGTTACAGAGAATAAATTTTAAAATGAACATACTCTCTCTCTCTCTCTCTCTCTCTCTCTCTATATATATATATATATATATATATATATATATATATATATATATATATATATATATATATAATATATATAATATATATAATATATATATATAATATATATATATATATATAATATATATATATATATCCAAGAACAACATAATAACCACAAACCTATACACTAAACCCACCGATAACCACACATTTTGTTAACATCTACAACCACCCGCATAAACTAAGAAATCGATAATATACAGCGCATGTATACAGATAAGAAGAATCTGCTCAGAATGCCCCCAAGAATACAAACACCACACAGCCAAACTTTTACAGAGATTCATAAAAAGCAACTACCCCATAAAACTAATCCAAAGAGCCATTAACAAAGCAGCATCCCTAAACAGACAAGAGCTCCTCAAATACACCCCCCCCCCAAAAAAAAAAAAAAACTAACGATCTAATCTCTATGTTATTCCACCATGGCCAACACATGCACAAACTCACAAAAACACTAACAAAAGAGTTCAAAATCCTACAATCCGACCCAAAAATAAAATCCACCTTCCAAAAATCTCCTATTAATGCCTAATGACAACCACCCAACCTATGCAGCATTCTCACCGCATCAAAAAACACCTACATAACAACACACAATGAGGCAACCAAAGGTGTAACAAGCTAAGATGTCAAGTATGCGCAAACATAAACACAGATTCATCAATCCTAATACCAGACAGTAACATAAAGATCCAACCCCCAAAACTCA
>CM042141.1:132449192-132471692 GCA_023376005.1 Doryteuthis pealeii
TTTTCTTTACATAATATGCATATCAATAGTATAAAGAAGAAAGAATATACAAATGTGTCCCAACAGATAGAAATATACACATATTGTTTCATGGACAAGCAGTATGTGGAAGGGGTGCAAAAATGGAAGAAAGCTTACTTGATGAGGGAAAGTAAAACAGCCACATGGCTTTTAAATCAATTTCATTAGTCTTTCTAATTTGCCGGGTTAGCTCAGTCGGTAGAGCGTTCGGCTAGAAACCATAAGGTTCCTAGTTCGATACCCGCTCTCGCCAACTCAGCGTATGGGTAGCACATGGATCTGCGCGGTAAAGTGAGGAGCTGATGGTTGGTGTGGCGCTCCACCTCAGACGCTAGAACAATATCCTTGGTCTAGCGCTCGTGAAAAGGGGATAGATTCCATCGCTGCATGGCTGATACCGACATTAGGCCGCACCGACGACTTTACTTTACTTACATTAAAAGTTAAATATTTAGTCCTGGAGGGTGCATATTCTTGCTAGTTCTCTTAATGCATAAATGTGATAATTTTGCTTATCATCTGTTATGCAATATGTTATTAGCTAGTTGATAAGAAGAATCACTACACATTTCTGTACTTACTTGGTCTCATGGTGTAGATGATGCAGCAGAAGGAATTTCAGGAGGGTGAGTCTTTTCTCTCCACCAGCTGGTCACTTTCTTTAAGCATTGGCTTGTCGTGTGGAAATGGAGAGAGAGAGACTACCCTATCAAAATTTGGTCAAGATGAGTAAATCTTTCTTGTGTATTGTGGAAGGAGCTAATTTTCTATTCTATCTTGAGGTGAAAAATTGTAGGTAAAAGATTGTATACTTTTATAAACTACTGTCACCCAAGCCAAAGCTAAAATAAAATATTATTTTGGATGGAGGGGGGTTAAAACAATTTAACTTAGCTACAAAATATAATTGCCCTGTCAGTGCTGCTTATGAGCTGAAAAAAGATTTGAAAAAGAATATACAAAAGGAGAGGCTAAATCAGTGATCAATCTCACCCAAAATATGTGCATCAGAGCCAATACGTCTCGTATTAAACATCCTATTATAATCGACTGTCTGTCTGTAACCCAAACTACGTCATCACTGACATCACAATTTCATTGGTTATTTAAGTTACATTCTCAACAATGAGGAAATATTCATTATTTAATCTTAATTAGCATCTTATTTAATTAACGATGTCTTTATTAAAGCCTAGCTTAGTTGGTTTGCCACAAAACTGCCCATATTAATGCATTTAAAATGCTGAAATATGTTATATATTTGATAGTTTGAGTTTGATAAATAATAATTTGCTGTTACTGATCATGTTGTTCTCAAACGTATTAAAAGCAATCTTATATATAATTTTATATAGTGATCGATTATAATAACATTAAAATAAGTGTAATATTTTTATATTCGTTCTTATTTAGTTTCGTTAATCTTTCTAATTTAATATATTTTATTATATTAAAACTTAAATATTTGAACCCAGGTGGCACAGACTTTTGATAGAACCCATGTCAAATATCGGCTATGCCATGAATAAAGACTCACAACAATATCAACCCAAAAAGGATTGTTTGGTTTGGTTTATTTGTTTTACGGCATATCAACCCATTTTGGACTATTTAATGCCGAAAAAAGTCATTTAGATAAAATGGTAATTCATGAGGAAGTGCGTTCCGGCCCCCTGCCTCAAAAATTGCTACCCGGTGACTATCAAAATAACAACCCCAGCTCGTCGTAATTCTCATTTATTTATCGTAATTTGTCGTAATTCTTGTTTAGATATGAAGATGGATATATAGTTTGGAATAGACTGAGATAGATAGATAGATAAACAAAAAAATAATATAGATAGATATAAACAAATGGAGATAGATATTTTCGACAAGTAAATGTATTTGGGGGGGGGCATTTTTGTCGTAATTCTTGTTTATTTAAACTTTTTAATTTAAGACATTAAACAAATATGAATAAAAAAAATTTAGTATTTAAAGTAATATAGATAAATATGAATAAATTGAGATAGATAGATAGATAGATAGATAGATAGATATGAAGATAGATAGTTTTGAATAGACTGGGCTGGGTCGTTATTTTAATAGTCACCGGGTAGCAATTTTTGAGGCAGGAGACCGGGACGCACTTCCTCATAAATTACCGATAAAAAAAAGTTTGTGTTTCACTTTCTTTATTTTAAAAATTTTTATGAATAATTTTCATTAAATTCATTTGGTTTGTTTTGGTTCCGTTTGGTTTGTTTAATGGTATAATAACCCTGTGGGTTATTTAATGCCAAAAACTTTTAGAGTGTGAGATGAAAATTGGTACTGAAGTTTTCTGAACAGGTGTATGTTTTAAATATATTTCGTGGATGTATTTCATATCTGATTCAAAATGTCCGGTACATTTTTATTCTCTCAAGAAGGATATAATGTCATCCACGTTAGTATTCTCAAACAGATCTCTGATGTTATTTGCATTGAAATATTTCTTTCTGATTGGAGCGACAATTCCACAGGAAATGTTTAAGAGTGTTTGATCCTCCTGATTAAGCATAAAAGAGTGTGTAAGTCTTGTATGGCCAATGCGCTGTCAAACCAGTATTACCTCTCCCTTTTAGGATTTTATTAGTAATTGCACCACCCTATCATGCTTACAAAACATCAAGCCCATTTATTTTTTCATAATCTTGACATCAAATATATGAAGCATACGCGAAGCCCTTATTATTTAAAGAAAATTATTTTAACACAAAACCTGCAAAGCTGGAATCATTTTTAATTCGTGCTTAGATACTAATTAGATATCAATTGATTCAAACCATATGACCTTAAGGCACCCCTTTTTAATCTCGATTACGAAAGGACATGTTTTTCATTTACACCGTCAATATCCGGTTGTTTGTTAGGGTTAGAGTTAGGGGTTAGTTTTATAATTAAAAGGACTTTCTAAAAATCGTCTGTTAAAACAACCGGATATTGACGATGTAAATAAAAAACATGTCCTTAATCGAGATTAAAAAGGGGTGCCTTAAGATTATATGGTCCATTGACTCAACATACAAAAAATATATACATTCAATTGCCGACGATTTTACAATTTAAAGATTACCCAAATACTAAATTGCTTTACTTTCCCAAATTTCATTCTAATCAGAATCCATTAACTTCATTTTTTTTCTCTCAATATTAGCTCCTGAACTTTTCTGAACAGGAAGCCAGCGACTAACTCAGTCGCATATATATATATATATATATAATATATATATATATATATATATATATATATATATATATATATACAATAGGTCTAGAAGAACTTGGCAAGTCAACTGTATTTCTTGAGCTTTAATCTATTCAAATTATTAATTGCACCACCCTCTTATAATTAAAAAGATCCAGTAAATTTAATTTTCTAAAATCTTGACATGGTCTCAGTTATTACTTGTAGTTCCGTTTTTAAATTCCTTTCTAGGGCTTTTCCTTTCTATTTCATTATATAATGGATACAATCCAATTTTTCCGCTCCCTGGCTTGATCGAGATAATGTTCTTTTTTCTTTCAATTTCCCTCTGTTCTCTGCTTGGTCGGTGACATCCAATTCTGATTGATCGTGATTTTCTTTGTTATTTTTGTTTATTGCTTTCGTTTTTATCTATTTACATATTTATTTATTTATCTATTTGGCAATGGTTCTCCTAGCTTGAGATGTGGGGTAGGTGAATAAAGGAGAAAAGAAGGGGAGAAAGAGAGAGGAGGTATGGAGGAAAAAAAGGAGAGATGTGAAGAAGAAAGGGGGGGGGTAACAATAGGACCGCAGGAGAATAAATGAAAGGTTAGTTTGACAGGCGGGGAGGAGAAAAGACAACAGAGAAAAGGGATGTAGAGAGAGAGAGAGAGAGAGAGAGAGAGAGAGAGAGAGAGAGAGAGAGAGAGAGAGAGAGAGAGAGAGAGAGAGAGGGGTTAAGAAAAAAGGGAGAAATAAGAGAAAGAAAACGGGGGAAGATGAGAGGAGTGATGGGCATAAAAAATAGGGGAGTTTGGTTTGGTTATATAATATAATAAATATTATATCAATACCATAGTCATCCTTGTAGAACAGCATCAATACTCTTTAACCATAGCTGGGAGAGGTAAGAGGGGGAACTGACATAAATGTGGGAATGAGGAGAAAAAAGAAATGAGGAAAGAGGGAGAAAGAAAGAGAAAAGTAAGAAGATATGAGAAAAGAAGAAGAATTGAAAGGAAAACTCGAGGAAAAAAAGAATAAGAGAAGATAAAGTGGCCGTGAGGTTAAGGCATGGACATTGCACATACAGGTTCGAATCCTGTCTGCAGCGTTTAAATGTTCGAGCACAAGAAGGGTTAAAGGTGTATATAAGATGGTTATTTAAATCATTTATACTTCAAAGCCACGCGAATAAAAAAAAAATCATTTTTAATCCTTTATTTCATCTGACTTATGCTTTTACCATTGATCTGCACAGTCATATTTCGGTTATATGTCTAATTCCAATGAATCAACGTATTCAATCAGTTATGTATGAGGTATTCAGAAAAGCTCCAGAAACGTCCCATTCTTCGATGTGAGGGGTATCGTCCACTGCGATTTCTTGCCACAGAGCCAGACGATCTCCCAGCATGTCTACAATGAGATACTGCGGCGTTTGCTTCGTTCAGTACGCGAGAAGAGGCGAGAGATGTGGAAAGACAACTCGTGTGTGCTTTACTATAAAAACTCACCTGCCCACACTGCCCTGAGTATCCGAGAATTCCTGGCCCAGAAAAAACATCACTGTGCTGGAGCAACCTCCCTACTAGCCAGACCTGGCTCCATGTGATTTTTTCCTCTTCCTCAAGCTGAAGGATGTGCACGAAATCAAAAAGGCCGTGACGACAGAGCAACGGAGAATCCCGAAAGAATTCTTCCAAGAGTGCATGCAAGCGTGGCATAGAAGGATGGGAAAGTGCATTAGACTCCAGCAGAATTAGTTTTAAGGGATTTCTTGTAGTTTGTAGTTTGGATTCGACATACATCTTTTGTGACACAAGTCCTGGAACTTTTCTGACATACCGCGTATGCCTTCTTTTAATCAGGTTCACAGTTTTATCTTTGTCTCCACAGAGACTATGTTTGCGATTTAAGTTTATTATTTTTCCTTTTTGGGGTGGGGTTCTGGTCGTAATGCCGGAAATATAACATTAGCAGGACCTGTGGATATACCACATTATGACAATTTAATTTTTACAACATTTGATATGTTTACTTAAGAACTATGGAAACTACTTCAATATATAAAAATTATAATAATCTTCATTTAACTCTCGCTTACTATTTTTTTCATTCTTTTCATTTTTTCATTATGTTCGACTGAAACAGATTAGCGTTATTACTTCCACCTCACCCCCTCACTCCACCTTTCTTCTACTCTGTCTGTTTCTTTCTTTCTCTCTTATTATATATTTTCTCTGTAGTGTGTTCTTTCTTTATAAGAAAAAAAGAATTAGTCCATTATTCAGCTGAGGTAAAGATACTCATAATAAATAAGAACTCGGCGGATAAGCAACACCAGATAATCAGGATTTGCATTTTTTTCATTTCATTTTGGACGATTTGGACGGCCTCTTTTTTAACCGGAGCGTGTTGAAAGGTGCTAACGGTCGGACGATTAAGGAACACAAGTATTAATAGATAGATGGACTGTATAAAAGAAGTATAGAATAAAAAAGTTTTTATATGAATAGTAAAGAAAAGTTAGCGGAGTGGCTATTTGTTAGTATCAGCCGGACAGCGAGGGAGTCTATCCGCTTTTCACTTGCCCTAGACCAGGGAGATTCTTTTTTCTTCTTCATTTTAGATATAGTGCAACACGTAGCATCAGATCCCTATTTTACCGCACAGATCCAAGCTGTGCAACACATACGCAGATTTGACAAGGGCCGATATCGAACCCGGAACCTAGAGCTTTCGTGGCGGATGCTCTACCAACTGAGCTAAAACCGTGGAAATACTCTGCATTTTCTGCTATCTGAATTTCCCAAAGCTTTTCCCAAATTTATTTCAATATTAAGTCCATATTTGGAAAACTCGGCACATAAAATCAGAATTTTGAAAAGCTCTGTCCACTGGGGCTTTAGAATACACCGACTGCACCTCTACAGAGAGGTAAGACCCCAACAATGGGACCACCTATTGGTCGTGGGTGGCAACTCGTTACGCTTAAGGATATAACTCTTGTGACTGAGCAATCCATAACATGCAACACTCCTATTTGTTCCTTACTAGGCTAAACGGGCGGTCGAAGATGCTCCCTTCGATCAATCGGCGGCTCACGTCAAGCCCTAGCTCCTAAATGATTGTCCCAACCCTATTGCTTTTATGGCAAGACCTAACCCTTTTTATCATATATGTGCTAGAAAGCGGTGACTGAGGGTCTTTATATCCTGGGTATAAAGTTAATCTCTATCAGGTGAAATTCCAACTCTGGAGCTCTGGGGAATGTAGAGTACTCCTTCATCACCATTACTCCCATGTCCACTCTGATCCTGAGTTATATCTATGGGTTAAAGAGAACAAAATTAGTTTTAAAAATGTGTTTTAAAATTTGAGTTTAAAAAGAAAATATTAGTACCTATCAAGAACGAATAAAAGAAATGAAATAAACCAACAAGGGTTGACATGCCGTAAAATCCAACTAACCAACTAACCAACTATCTCCCTTTTCACTACCGCTAGACCCGGGAGATTGGTTAGCAGAGCGCAACACTTACCATCAGATCTCCACTTTTCGGCACAAATCAAAGATTTGCTACATATGTGCTGATTTGGGGTGGACCAGCATCGAACCCGGAACCTAGAGATTTCGAGGCAGATGCTCTACCGACTGAGCCAAAACTGTGTAAATACTCTGTACTTTCCGCTATCTGGATTTCCCAAAGCTTTTCCCAAATTTATTTTAATCTAAATTCCATATTTGTGAAACTCGACACATATAGAATCCTAATTTTTGAAAGTAAACATTAATTTCTATCATTGGTGAATATATTCCGATACTTTCTCTTGATTTCGAAATTCTAGCCTTTGGTTCCAAGAATTCGATTCGTGATTTTTCGCTTATTTGATAATATATTATTTAAAGAAGAAAATGTCATGTAAAATTCAAGTCACGTTCGATTTAGTTTCTAGATCAATAAACAACGAAATGAAGCAAAAATTTCATATTTCTCAGATTTTATTCATTAAGGAAAAAATAACCAAAAAAAAAAAAAAAGAAAAAAAAAAATTGGACATTAATTTAGAAGGAAACCACATAAGTCAAAAGAAAAAAGTCTTTAATGTATTTAAAGAATAGAAAAAAAAGTATAAATATAGTTATTTACAAAGCGTAGCACAAGGCCAAAAGTATGAGGCACCCAGTGAGAATCAAACTCACTAATAATGGTATGCTAATCTAGCTTACTGGCCATTATACCACGTGAGGTTTCCAAAAGGAAGACATATTTGGTTCTGAAAACAAAATGGTTAATTATAATAATCATCAACATGGACACCCAGTGAGAATCGAACTCACTAACTGGTCTGCGAATTTACCTTGCTAATCATTACACCACATGAGGTGTAAAAGTTATTTACTAAGCTTAGCTTAGATGTGGCATTCAGCCAGAAGTATGGGACACCCAGTGTGAATCGAACTCACTAACAATGGTCTGCTAATCTAGCTTGCTAACCATTAAACCACACGAGGTGCGCAAGTTATTTACTAAGCGTCGCTTAGATACGGCACAAGGTCAAAAGTATGGGGCACCCTGTGAGAATCGAACTCACGAACAATGGTCGGCGAACCTAGCTTGCTAACCACTGCACCACGGGAGGTACCAAAAACGAAGAAATGTATTTGGTTCTGGGAGCAAGATGTTCATCATGATCATCATGTCCTGTGTATGACGTTAAACTGCATCTAGGGGTGGAGTTCCAATTCTGCAGCTCTGATGAGTGTGGAGTACCCCTTCATCGCCATTACTCCCAGTTCCACTCTGACCCAGAGTAGTAGTACCTGTTAGCGGGAACATCTATGGATTAAACAGAAGAACAAACTGAGTCTAAAAATTTGAAAACCCAACACACTTGAATACATCAAAAACCATCGTCCAGGAATTCGGTTTGACATTTCCAATTCCTACGATGATAACCATCACGCGATATGCTTCCACACACAGACAACACACGGACACACACACACACACACACACACACATATTATAATACTATATATATATATATATATATATATATATATAAGTAAAAATATAACAAAAGACTTAGAATTTTGCATCATAGTCTATTTTTTTTACTTATAAATTTGCTCTGGTCTCTAACAACAAGAGTACAACATTGAGCTCTCAAATTGCGACACATGTATGTCGTATGTTCCTATGTCGTAAGGAAGATTTCTTCTCCGGATGTTTTGGATTTTATATATATATATATATATATATATATATATAATATATATATATATATATATATTATATATATATATAAGTATTAACTTACCGGTGGGTATAAGAACGATCATTTTGGAAGCGCACAATATCCAGAGGTTAAGGTTGAGAAAAACAAATACAAAGTGCTCAATACAATGTAGAGCATAAATTTATTTTAGGAGTAACCTACTCGAGTTTCATCGATTGATTTTCAGGGTTACTTTAAATTAATCGAGTTTTCGATTAATCTTAGGTGTTATAAACATGCCCGTTGGAATGGGAAAAAGGTAAGTCCCATTCCAACGGCATGTTTTATAACACTAAGATTAATCGAAAACTCGATTAAATTAAAAGTAACCCTGAAGAATCAATCGATGAAACTCGAATAGGTTACTCCTTTCCATTCTTAATATATATATATATATATATATATATATATATATATATATATATATTATGAACTCTCTCGTCGATTTTCGACGCATGAGCGTTCATACACACAATGAATGTCCACACAGTGATTTGTTTATAGTGGTGAAGGCTTGTGTTGGACCATCCACACTTTTTGGCACAGTCGATAGGAAGGAATTGGTGCATCATAGGTTACCACAAACCTAATCAACGACCGACCTCAGGAATTTTGAATTCAGAGTTATCCGACTCCTAGACTGGTTACCTACCAAAGGTTAAAGGGCCCAGTCTGCCCTAATATAACAAAAGAAAGAAGGAGAGAACTGAAAGGTGAAAGAAAAAGGCAGATAAAAAGAAAGAAAGAAAGAAAACAGAAACCATGCAAGAGGGAGAAAACGAGACATATATATATATATATATATATATATATATATATATATATATATATATATCCGTACTTGGGTTACCAAGTCAGTTGGTATTAGATTGATTCTGTTGGACTTTCCTTCAAACGACAGAATGTTAGAATTACTCTGGTATAAGTTGAGATTTCGATGTTCAATATTATTGAACAGAGCAATATAGGTGGTAAAGAAAACGCTTAGAAATCAGTCATTTTGAGGTTATAGATCTATTTCTACCCACGGTATCACTATATATATATATATATATATATATATATATATATATATATATTGGTTTTAGTTTTCATTTGAAGTATGAGTAATGGTTCAGGGAGTAATAAACATTAATCCTCCATATTTTTTCTCTTTTCCTTTTTTGTTTGTTTGTTGTTTCTTTATTTTACTTTCATAAAAATTCTCTTTCTGTCTCGTTTTCTCCCTCTTTCATGCTTTCTCTTTTTTTCTTTCTTTCTTTCTTTCATCTGCCTTTTTCTTTCACCTTCAGTTCTTTCTTCTTCCTTTGTTACTCTTCACAAATGACATTCTCTTTCTCTCTCATACTCTCTTTAACTTTCTTACTATTTACTGTTCTTTTCTTTTCTTTCTTCTTTCTTTCATTTGATTTCCTTTCTTTTCTTCTTTTCTTTCTTTTCATCTGCCTTTTTCTTTCACCTTCAGTTCTTTCCTTCTCTATTTTGTTACTCTTCACAAATGACATTCTCTTTCTCTCTCATACTCTCTTTAACTTTTTTACTATTTACTTTTCTTTCTTTCTTTCTTTCTTTCTTTCTTTCTTTCTTTTGATTTCCTTTCTTTCTTTCTTTCTTTCTTTCTTTCTATCTTTCTTTTCATCTGCCTTTTTCTTTCACCTTTCAGTTCTTTCCTTCTTTCTTATGTTACTCTTCACAAATGACATTCCCTTTCTCTCTCATTCTTTCTTTCTATCTTTCTTTTCATTTGATTTTCTTTCTTTCTTTCTTTCTTTCTTTCTTTCTTTCTTTCTTTTGTTTCTACTCATAAATGAATGGCTCTTTCTTTCTGTTTATTTTTCTTTCTTTTCGTTTGTCTTTTTCTTTCACTTTTCTTTTTTGCTATCTTTATTCCTTTCTTTGGTTCTATTGTTATACCTCACAAATGAAATTATCTTTCTGTCTCTCCTCCCCTCCCTCTCTCTCTCTCTCTCTCTCTCTCTCTCTCTCTCTCGTCTCTCTTTATTTCGGGTTTCTCATTGTTATTTCTTTTCGTTTGCCTTTTCTTTCACTTTTCCCTTCTTTCTTTCATTCTTCTTTTTGTTGTGCTACACTTCATAAAATGACATTCTCTCTCTCTCTCTCTCTTTCCCCCATCTTCTCTTTTTCTTCTTTCTGTAATTTTTTTTTCTTCCTTCTTTTCTTTATTATATCGTTCGTTCTTTCTTTCTTTTGTTGATGTTGTTGTTTTTACTCCTCCTAAATGAAATTCTCTTTCTGCCCCCTCTCTCTCTTTCTGTATATTTTTCTTTCTTTCTTTCTTCCTTTCTTTATTTTCAGTTGTCTTTTTCTTTCACTTTTTCTTGTTTCTTTTTGTCTGACTGTCTTTCGTTCGTTCCTTCGTTCCTTCGTTCTTTTCTTTCTTTCTTTCTTTCTTTTGTTGATGTTGTTGTTTTTACTCCTCCTAAATGAAATTTCTCTTTCTGTCCTCTCTCTCTCTCTCTCTCTCTCTCTTCTCTCTCTCTTTCTCTCTCTGTCTCTCTCTTCTCTTCTCTCTGTCTCTCTGTCTCTCTGTCTCACACACAACACGTAATTTATTATAAGTTTTAAGAAAACATTCTTCGGTATTATCACTGTTTATTGCTTATTCTCTCCCCCTTTCTCTCTCCTCTCTCTCTCGCTCCTCCTCTCTCTCTTCTCTCTCTCTCTTTGTATATTTCTCTTTCTTCTCCTTTTCTGTATTTACGGTTGTCTTTTTCTTGTTTCTCTTTTTGTCTGACTGTCTTTCTTTCGTTCTTTCTTTTTTTTCTTTGTTTGATGTGTGTTTTACTCCTCCTAAATGAAAGGGTTCTTCTTTCTTCCTCCCTCTTCTCCTCTTTCTCTTTCTCTTCTTTCTTTCTCTCGTCTCATCTCTCTCTTTCTGTATAGTTTTTTTTATATTTTCGGTTGTTTTTGCTTTCACTTTTTTTGTCTGCTGTCTTTCTTGTTTTTCTTTTCTTTCTTTTGTTGATGTTGTTGTTGTTCTGTACTCCTCTAAAATGAAGTTCTCTCTCTCTCTCTCTACTCTCTCTCTTCTTCCTCTCTTCTCTTTCTCTCTCTCTTCACAACACACACACACACGTTTTATTATAAGATTTAAGACAAAACCATTGGTTCGGCATATCACTGTTTATTCTGCTTGTATAAAGTCAGACAGATAAATTTAGTTATAATTTTACGTAACTCAAAAATTTTTATATTTTTTTCTTCCTTAAAAAATGATCTAAACACAATTTTACATTTGAAATAGTATTTTCCCTCCTCATTGATTTTTTTTCACCTGTTCAGATTTTTTAATCTTGTCAGAATATTTATTGTCTTGAAATTATTTTACCTTTTCATTTACAATCATTTCTTTTTTGTTACTAGATTATTTAAAATCGAAAACATTTTGTTCTTTTTTTTTTCGTGTACAATATTTTGTGTATGATTGGAACTCAAATAGTTGGTTCATTAATTTTCCTCATAAGTAACATTTTATATTCACTGATTTTTAGTGTTTATCTTCACTCTTTTTATTTCTGATTATTAATTAACCCTTGAAAAATATTTTTAATATATGTTTACCAAAAAACCAAGTAGTACTAAAAAACACACCATTGCATTTTATTATTATATTTTTCTCTTTTCTTTTTTTTTTTTCAGTGAGAAATGCTGATCCTATTTTTTTATTTTGGTACAAATTTTTCTGGATGAAGGACTTACTTATGTTCTACATGTGACTTTGTCTAATATTAAATGTTTGAAAGAATTTCTATCTAAACTTTCAATCGCCCTAATAAAATATTAGAAACCTACTTATCTCTTTGTATAATTGTTACATGTTTACAATATTTCCATTATATCCCTGTGTGTACCGTTAATACCTTTCGAACACAAATCATTGGTGCAAGTGGAACTGAGATTTATCATGAATAAATCATAAAGGCTAATTAAAAGCCGTAGAGTGGAATTTCATAATAGAATATTAATGTTCACTATGCGTCTCTAAAAAAATTGCTATTCTACCTCCATTAAAAAAAGTATATCTTGTTGCAGTCCCCTGACCAAAAGGAAATAAAAGATTTAAAAAAAAAAATAAATTAAATATTCCAAAAGTTTTCAAATAGGAAAGCATTGTAACAGACCTTATTTTTCTTCAGATTTCTTGCCGAACTGACGATAACGGCTACGTCTAGTGATTTTTTGGTAAGTAATGTGTGGATACCGGATATAACTGGAACAGATGGAATGCTGCGCAGGAAGATTTTCTGTTTGCAGTGATAAACAAATTCATAACCAAAAATCCGCGTTTCGTTTTCTGATTCCGTTAGAAAAAGTAGAGTCAATTAACCTGAAAACTTATCTTTTTTTTTTTATTCCAGGTGAAAAGATCGGAAAGAAAGACAAAAAAATGAAAATAAAATCCGGATTTTTCGTATGATTGTCTGTGAAAAAATTGTCTTCGCACAAAAATATATTACTTTTTATTAACTAAATCTTTTTATCTTCTTCATCTCGTACGATCTTTTCTAAATAAACCAGTCTGTCCATTATGCCTTAATGTTTATATAAATATAAATTACTCATATATATATATAATATATTATACTATATAATATTATTATACATATATTATTATATTATTATCTGTTGCTCTGGCATGAAATATATATGTACTATGTGTGCTGTTATATATATATATATTATATATATACTATACTGCTAGATATATTAGCGTTGTATATATATAGATTATATATGTATTACTATATATTTCTATACCATAATTTTAGTTAAATTAATTATTAATTAAATGAATCTTAGGGCCGTGCATATCGGTTTAAATTGTATAGCGCAACAAATTGAGAAAAAGTCGATCTCTGTATGTAACATTTCGGACAAGCTATTAGGTCCTCATCAGCAGAGCTATAGACAGGCAATGTGCTTTGTGCGTGATTCGAACCTACCGTCAGCGCTGAAGGCGGGGACATTCTAACCACTACAAATAGCTGGCTTCTCCAGAATCTCTCGTTATTTTAAAACTCTTAGTGTATATGCAACTTTTTGGCGTGATTTTATGGCACGACAGTATGAAGTGGTCAATAATGATGTTCTGAAATGCGAAGCGCCGACTAATTTTGGGAGATTATGTGTTAATTATAAGTCATATTGTTCGGCCTTCGACATTTCAAACAATTGTTTGATCACTTCATAATATAAATTATAATATATATATATATATAATATATATAATATATATATATAGGTAGTATATTATAAAAACCATTTTTTTTGTGATAAAAGCACAATAGAAAACAGTGCTCAATCCAGCAAATTGTCCTGAAGGCTAACTATTTATTTAATTTGCTTGTTTTTTATGGATCAATGTTTCATTATAAAACAGCTACCCAGGTTTCATGCCAAGGGCGAATCATCAGTCGTGAGTTACGATCCCATGGGTGTTTGTTGAAGATCTTTTACGTTAATGTCACATTCTGGGACCGTTAAATAACGTCGGTTACTTGCGGACCTATTGTAGTTCGGATTTATTAAAAAATTTTAAATATTTTCAGAAAGTGTTGCATTTTTTTTACAATGTCCAACGCGTTATCCCTTTATTCGTTAAAAAAATTAAAGAAAAAAAAATTAACTTTTGGGCAAAAAAAAATTTTTCTTTTTTTTACATTTTAAGTTATCTCCGTTTTGATAAAGGATTATAGTTTTCAAAATATCATATATATATAATATATATCTATGCAGATGTAATAGCGCTTGTATATAATATTATATAAGTAATATTATATGTATATAATATAGTATATATTATATGCAATGATATATTAGCGTTGTACTAAATATATATATTATTATATATATCTAATATAATATATATATATTATATCGATAAATAAGTTTACCAGGTAAGTTGTATTAGGATATTCTAAGTTGAACCTTTCCTTCCAATAGCAGAATGTTAGAGTTTTTTTCAGGTCAAGTTGAGACCTCGATGTCCGAATATCATATGAACAGAGCTATTTATTAACATTGATACAGAAAAAAAAGGCTTAAAAACCAGTGGGCAGAAATAGATCTATAACCGCAAATGGCCGATTTTAAAGCCTTTTCTCTTACCAATTACTATATGTATACTTTAATATGGACGCGCTGTAGATCTTCACATTTTATGTAGTCGACATCTTTTTCTTTATTGATTGAGGTTTAACGGGCATTTCACATTCTGGTTTATTTTTATACACAGAATGTTAGGAATCCCGTGCATTTGCATATTATATTTTATTTCTATTTCTTAAGAGTTTTTTGCACATATTTCCTGATATGGATATCAAGTATTCCTACTCGAACTCACAAATAATTCGCACGGCTTTTAAATTTCCAAGTCCACCTGTCTAATATATAAATATTATGGTTTAAAGTAATTATTTCTGTAATAATAGTGTCGTTTTTGAACAAGTTACTAATGTTCAAGAAACAAATAATAAATCCTGAGTAAATAGTTATAGTTTCAAGTAACGTTGTTTATGATAACAATAAAGATGAGGACAATAGTCCGAATAATCAAATAATACAATTTTTTCTTTTGATTGATTGGTTTAACAGATATTCAATCTTTTTTAAAAACAAATCGATATGGTTGATTTTATTGTTGGATTTAAATGGCATAATCAAACTGTTAAAAGGTTATTTTTATTATTATGTTCGGCTATTATCCAAATATTTAAGGTGGCCCTCCATCTTTTTGTTAAAGGTTTTATTATAATGGAGATATCCTATATCTGTATTGTAACAAAATTCATCACCAACAAGTCACAATTTTTCATATAATTGTATTCCAATGATTATTTAATTAAATAATCTATTTAATCTTAATTGGCTTTTATTCTTTTAACGACGCTCTATGAATGGTTCCTGGCAGAGGTTTCCCTCAAAGCCACCAATGTTTTCAGGAAAACCTGCAGTCAGACATTTCAAAGAGATGTCGTAAAACATAGATGCCCAATTAAGATTAAATATTGATTATAAGTTTTTAATATGTTTTAATCTCTGTATGTGGTTTTATATTTCTAAGAAATAAAGGTTTTTAGTTATAATTGTGCGGATAATTTGTATACTGGTTTAACAAAATCGATTTTAAAATCTTATTTAATTTCTAATTAACTATGTGTTTTATTCTCAATATGTTAAAGCCGAATCCCTATGTTAATTTCATATGAAAGATATTAAAATAAAAAGTTTGATCTTTTTGTTTATATGCGTGCTTTGTTTATTTCGTTGAGACCTTCTATTTAAACAATAATGTATTCATTATAAACTGAAATAACTTGTACCTAATGTGTCATATTCTGCTAGTACTAATAATTTTCACTTGTTATAAGATATTTTCGAGTGGTTTATAATGAGAGCCTTTTTACACACACAGTTATATGATATCAAATATTCCTATGAATACCAAATAATTTGTAATACAGCTGCATGATTTCACTATTATATTTTAATATGATTTTTAACGGCTATATCACCCCGTCATGGATTATTTGTCACCGTGATTAACGTTTCATATTTTGTTGTGGGTCGTTTCCTATAGCAGTAGTTTTGCCACACGATCCATCGATACGCGCCTCTGTCGGCTGGCAAAGTAAGAAATACTGTAGCGAATAAAAAAAATGTGTGTGATAAATAGTTTAAACATGGTGTATGTACAATACAGCGAATGAGATATCAACGGGGTGGTAGTTAGGAACAAGAGCGGATGTTGCCAAAAATAATCAGAAACTAGTGGAAAATGGTCTTCAAAACTTAAATGAGATACAGCAAATTTGTCAAAATAGTTAGCAAGACTTTCCTTCGAAATAGATTAAAAAAAACTTATTCTTGAAAAAGCTACAAAAGTTTCGTCAGAATAAAAAATATGATTCGGCATAAAGGTGTAGTTTAACTAAAGAATAGAAATGAACATGAATGGAACGTTAATTTTTTTCAGAAACAAGGTTGTCAAAAGTTACAAAAAAAAAAAAATCCGATAATTATTTGACCCACACTATGTATATTAACGTCAGCAGGGTAGTGACATGCCGCTAAATCCAAACCAGCATTACGAATATTTTTAAACAGTATTTGATGATCCAAAATTTTGCAAATTTTGTCTTATTCGTAATACAAATAAGTTCTTAAACATGCATTTGACCCACAGATAAGCACTTAACAGAGCCACTACCCGTCCAGGTTTGGAGGTGGACTGGAGTTAATAACACGGTTAATGCCATATTCCTAAGATCTTGAAATTGTGCTCCATCAGATGAAGTTGGTATACGTGTGTAATGTTTAAGTCACGTAGAAATATTCCTACACAATAGTGGTTCGATCTTGTGGATTATCCATACTTGCTCTGTATATCTCTTCGCGTACCCGTTGCGAAAGGGATGGGTTAATACCTTCGCAAGTCCATTACGCTGAATAGCGAGTTTGATTCTTGTTGGATTGCGCAGTATTTTTGCGACCTTGCACGGTGTGATACTGCTACCTCTAATCGTTGGCAAACGGGTTAGGTTTAATACCCTTTAGCTGATCCATTACTAATAGTAGCAAGTTCGATCTTACTGGAGTGAATCATACTTTCAAACTGTATCAATCCTAGCCAGCCTCGTGGCGAACCGGCTTGGGTTAAAATATCCCTCGCAGATCAATAACGACTGCAGATAGCGCAGTTTCTATCCTCACTGGATGCCCATACTTGCAAACTTGCTTTATCAACAATGCAAACCCGTTGGCGAACTTGTTGGCGTAAATTACCAATTCGCAGACCCTATTACAACTCGTATTAGATGTGAGTTCGATCCTCCCTTTGAATGCCTCATCCTTCAAACTTGTATCATATCCCAAACCCTGGCGAACGGTTAGGTAAATCCTGCAGATTCCATACTTGGATCGGTTAGAGTTAGCGAATTTTATCCTCACTGGATGCTCCAATACTTGCAAACTTGTATCACATCCAACCGTGGGCGAACCGGTTTAGGTTGAATCACTCGCAGATCCATTCTACTTAATAGCGACTTATTTCACTGGTATTGCCCATAACTTGCAAATCTTACCTCAGCATCCAACCCGTGGCGAACCGGTTTAGGTGAATCCACTCGCAGATTCCTACTACTTAATAGCGAGTTTTAATCCTAATCATGGATGCCCATACTTGAAACTTGTATCCACATCCAACCCGTGGCGGAACGTTAGGGTGAATCACTTCGCAGATCCATTACTACTTAATAGNATTGTATTTTGTTTATACACTGCAATGCATAATCGAATACCTCTACTTGTTCGTAAATATGAGGCATCCAGCAAGGATCGAACTCATTATTCAGTAGTAATAGATCTGCGAGACTAGCTTTCTAACCTAGAAATTGCACACTCAATATACGTATGTATGAATGTATGTATTTTTTTTATCTACCCCATTCAGTTGATATCTTTATTTCTTTCTATTATTCACTTTTTCTTTGCTTCGTAGACCCATTCAATCGTTTTCCTCAGGTCTACATTTTTATGCCTTATCTATATATCTGTTCATGCATGTATTCCCTTTTTTCGGCCTAAAACATACAAGAACTCATAGACTATAAAAAAAATCCAATGGCAAGAAAAAATATCGGGTAAAATCAAAGAATAAGAAAAGAAGAAAAAAAGAAAAAAAAAAAAAAAAAAAGAAAAAACACTCCCAGAAGTCAAAGTTGTTGCAACTGGGCTTTGATCTAATCTAAAATGACACAACAATGTTTCTTCCCGGTCAATGACTATCAAACACAATGATCGGACCGCCTCGTGAAATCAGGACTCGATTCATGTGCATTGGATTGCAGTAGCCTCACAAACACAATTTCGGGGGGAATGTGTGCTTATAAAATGGCGATAACATAAGTCAATATTTAAAAAAAATTATTTGCATTCAAAACATTTCATTTTAGACTTCGCATAACTGAGAGGAAAAAATACAAGAGAGAAAGATTGCAATGAACGGTAAATAGACAACACGCACACACACACACACACACACACACACACACACACACACACATCCACACACACACACACGCACACACAAAACACACACACACACACACATATATGTAGTAGAAAGGTATATATAGATAACCTACTTAAGTTTAACCACAACGGCTCATCGGGGTTAATTGCAAAGAATTAATCGTGAAATTGATTAATTAATGAGAATTGAGGCAGTGAATAATAAATCTATTTATCATATAATTCATGACTTATTCAGTTGATATTTGAATCGACCGTCGATGTTGCGATTAATTAGATATTTTATTTCCCGAGAAGTCATCTTCTTTCAAAAACAATCTCCTTGGTCTAGCGCTAGTGGAAAAGGGATAGACTCCCTTGCTGATTGGCAGATACCGACTTTAGGCCGCCCCGACGACATATATATATATATATATATATATATATATATATATAGGGTGTTCAGGATAAATTTTACATATTTATATTTGGTTATTTTTCTCCGTAGGTTGGAGGTATTGACGAACACTACGCATCATTTAAAAGCTTGGCCCCTTCTTTATCCATATACGTGATGAAAGATAGAATTGATGAGTGGAAACCACCCGTATCATGATGATCTGCGCCGGCCATCAAAATAAGGAGTTTATGGTTGCTGGTCAATGCTCCCTGAACATTGTAAAATCAATCAGACATAAACTGGAGAATTGTAATAGAGACTACGAGGCTGTGGCTAGAAGAAAGCAACATAATAGATTGCGTTCGTACAGCAGAATTCCTTGAAATCTGCCAAAAAATGTGTTGGAGGACTCTTAGATGCCTACGTGGAGTTGCTAAACACTGTAGTCAAGCCCTGGATAACAAGGGTAGGCAATGGTATGCCATATGTATGGCAGCAGGATCCGGCCCCCTGCCACACATCTGGGAGAAGTCAAAAATGGTTGTCGGCGAATTTTTACGACTACAGCAGTCCCAATATTTGGCCTCTGAACTCCCCAGATCTTAACCCCATGGATTATTATCATAACACTATAATATCATTATAAAGTTGACTGGTGATATTGAATCAAATACTTAAGTATATTTAGAATGATTTATTAAAAGTTTTAATCCTTTGTAAGGAAGTGCAAAACAACAACAACAACAACAACAACAACCACAAAACCAAATGATAATAATAATATTAAAAATTGCACCCCGTGACCCCCAATCCCTATACTGGGATCCTTCAAAGGTCAAATCAAAAGTTTGCGTCGGCGAAGGACAAAATGACTAAACAAAGAAAGTTGAAAAGGTCAATTTTAAATTTTGATTTAGATAAATAAAATTAACTTATTCAGGATTACACGTTCATCTCAGTGCTGATTTCTGGAAGAGTACTGTGAAAAATCAAAAGTAAGTCTGGCACAAGACCATTTACACAATAATAAAAATATTTACGAGTGGCTCACCAATCAAAGAAAAGTAGGGTGGATTGGTTTTGCCCTCCCCGAGATATACAACCCAAGGCCATGATTTTGATTGGCCGTCCAATCAAACACGACCTGCTGGGGGTGGCTTCTCTACTCCTCCCCGATAATTAAGCTGTGAAACCATTGGTACGGCGTTTCTATTGGCTGGCCAATCAGGGATCTGGGCCTCATAAAAGATGACCCCGAAAAGAGAACAAGCAGATCGAAAGCTGGTTCCATAGCTACGAGACTCAGAGCCCTTGCCGCCACTTGGCCGCTGTTTGCCGTTACCTTGCCTCTCTAAGTCCTGAACTTGACCATATCAAAACCCAGAAATAATTAGCTGTATATCGCCAGTCAACTCACAAGCTCCGACTTCGACTTCGACATCGAAAACCCTTTGTTGTTGTACATAATCTTGGTCACTGTATGATTAATAAAGGTATTGTTGTATACAATTGTTAATAAGCGTTTCGTAGTTATTGCGATTGTTGACCCGTTGACAGCATTGGTGAATTTGGTCATCTTCAGGCACAGCCCGAGCCGAGAAACTCCAAACCAGCCTCTTCTTCAACTTTCCTGGACGGCCAAACAAAACAACGTGAGCAGAGACAGTGCCGAACAGCACGGTTCACCATCAACCATAATGGCCCGCCAGCCCAACACTCTATAGGACCACATATGTCATGTCGGCCTGTTGAAAAAACACAATTCGCCGTGACAGCAGACTACAACAAGCCCACTTAATCGACAGCAAATAAGCCTAGGTCTTTCGAGACCTCCCAAGTGAAACGTAACATTAGGCTGCTTCAGCTCCGGAAGCAGGATTGACTACACCCACGAGGCGCACTCGATACTAAACTGGCGGTTATTTCGACGTGAAAACTTGCTGACAGTAGATCTGTAATTCCCGTGCCTAACGGTTAAACTTTACAATCCATAAATTTTTGTAGTTGCCAAGCACTTATTCTTTCCTTATGAAACTTGTTCAAATTTCATTCTCGCAATACATTATCACACACACACACACACACACACCACACACACATATATAGGCATAATATTACTCTACTATACTACTATATACTATTATAAAGTTTAAAAGGAAAAGTCAACCGCGCCCAAAAGGGCAGCCTAACAGTCACCGGTATGCCAGGCCAGGCACCGAGAGCAGATTCAACATAGCGCTTAGACCGAGGAGACTTGTCGCACTCTTGAGGCTGTATTGAGGCCCACCACCCTACCATATAATGCTCCTAGGGTCGCACAAGTGCGAGATCAAAAAAAAATATATATATATATATATATATATATATATATACTATATATATATACTTACCACGTATTCCAAGGTTAGTTTTATTCCCACATAAACACCCAAATGTGTTGCAAAAAAAACCTCAATGGCACTATGCTTGTAGGCAATATCTTTTACTCAGCAGGACATGTAGAAAATACCACAGATATTGATAATTTAATATTACAACGTTATATATGTTTACTTCAGACGTGTATTTGCCAAATAATTCAATATTAAAAGTTATAATAATCTTGATTCAACTGTTCTCTCACCTTTTACTTTCTTTCATTCTTTTCATCTTTTCCTTACACTTTCGACTGAAACAACGATTAGCGGCTATCCGCTTCCGCGAACTCACTCTCTCTCTCACTTCATCAGTCCTACCTCTCCTTTCTTCTTTCCTTATTATATTTTTCTGCGTAGCAATTTAATTTTTCCTCCATTTCTTTGTTTATAATACAATGGAATGGTCTATTATTCAGATGTGATGACGACACTCAATAATTATTAGGATTCGGTGGATAAGCAACACTAAATAATTCACGATTTACAATCTTGAATTGGAGCCTGTAAGAATTTGGACGGTCTCATTTTTAACCCAGAATGTGTTTGCCGGATGATTTACGATTCTAAAATTAAGGAAACACCAGTATTAATATATTAGATTGCCATTTCATCTTGGAAAGGCCTCATTTTTTTTTAACACAAGGGTGTTGCCCAGATGATAACAGTCGTACACAATAAAGAACACGAGTCACTAAATATAGACTGCATTTCCATGTTTGACGGTCTTCATTTTTAAGCAGCGGTGTTGCAAGATTATAACGGTCGTACACAATAAGGAAACACGAGCTATTAATATATAAATATAGAAACATAATATAACATATAGGCGGTTCTCATTTTTTAACCAGCGGGTGTTGCAGGTGATAACGGTCATCACAACATAAGAACACGGAGTTTCTTAATATATAGTTTGCCATTTAATCTTGGTACGGTCTCATTTGAACCAGTGTGTGTTGGCAAGGTGATAACGGTCATACAAATAAGGAACACGAGTTATTCAATATATAGATTGCATTTAATCTTGGACGATCTCATTTTTAACCAGCGCGGTATGACCAAAGTGATACACGGTCGTTACAAAGTAGGAACACGGAGTATAATATATAGATATAAACGAATTCCATTCATCC
>CM042141.1:132472812-132544164 GCA_023376005.1 Doryteuthis pealeii
TGCGAACGAGTTAGGGTTAAATCCCTCGCAGATCCATATACTACTTAAAATAAGCGACGGGGTTTTATCCTCTCTTATTGCCCCATACTGCAAACTGTATCACATCCAACCCGTTAGCGAACGAGTTAGGAAATCCCTCGCAGATCCATTACTACTAATAGCGAGTTTTTATTCCTCTTCTGTATGCCCATACTTGCAAACTTGTATCACAATCCCAACCCGTGGCGAACGAGTTAGGTAAATCCCTCACAGATCCATTACTACTTAATAGCGAGTTTTATCCTCTCTATGCCCATATGCAAAAAACTTGTATCACATCCAACCCGTGGCGAACGAGTTTAGGTAAATCCCCACAGATCCATTACTTTACTTAATAGCGAGTTTTATCCTCTCTGTATGCCCCATACTTGCAAACTTGTATCACATCCAACCCGTGGCGAACGAGTTAGGTAAATCCTCGATCCATTTACTACTTAATAGCGAAGTTTTATCCTCTCTGTATGCCCCATACTTGCAAACTTGTATCACATCCAACCCGTGGCGCGAACGAGTTAGGTAATCCCTCGCAGATCCATTACTACTTAATAGCGAGTTTTATCCTCTCTGTATGGCCCATACTGCAAACTTGTATCACATCCAACCCGTGGCGAACGAGTAGGTAATTCCCTCGCAGATCCATTACTATTAATAGCGAGTTTTTATCCTCATCTGTATGCCCCATACTTGCAAACTTGTATCATATCCAACCGTGGCGAACGAGTTTTAGGTAAATCCCTCGCAGATCCATTACTACTTAATAGCGAGTTTTATCCTCTCTGTATGCCCCATACTTGCAAACTTGTATCACATCCAACCCGTGGCGAACGAGTTAGGTAAATCCCTCGCAGATCCATTACTACTTAATAGCGAGTTTTATCCTCTCTGTATGCCCAATACTTGCAAACTTGTATCACATCCAACCCGTGGCGAACGAGTTAGGTAAATCCCTCGCAGATCCATTACTACTTAATAGCGAGTTTTATCCTCTCTGTATGCCCCATACTTGCAAACTTGTCATTATCCAACCCGTGGCGAACGAGTTAGGTAAATCCCTCGCAGATCCATTACTACTTAATAGCGAGTTTTATCCTCTCTGTATGCCCATACTTGCAAACTTGTATCATATCCAACCGTGGCGAACGAGTTAGGTAAATCCCTCGCAGATCCATTACTACTTAATAGCGAGTTTTATCCTCACTGGATGCCCCATACTTGCAAACTTGTATCATATCCAACCTGTGCGAACGAGTTAGGTAAATCCCTCGCAGATCCATTACTACTTAATAGCGAGTTTTATCCTCTCTGTATGCCCCATACTTGCAAACTTGTATCATATCCAACCCGTGGCGAACGAGTTAGGTAAATCCCTCGCAGATCCATTACTACTTAATAGCGAGTTTTATCCTCACTGATGCCCCATACTTGCAAACTTGTATCATATCCAACCTGTGGCGAACGAGTTACGTAAATCCCTCGCAGATCCATTACTACTTAATAGCGAGTTTTATCCTCTCTGTATGCCCCATACTTGCAAACTTGTATCACATCCAACCCGTGGCGAACGAGTTAGGTAAATCCTCGCAGATCCATTACTACTTAATAGCGAGTTTTATCCTCACTGGATGCCCCATACTTGCAAACTTGTATCATATCCAACCTGTGGCGAACGAGTTACGTAAATCCCTCGCAGATCCATTACTACTTAATAGTGCGTTTATCCTCACTGATGCCCCATACTTGCAAACTTATATCCATCCAACCCTGGCGAACGAGTTAGGTAAATCCCTCGCAGATCCATTACTACTTAATAGCGAGTTTTATCCCCACTGGATGTCCCCATTACTTGCAAACTTGTATCACATCCAATGGCAAATGGGTTAGGTAAATCTCTCGCAGATCCATTACTACTGAATAGCGAGTTTTATCCTCACTGCAAACTTGTATCACATCCAACCCGTGGCGAACGAGTTAGGTAAATCCCTCACAGATCCATTACTACTTAATAGCGAGTTTTATCCTCTCTGTATGCCCCATACTTGCAAACTTGTATCACATCCAACCCGTGGCGAACGAGTTAGGTAAATCCCTCGCAGATCCATTACTACTTAATAGCGAGTTTTATCCCCACTGGATGTCCCCATACTTGCAAACTTGTATCACATCCAACCAATGGCGAATGGGTTAGGTAAATCCCTCGCAGATCCATTACTACTTAATAGCGAGTTTTATCCCCACTGGATGTCCCCATACTTACAAACTTGTATCACATCCAACCCGTGGCGAACGAGTTAGGTAAATCCCTCGCAGATCCATTACTACTTAATAGCGAGTTTTATCCTCTCTGTATGCCCCATACTTGCAAACTTGTATCACATCCAACCCGTGGCGAACGAGTTAGGTAAATCCCTCACAGATCCATTACTACTTAATAGCGAGTTTTATCCTCTCTGTATGCCCCATACTTGCAAACTTGTATCACATCCAAACCCTTGGCGAACGAGTTAGGTAATCCCTCGCAGATCCATTAACTACTTAATAGCGAGTTTTATCCTCTCTGTATGCCCCATACTTGCAAACTTGTATCACATCCAACCCGTGGCGAACGATTAGGTAAATCCCTCACAGATCCATTACTACTTATAGCGAGTTTATCCTCTCTGTATGCCCCATACTTGCAAACTTGTATCACATCCAAACCCTGGCGAACGAGTTAGGTAAATCCCTCGCAGATCCATTACTACTTAATAGCGAGTTTTATCCTCTCTGTATGCCCCATACTTGCAAACTTGTATCACATCCAACCCGTGGCGAACGAGTTAGGTAAATCCCTCGCAGATCCATTACTACTTAATAGCGAGTTTTATCCTCTCTGTATGCCCCATACTTGCAAACTTGTATCACATCCAACCCGTGGCGAACGAGTTAGGTAAATCCCTCACAGATCCATTACTACTTAATAGCGAGTTTTATCCTCTCTGTATGCCCCATACTTGCAAACTTGTATCACATCCAACCCGTGGCGAACGAGTTAGGTAAATCCCTCGCAGATCCATTACTACTTAATAGCGAGTTTTATCCTCTCTGTATGCCCCATACTTGCAAACTTGTATCACATCCAACCCGTGGCGAACGAGTTAGGTAATCCCTCACAGATCCATTACTACTTAATAGCGAGTTTTATCCTCTCTGTATGCCCCATACTTGCAAAACTTGTATCACATCCAACCGTGGCGAACGAGTTAGGTAAATCCCTCGCAGATCCATTACTACTTAATAGCGAGTTTTATCCTCTCTGTATGCCCCATACTTGCAAACTTGTATCATATCCAACCCGTGCGAACGAGTTAGGTAAATCCCTCGCAGATCCATTACTACTTAATAGCGAGTTTTATCCTCACTGGATGCCCCATACTTGCAAACTTGTATCATATCCAACCTGTGGCGAACGAGTTACGTAAATCCCTCGCAGATCCATTACTACTTAATAGCGAGTTTTATCCTCTCTGTATGCCCCATACTTGCAAACTTGTATCACATCCAACCCGTGGCGAACGAGTTAGGTAAATCCCTCGCAGATCCATTACTACTTAATAGCGAGTTTTATCCTCTCTGTATGCCCCATACTTGCAAACTTGTATCACATCCAACCCGTGGCGAACGAGTTAGGTAAATCCCTCGCAGATCCATTACTACTTAATAGCGAGTTTTATCCTCTCTGTATGCCCCATACTTGCAAACTTGTATCACATCCAACCCGTGGCGAACGAGTTAGGTAAATCCCTCGCAGATCCATTACTACTTAATAGCGAGTTTTATCCTCTCTGTATGCCCCATACTTGCAAACTTGTATCATATCCAACCCGTGGCGAACGAGTTAGGTAAATCCCTCGCAGATCCATTACTACTTAATAGCGAGTTTTATCCTCTCTGGATGCCCCATACTTGCAAACTTGTATCATATCCAACCTTGTGGCGAACGAGTTAGGTAAATCCCTCGCAGATCCATTACTACTTAATAGCGAGTTTTATCCTCTCTGTATGCCCCATACTTGCAAAACTTGTATCACATCCAACCCGTGGCGAACGAGTTAGGTAAATCCCTCGCAGATCCATTACTACTTAATAGCGAGTTTTATCCTCACTGGATGCCCATACTTGCAAACTTGTATCATATCCAACCTGTGGCGAACGAGTTACGTAAATCCCTCCAGATCCATTACTACTTAATAGCGAGTTTTATCCTCTCTGTATGCCCCATACTTGCAAAACTTGTATCACATCCAACCCGTGGCGAACGAGTTAGGTAAATCCCTCGCAGATCCATTACTACTTAATAGCGAGTTTTATCCTCACTGATGCCCCATACTTGCAAACTTGTATCATATCCAACCTGTGGCGAACGAGTTAGTAAATCCCTCGCAGATCCATTACTACTTAATAGTGCGTTTTATCCTCACTGACCCCATACTTGCAAACTTATATCCCATCCAACCCCTGGCGAACGAGTTAGGTAAATCCCTCGCAGATCCATTACTACTTAATAGCGATTTTATCCCACTGGATGTCCCCATACTTGCAAACTTGTATCACATTCCAACCAATGGCCTGCAGATCCATTACTACTGAATAGCGAGTTTTATCCTCACTGTACTTGCAAACTTGTATACATCCAACCCGTGGCGAACGAGTTAGGTAAATCCCTCACAGATCCATTACTACTTAATAGCGAGTTTTATCCTCTCTGTATGCCCCATACTTGCAAACTTGTATCACATCCAACCCGTGGCGAACGAGTTAGGTAAATCCCTCACAGATCCATTACTACTTAATAGCGAGTTTTATCCTCTCTGTATGCCCCATACTTGCAAACTTGTATCACATCCAACCCCTGGTGAACGAGTTAGGTAAATCCCTCACAGATCCATTACTACTTAATAGCGAGTTTATCCTCTCTGTATGCCCATACTTGCAAACTTGTATCACATCCAAACCCTGGCGAACGAGTTAGGTAAATCCCTCACAGATCCATTACTACTTAATAGCGAGTTTTATCCTCTCTGTATGCCCCATACTTGCAAACTTGTATCACATCCAACCCCTGTGAACGAGTTAGGTAAATCCCTCACAGATCCATTACTACTTAATAGCGAGTTTTATCCTCCTGTATGCCCCATAATTGCAAACTTGTATCACATCCAACCCGTGGCGAACGAGTTAGGTAAATCCCTCACAGATCCATTACTACTTAATAGCGAGTTTTATCCCACTGGATGTCCCCATACTTGCAAACTTGTATCACATCCAACCAATGGCGAATGGGTTAGGTAAATCCCTCGCAGATCCATTACTACTTAATAGCGAGTTTTATCCCCACTGGATGTCCCCATACTTACAAACTTGTATCACATCCAACCCGTGGCGAACGAGTTAGGTAAATCCCTCGCAGATCCATTACTACTTAATAGCGAGTTTTATCCTCTCTGTATGCCCCATACTTGCAAACTTGTATCACATCCAACCCGTGGCGAACGAGTTAGGTAAATCCCTCACAGATCCATTACTACTTAATAGCGAGTTTTATCCTCTCTGTATGCCCCATACTTGCAAACTTGTATCACATCCAACCCGTGGCGAACGAGTTAGGTAAATCCCTCACAGATCCATTACTACTTAATAGCGAGTTTTATCCTCTCTGTATCCCCATACTTGCAAACTTGTATCACATCCAACCCGTGGCGAACGAGTTAGGTAAATCCCTCGCAGATACATTACTACTTAATAGCGAGTTTTATCCCCACTGGATGTCCCCATACTTGCAAACTTGTATCACATCCAACCCTGGCGAATGGGTTAGGTAAATCCCTCGCAGATCCATTACTACTTAATAGCGAGTTTTATCCCCACTGGATGTCCCCATACTTACAAACTTGTATCACATCCAACCCGTGGCGAACGAGTTAGGTAAATCCCTCGCAGATCCATTACTACTTAATAGCGAGTTTTATCCTCTCTGTATGCCCCATACTTGCAAACTTGTATCACATCCAACCCGTGGCGAACGAGTTAGGTAAATCCCTCACAGATCCATTACTACTTAATAGCGAGTTTTATCCTCTCTGTATGCCCCATACTTGCAAACTTGTATCACATCCAAACCCTGGCGAACGAGTTAGGTAAATCCCTCGCAGATCCATTACTACTTAATAGCGAGTTTTATCCTCTCTGTATGCCCCATACTTGCAAACTTGTATCACATCCAACCCGTGGCGAACGAGTTAGGTAAATCCCTCACAGATCCATTACTACTTAATAGCGAGTTTTATCCTCTCTGTATGCCCCATACTTGCAAACTTGTATCACATCCAAACCCTGGCGAACGAGTTAGGTAAATCCCTCGCAGATCCATTACTACTTAATAGCGAGTTTTATCCTCTCTGTATGCCCCATACTTGCAAACTTGTATCACATCCAACCCGTGGCGAACGAGTTAGGTAAATCCCTCGCAGATCCATTACTACTTAATAGCGAGTTTTATCCTCTCTGTATGCCCCATACTTGCAAACTTGTATCACATCCAACCCGTGGCGAACGAGTTAGGTAAATCCCTCACAGATCCATTACTACTTAATAGCGAGTTTTATCCTCTCTGTATGCCCCATACTTGCAAACTTGTATCACATCCAACCCGTGGCGAACGAGTTAGGTAAATCCCTCACAGATCCATTACTACTTAATAGCGAGTTTTATCCTCTCTGTATGCCCCATACTTGCAAACTTGTATCACATCCAACCCGTGGCGAACGAGTTAGGTAAATCCCTCTCCATTACTACTTAATAGCGAGTTTTATCCTCTCTGTATGCCCCATACTTGCAAACTTGTATCACATCCAACCCGTGGCGAACGAGTTAGGTAAATCCCTCACAGATCCATTACTACTTAATAGCGAGTTTTATCCTCTCTGTATGCCCCATACTTGCAAACTTGTATCACATCCAAACCCTGGCGAACGAGTTAGGTAAATCCCTCGCAGATCCATTACTACTTAATAGCGAGTTTTATCCTCTCTGTATGCCCCATACTTGCAAAACTTGTATCACATCCAACCCGTGGCGAACGAGTTAGGTAAATCCCTCACAGATCCATTACTACTTAATAGCGAGTTTTATCCTCTCTGTATGCCCCATACTTGCAAACTTGTATCACATCCAACCCGTGGCGAACGAGTTAGGTAAATCCCTCACAGATCCATTACTACTTAATAGCGAGTTTTATCCTCTCTGTATGCCCCATACTTGCAAACTTGTATCACATCCAACCCGTGGCGAACGAGTTAGGTA
This sequence comes from Doryteuthis pealeii, assembly GCA_023376005.1. Classification (NCBI taxonomy): domain Eukaryota; kingdom Metazoa; phylum Mollusca; class Cephalopoda; order Myopsida; family Loliginidae; genus Doryteuthis; species Doryteuthis pealeii. The sequence goes on from CM042141.1 coordinate 132,480,190, forward strand.
AATCCCTCACAGATCCATTACTACTTAATAGCGAGTTTTATCCTCTCTGTATGCCCCATACTTGCAAACTTGTATCACATCCAACCCCTGGTGAACGAGTTAGGTAAATCCCTCACAGATCCATTACTACTTAATAGCGAGTTTTATCCTCTCTGTATGCCCCATAATTGCAAACTTGTATCACATCCAACCCGTGGCGAACGAGTTAGGTAAATCCCTCGCAGATCCATTACTACTTAATAGCGAGTTTTATCCCACTGGATGTCCCCATACTTGCAAACTTGTATCACATCCAACCAATGGCGAATGGGTTAGGTAAATCCCTCGCAGATCCATTACTACTTAATAGCGAGTTTTATCCCCACTGGATGCCCCATACTTACAAACTTGTATCACATCCAACCCGTGGCGAACGAGTTAGGTAAATCCCTCGCAGATCCATTACTACTTAATAGCGAGTTTTATCCTCTCTGTATGCCCCATACTTGCAAACTTGTATCACATCCAACCCCTGGCGAACGAGTTAGGTAAATCCCTCGCAGATCCATTACTACTTAATAGCGAGTTTTATCCCCACTGGATGCCCATACTTGCAAACTTGTATCACATCCAACCCGTGGCGAACGAGTTAGGTAAATCCCTCGCAGATCCATTACTACTTAATAGCGAGTTTTATCCTCACTGGATGCCCCATACTTGCAAACTTGTATCATATCCAACCTGTGGCGAACGAGTTAGGTAAATCCCTCACAGATCCATTACTACTTAATAGCGAGTTTTATCCTCTCTGTATGCCCCATACTTGCAAACTTGTATCACATCCAACCCGTGGCGAACGAGTTAGGTAAATCCCTCGCAGATCCATTACTACTTAATAGCGAGTTTTATCCTCACTGGATGCCCCATACTTGCAAACTTGTATCATATCCAACCCGTGGCGAACGAGTTAGGTAAATCCCTCGCAGATCCATTACTACTTAATAGTGAGTTTTATCCTCACTGGATGCCCCATACTTGCAAACTTGTATCATATCCAACCTGTGGCGAACGAGTTACGTAAATCCCTCGCAGATCCATTACTACTTAATAGTGCGTTTTATCCTCACTGGATGCCCCATACTTGCAAACTTATATCCCATCCAACCCCTGGCGAACGAGTTAGGTAAATCCCTCGCAGATCCATTACTACTTAATAGCGAGTTTTATCCCCACTGGATGTCCCCATACTTGCAAACTTGTATCACATCCAACCAATGGCAAATGGGTTAGGTAAACCCTCGCAGATCCATTACTACTGAATAGCGAGTTTTATCCTCACTGGATGCCCAATACTTGCAAACTTGTATCACATCCAACCCGTGGCGAACGAGTTAGGTAAATCCCTCGCAGATCCATTACTACTTAATAGCGAGTTTTATCCTCTCTGTATGCCCCATACTTGCAAACTTGTATCACATCCAACCCGTGGCGAACGAGTTAGGTAAATCCCTCGCAGATCCATTACTACTTAATAGCGAGTTTTATCCTCTCTGTATGCCCCATACTTGCAAACTTGTATCATATCCAACCCGTGGCGAACGAGTTAGGTAAATCCCTCGCAGATCCATTACTACTTAATAGCGAGTTTTATCCTCACTGGATGCCCCATACTTGCAAACTTGTATCATATCCAACCTGTGGCGAACGAGTTACGTAAATCCCTCGCAGATCCATTACTACTTAATAGCGAGTTTTATCCTCTCTGTATGCCCCATACTTGCAAACTTGTATCACATCCAACCCGTGGCGAACGAGTTAGGTAAATCCCTCGCAGATCCATTACTACTTAATAGCGAGTTTTATCCTCTCTGTATGCCCCATACTTGCAAACTTGTATCACATCCAACCCGTGGCGAACGAGTTAGGTAAATCCCTCGCAGATCCATTACTACTTAATAGCGAGTTTTATCCTCTCTGTATGCCCCATACTTGCAAACTTGTATCATATCCAACCCGTGGCGAACGAGTTAGGTAAATCCCTCGCAGATCCATTACTACTTAATAGCGAGTTTTATCCTCTCTGTATGCCCCATACTTGCAAACTTGTATCATATCCAACCCGTGGCGAACGAGTTAGGTAAATCCCTCGCAGATCCATTACTACTTAATAGCGAGTTTTATCCTCACTGGATGCCCCATACTTTGCAAACTTGTATCATATCCAACCTGTGGCGAACGAGTTAGGTAAATCCCTCGCAGATCCATTACTACTTAATAGCGAGTTTTATCCTCTCTGTATGCCCCATACTTGCAAACTTGTATCATATCCAACCCGTGGCGAACGAGTTAGGTAAATCCCTCGCAGATCCATTACTACTTAATAGCGAGTTTTATCCTCACTGGATGCCCCATACTTGCAAACTTGTATCATATCCAACCTGTGGCGAACGAGTTACGTAAATCCCTCGCAGATCCATTACTACTTAATAGCGAGTTTTATCCTCTCTGTATGCCCCATACTTGCAAACTTGTATCACATCCAACCCGTGGCGAACGAGTTAGGTAAATCCCTCGCAGATCCATTACTACTTAATAGCGAGTTTTATCCTCACTGGATGCCCCATACTTGCAAACTTGTATCATATCCAACCTGTGGCGAACGAGTTACGTAAATCCCTCGCAGATCCATTACTACTTAATAGTGCGTTTTATCCTCACTGGATGCCCCATACTTGCAAACTTATATCCCATCCAACCCCTGGCGAACGAGTTAGGTAAATCCCTCGCAGATCCATTACTACTTAATAGCGAGTTTTATCCCCACTGGATGTCCCCATACTTGCAAACTTGTATCACATCCAACCAATGGCAAATGGGTTAGGTAAATCTCTCGCAGATCCATTACTACTGAATAGCGAGTTTTATCCTCACTGGAGGCCCAATACTTGCAAACTTGTATCACATCCAACCCGTGGCGAACCGGTTGGGTAAATCCCTCGCAGATCCATTACTACTGAATAGAGAGTTCGATCTCGCTGGATCCCCAGTATTTGCAACTTTGCGCCATATCCTACCCGTAGCGAACGGCTTGGGTAAATGCCTACAACAGACTTGTATATTTTACAAGTACTTTGAAACATTAATTTTGTGATTCAGCATGTATATTTTCAGCAGTAACTTAGATTGCAAAATGTTGTAAAACCACATAATCCCACCGGTTCCCAAAGTATAGGAATTCTAGCATATTATTTCTCTTAAGATTCAATGAAAAAAATCAATCACATTATTCTACTTTGATTTCCTACGAGTATCCATATTCTATCAATTCAGAGAGAGAGCAGCAACCAAGGTTTGCGCATATTCGCCTTCTATGAACGATTCCTTCAAAAAAAAAAAAAAAAAAAAGAAAAAAAAAAAGAAAAAAGAAAATGAACATGGCTGACGTAAGTAACGAAGGGTGACTATTTTTGACTCTGTGTCGAACTCACGTTATTTCACGCGTGAGTTCTCGCGTGAGGAAGGTAGCGAACGTATCTGGAATTGGTGAACACCAGACCGGTGGACTGTGTTAAGCCGATGCCGCATTCGTTCGCATTTGCAGTCGAGCTGTTTATTCCTTGATTATGCTAGACACATAGCCAAACATTCGGGCGAGGAATAATCACAGGAGATGGGATTAGGTTTGGTAATAGGAACCACCAAAGAAATTATTCCATATTTGTGTCAGGAGGTAGGACTTGATCGATATGAGGCCGACGCTTACAAGAAGTATGTATTTATTACAAGGGTGGGAATGAATCTACTCACGTTCGTAACTGGGTGGTGGAAAAAACAGGTTCTTGCGTGATACCTCTGACTAAGTTAAACAATACTAGTTTCTGGATTTGTAGAATACATTTATATTCGTTCTGAGCGAATCGACATAGATGGTAAAAATAGAAGTTAGATGCAGTTTTGATCTGTTTCAAATCAGTTGTTAATCGTGAATTATATATACTAGCAAGAATATACGCCCTCCGCCGGGCGTAAGTATTTAAGTTTTAATTTAACGAAATCTATGAAATTAGAACGACTAACAAAATTACAAAAGAACGCATATAAAAAATTACACTTATTTTGATCATATTTTAATTGCCTCTATATAAAATCATTCATAGGATTGATTTTAATACGTAAAATAATAATATTAGAGATCAATAATACCAAAATAATCATTCATTAAAACTGGTTTTGTTAAAACCAGTATCCTAATTCACCCCATCATATAAATCTTTATTTTTAGTGATATATAAGCCACATTCCAGAATTATAAAAGCACAAATAACATGGGCTGTTTTGAGGCAAATCTAACTCAGGTTTTCAAAGAGACATCGTTAGTGAACAAGATATATTCTATGTATTAATGATTTTGGCAATAAATTAAATACTTATTGATAAACTTGGTAGTATTGTGAGGCAGGAATTGACGTAATTTCGGTTACAGACACACAGGCACCGAATCTCCATTATAATATGAAGTAGATTCTGGTAAATCTAGCTCGAATGGGTTTGACCTGAAATGAAAATTATTTCGCCACAGTTGTAACCAATTTTCTCGGAAACGTTATGATGTAAAATTCAATTTCGCTTCCATCTGATATTTGAAATCACCGAATTTATACATAGAAGCAGAAACAAAAGTGATTAGATCATAGAATTTTACATCTCAGATATTTATTCCAATGATTACCAGAAGGCAGAGTAATATGGTTTGTTTTATGTGTGTAAGTAGCAATGTTAACCATTGCCAAACCATCTAATCTAGGATCCTTGAGGTAATATAGGGATTATCAAGTATGTCTAGAGAAATTATTCACTTGTGAGTTCGATCCTTACTGGGTGGTACGTACTTGAAACCTTGTGGTATTATTGGGATTAGCAAGTTTGTTTGGAGAATTTATTCACTTGTGAGTTCGATCCTTACTGGGTGGTACGTACTTGAAACATTGTGGTATTATTGAGATTAGCAAATTTGTTTGGAGAATGTATTCATTAGTGAGTTTGATTCTCACTGGGTAGTTCGTACTTTAGGCCTTATGCTACAAATAAGCTATCCTAAAAAAAGACTGAGACAGCATTTTAGTAGCTGGTGAAATCTCGCTTTTACCCTCCCTTAACAACGAAGTCTGGATTCTTCAACATGTCTCCTTCCTAGGTATATCAGTCCTAAATAGATACGAGATACCAAAACTTAATTAATCATCCTCAAACACTAATTTACACACTCTTGAATCACTATACATTAAATCTATTTCTATTCTGTTTTATCACTCTTCGTCCTTGTAGTTACGTTTGATATACAAAAATCGAACTATTTAACGATCTACATATTATATTAGATTGTAAAAACAATAACACTAGAATTAAATGGCCTTTCTACGGATACAACTATCTAACTTCTGTTATTCAAAAAAAATCTATCACTGTTCAGACAGCGGTCTTAAAGTCCTGATGAAGGTTTATAAAAAAATCGAGGCCTTATCACGTCGAATTCACCATCAATAATAAATTGGAATGCTTTGTTTTACTATTATATATATATATATATTATATATATATATATATATATATATTTGCAAAAAGGATTATGTGTTTTTTTTAAATTTTATTAACTTACATATGCGACACGTGTTTCAGATCTGTTATCTTCAAAAACACACACAACCTATCAACTATCGGACATATTCTGCCAAAATAATAATTCAATGCCTGAAGAAAATAACAGATCTGAAACACGTGTCGCATATGTAAGTAAAAAAATAAAAACAAATCCTTTTTCCAAACCTTGTTCTTTTTATAATATATATATATATATATATATATATATATATATATATATATATGTGTGTGTGTGTGTGTGTGTGTGTGTATGTATGTAAAATGAAAATGGAAGTGAATGCGACGGTATGTTGAAAAAAGAAATAAATGAAAGAAAGTATAGAATGGATGAAATAGGATATTTTAATCAATTTTACTTACACGTGTTTCGGTCAGGAGTTTATCCATGTGTACATTATTCAAACTATTATTATTTTTAAATAACCAAATGAAATGAAATATTAATAATAGAAAAAAATTTAGAAATGTTCCGCACACAAAGAAGATTCGACCTTCCTCAGAGTAAATCCTTTTTTTTTAAAATGAAATTCGTTGGAAATTATATATATATATATATATATAATATATATATATATATATATATATATATATACGAGAATGATCTGAAATTTGTATGCATGTTTCTATTGAGGAGCAAACATCTTATATCATAGCGAGATCAATAATGTTAAAATACTCATTAAAATAAGCCAGTGCCCATTAACACCTTCAGTTTATTAATAATAGTATGAAGCCTGAATTACCACTGAGTCCGAAAATAAAATTTCCTGGGGGAGATAACTAATGCATACTAATAATGAAAGTACTTTTCTATTTATTTGATTATTTGTTAATTTACAATTAATGACACCCCATTGAGCTTAGTAGCCACATGACGAGATAATTAGAAAGAAAGAAAGTTAGAAAGAAATGTTTATACCGGGAAATAAAGTTGGTTAAGTTCGCGGCGTAGCCTGTTGTCGGTATCAGCCGAAAAGCGTGGGAATCTACCCCTTTTCACTGCTGTATGCTAGGGAGATTGTTGATGCTGAAGTGGAGCGCCACACCTACCGTTATCTCTCCACTTATGTCCCAGCACAGATCAGATTATCTAATCTCTACTACTCATGCGCTGAGTTTGTGAGGATCAGTATCAGACCAGGAACCTGGCGATTTCTAGGCGGTTGCTCTACCGACTGAGCTAAATTGACCCCTCTGCTGGGAAATACTTGAGATAAATTCACTGCCTGACTAAATGAAAGAATGTTCTCTGGGGGCACAGTTAAGTCCGACGGTTTTACTCTCCCAACTGACCAAGTGTTCAGTCTGAAAAATCTCTCACAGCAACGCTGCACTCTTCTCACCAACACTATCAAAATATATTTTCTCTCGTCCACTCTTCGCAACAGCCAAAATGCTACTGCAAGCTTTCTCCCAGGTTTGTGAGGGCTGGTAATTATATGCACAATTACAGTGTTCATTCGGGCTCCTAACTCTGACTTGTCCGTGCAGCACGTGCGACATTAACCAGCGCGCGTCAATCCTTCACATCCGGGTCACTCTGGACAGTTTAGTAATTCACTTGCGTCAGGCCACGACTCACGATCAGGAGGATGTGAGTTCAATCTCCCCACTCACCTCTGATCTCATTCTGCATGCCAAACACAGTCGTGCACGCTTCGAACCACTACGTTCGTGGTTTCTCTCGCCTCAGATTGTGTAGTAAATAAACTTTCGAAATCTTGGTTTTATTTTCGTATTTTGTTATAATTATTTTTATCGGTGACAAAGGAATTAGGAAAAAAATTTAAATAAAAAAATCATGGTAAGCGAATTATACTAGTGTATATAGTGGTTGTTTTGGGTGAAATATTGTATATATATATATATATATATATATATATATATATATATATATATATATATAGACAAAAAACAAAAACAAAAAAAATCTTTTTGTTTTTAGTTTTTATACGCATTGTATTGCCTTCAAATTATCAATATATTATAATATATATATATATATATATATATATATATATATATATATTAGTAATTAAAACAAACACACAAACAAGGTTATATGAAAAAAAACCCAGAAAACAAATAACTCATAAATTTAATGTTTAATCCGTGTATAAAAAGAAATACATTACAGTAGTCAAAATGTACTGTACAACGTCCAGCAGAATATGCTTTTTAAAAGTTCAGCACGATAGATGAAGAAAGGGTAAAGTTCAGTCTTGTAGAGGAAGAGAGAATATTGCTTATATATCAACAGTGAAGTCAATTTAGAGAGAGAGAGAGAGAGAGAGAGAGAGAGAGAGAGAGAGAGAGAGAGAGAGAGAAGGATAGAAAGCGCGTAATTTAAACAGCAGGCAAATAGTAAGAAATCGACTAACGTGGAGTAGACAGGCGAAGGCGTTTGATCTCCTTTCTTAATCAAAAGCGGTGGTATTTATATCATCTTGCTAGGATTCAAATTAGGTCTTTTGCAAACTTCTTGTTTAAGCGGGAATGTCTTTGATTGGTCCAAAATTATCATTTTCATCATTTCTATTTTTACTTTTATTCCAGCGCTGATCCTATACGCAGAATGCTTATTTTTGTCATTATTATTTTTGCATTTGATGCGTTAAATTCCGGTTTGCTTTTTATACGTATCACTACATGTACATTGGTTAGTGATTCCTGTACAATATAAACAATTTGGATACAGTTGTATGATTTCAAGTAGTCTCATCCAATACTAATAATTTTCAAACGATCTACTTGCCCCATAGACGGGACCCTACTGGGTACGAACTCTCCGTGTCTGTATGGATCTGAGAGTAATAGTTATGAAGAAGTACTCCCCATTTGATAGATCTCCTGAACTGGAGCCTCACCTTCACACGAATTTCAAATAAGAAATTCCAAAAAGCATGCTTTCTGGTTAAAAAATGTTTGAGATATTGCATGTATGTATTTAACTTTTTGCCTATTTTAAACCACTCGCAGTGACTCTCACTCCACTAACAATTCAAGTACAAAAAGTGATGGTTAGTTCATTTTAATTAAGTAAAAGGATTCAGATTCCAATAGTAATTAGTTCTCATGTGAATAAATAGCGAACTTTGAAATATCCCATCGTACAAGTAAAACATTCAAGAAAATTTAGTAGAGCCGGGGGGGAAAATTGATAACAAATGCTTTCTTTATTTATTTGAATTGTTGCTGCACTTTGATTCACTACAATCCAAATAAATAAAGAAAACCAATTTACAAATTGCACTCATACTACACAAACTTGATATAGATATAAAAGTAAAAAGTAAAGTCGACGGGGCGGCTTAAAGTTAGTATCAGCCAGTCAGCGAGGGAGTATATCCCCTTTTCAATAGCGCTAGACCAAGGAGATTGTTTTTGGCGTCTGATGTGGTGCGCCCCACCTACCATCAGCTCCTTACTTTACCGCACAGATCCCTATGCTACTCATACGCTGAGTTGGCGAGGACCGGTATCGAACGAGGAACTTGTGGTTTCTAGCCGAACGCTCTAATTCCCTTCAAGAGACAAACATTTTATGTATAAAGATTTCCAGATAATCTACATGTTATAGAAGGATTAGGGAAAACTTTTGGGTTCAAAATTATATAAACAAATGAATGATTTTATAAGCATAAATTTAAGGCCAACCTCTACATGAAACTGACATACACAAATGGGGTGATGGTTAGTGTTGTACCGGCCGTTCCTACAGTGGAGAATATACACCGGTTCTCACTATAACTAGTGAGACACCGAGTGAAAAGGTTGTACTGTTACCGTTTAGCGGCAAGCTAGCCGTTCTTGTACCTTATTGTAAATACACTTGTCTCATTTTACCCTACCTCGACTTGACTTCTTTTTTTACTGTTGAACTAACGTCACAAGAGTTAGAATCATAGAAAATGGTCTCGTGGACACGGTTTCAAATCCTAGACGAGGCTGTTTGCATTTTACATAGCGATAATATCTTTAGAGAAAGGTATTCATCCAACGAAGGTCCCTCCAGCTATAGTTACATAGTAGAGCAGACCGGTCTCTTTAACCTTAGATAGGTAACCAGTCTAGGAGAATGAAAACTCTGAATTCAAACCTCTTAAACCCTATTTAAGAAATTGACCTGTAGTCGCATCCTGATCGGTGGACGTGTTGGAAAATATATTTACACAAGTATATACGTTATATATAAAGTCGTCATGGGGGGGGGCTTAAAGTCGGTATCAGCCAGTCAGCAAGGGAGTCTCTCCCCTTTTCAATAGCGCTAGACTAAAGAGTTTGTTTTTTTAGCATTTGAGGTGGAGCGCCACACCTACCATCAGCTCCGCTATATTTAAAGATATTAAATGTTATACAAATCTCTCTACTGCGAGTAATTAAGTTTGTTTTAATGCTCACTTAAGTTTTAAAACCAATAAACAAGGATTGAATACTCGTATGTATGAGAATGTAAAGATGACATATTTTATCTATAGCATGTCTCTTAAATTGCGTATATTTTCAAAAAATACGAGATAAATGTGTTCTAATCATAAAAAAAAACTATTTTTCTTCATTGATTTTTTGTTCCCTGTCAAGAGGTAAGCGTATTAAATCATATCTATGAACTTAAAGACGAAATGTACGAAACTTTTACTTGTGACGATAACACAAAATTATGGGAACTAATACATGATAAAATTTAGTGTTCAGAATTGGCTTATCTATCTTGTATATTGGGAAAATTTAAATGAGTTAAATTCTAACATTCAGCGGAGGAAATACAATATTTTGACATATACTGAAATGCTTTATACAGGGGGATTGAAAAGTAAATCCCTATTTAAACTATTTTATATTTTTTTGATCAGTTTAGTTGTCAATACTAGGGAGAATATTGAAGACTTGATTTTATGCTAGATGGTGCTCCTCCACATTTTGCTATTATTAATTGTAAGTGGCTGAATCAGCATTTTCCTGGGAAATGGAAGATAGACGTGGTGTACATCACTGGCTGACCAGAGGCCCTGATTTAACACACGGCGGCTTTTTGAGGGGAGGCTGAAGGAGCAAGTCTACTCTACAAAACCAACAACTTTGGAAGAATTTGAAGAACGAATATGAGAATTTATTTCTGCCATTATACAAGAGTTCCTGGGAAGATCAGTTGATCCGATTACCAAGCGGCTTGAGAGGCTGGAGGTGAATACTGCTGCCTAATAGAACTTTAAATAAAACGACATCTTATGTGTGGTCTTCTAATATTAATTTTTGTAAAAATAACGATTCAAAATAAGTTATGAGATTTTAAAATAAATGGTTAGTTTACAATCAACCGGTAAGTTAAATTATAAAAGAAATAACAGATTTTGAAATATACCGATAAGCTTTTACTTTCAAAGAAACCATACAATTTTGGATGAAAGAAATGAGAAATAGAAATGTTTCCAAAAACAAGTGCTACTGTTGCATATCCATCTTGAGTCGGATCTAACCTATAGTGTAGTATAGAATATTTATTGATCTACTAGGAAAAAGGAAGACGGGTTTAGGGTTAGGGTTTAGGGTTATTTAAATGGGAAAATAAATAATTTATCAGTTAAGAGTGGTTCCCCTTTGTTTATGTTAGACTTATAGGAAATTACCCCAGAATGTTAACCATTACACCATAGAGAATACCCCCATGATATGTTGGGCTATGGCCTCTAGGAGTAAATTTTAAAAAAATGTGACACACTGACATTCCCTTATTATTAGAGAAGGGTTTTTTCTTCTTTTTAAACCATACTCTCCGAGCGGTCAGTATTTGTACCGTTACTAATGGTATGATATGTTGTATACAGATATACTTATCCCCTTTATACTTATCTTGTGTATCCTCTTCTATCATTCTGGTAGATAGCTTCGTCTATCTATTATCTTCTATCTGGCTATCTGGACTGCTTGGGATGGTAGATGTTCTTCATCTGTTCTACATCTTCCGCGCTTGATACTGAGGCGTCTTATTTTATTATGGAGATTTTTGTTAACAAACACAAGACTTTTCTTTGTTTAGAGCTCTTTATTATCTTATGAGATCCAGATCAAATCAACGCACGCGTGTGAGAATTTAGTTTTAACAAACAGATCGCCATTGATCGGTTTTTCTAAACTTTTTCTCGCGTTCGCGTTCATAAATTTGATAATCCTAGGAAGAAGTATGAAAATATCGAACTGAGGAATGATCAATGTTAGTTTCTCAAATGTTCAGAAATGGAACTCGGTGTATTTTTAAAAATTTTTTTTTAGAAATGTAAATGCAATACCGATCAAAAATTGTCCTGGGTGTAAAGTTAAACTGCATCTAATGGTGAGGTACCAATTCTGAAACTCTATCGACGAGGTGTAAATACACTGAATGTATAATGATAAATAGAAAGATAGATAAATAGAAAGATAGATAAATAGAAAGAAAGAAAGATAGATAGATAGATAGAAAGATAGATAGATAAATAGAAAGATAGATAGATAGAAAGATAGATAGAAAGAAAGATAGATAAATAGAAAGATACACACAAAGATACATACAAAGATAGATAGAAAGATAGATAGATAGATAGATATGAACAAAGATAGATGGATAGATATCTATGAACAAAGATATATAGATATGAACAAACATAGATAGATAGATATAATTATTAAATAAATTAAAAATTTAAGTGTTTAAACATATATTGAAATATATAAACGTATAAGGCAAACGTGCTTCTCAGTAAACAATGTGTCCGAACTTCAACTGTTTAGATAAATAGGTGTACGTAAAATTACAAGAATTGAAACCCAAGTCACACTGTAGAGATATAAGCCCCCCCCCCCACACACGCACTAAAAAAGGGTGTCCTTAGTATGACACTAAATTGCATCTGATGGCGAGGTTCGAATTTTTTTAGCTCTGGGGACTATGAATTACCGCTTCATCACCACCACTCCAAGGTCCACTCTGACTCGGAGTGGTAGTACCTTTTAAGGTCACATCTCAGAATTAAATACAAAAATAGTTTTTAAAAATCTTGTTTAAAAAATTGAGTTTAAATTTAAAATTCATACCCATCAAGAATGAATAAAACAACACATCTTCGGCTTAAAATAACCCAATAAGGATTGACAGGCCGTAAAATACAACTAACCAATCGGAATTATTTCTTACTCCACTTTGGGAGACTGGAGACCAATTTTAAGAAAGTCTAGAAAGGAACAAGTCATTGTGTCCCGATTACGCATTGGTTACACAAGACTAACGCACTCCTATATATTCAAAGAAGAAGAACAACCACAATGGGAAACACCTTTGACTGTTAAACACTTATTCATGGAATGCAGGCTTTGTGTTCACACCGAAAATGTTATTTTAATGCAAACAATATGAAAGATCTATTTGAAAAAGTCAACATAGAAGACATTCTGTCCTTTTTGAAGGAAATAAAATCATACCATAGAATTGTTAAAACCAATTACTAAAAAGTATTAATATAAATACACAACATATAATACTCCCTAACCGTTAGTCATGACATAACCCCAGACGGATTGATATGCATTAAAATCAATAAACTAACCAACAAACCAACCAAGCCAACAATAACCAGAAATGTTTTCATAATTCTGTGTTAGTTTTCAGTAACTTATTTCTGTGAAACCAGCTTCTTTACTTTGACTAATACCAAGATAAAGAAGATAGAATTTTAGAAAAGTTAAATAATATTTTATGTTACAACTTCCGATTTTATGTGTTAAATGAAGTAGGATTTCTTCATTTATCATAGAGGACTGCACAGCTTCAGGGTGAAAGTTTGAGCTGCCATCTTACAAGAAATATTCAGTTTATATTGCAATGAACTTAGCTCTGATCAGCCGATTCATTACTAACACACAACACAGCACAAACACGTACATTAAAATGTGTGTGTGTGTGTGTGTGTGTGTGCATGTGTATGATATTTGTGTATCTGTATCCGTTTTTTGGAAGTACAAAAATAAGGTTTGGGCACTAGTGTGAAGCATTTATGTGGTATATTATAATAATGTAATTATCATAATATATTCATCTGTGAATAAATATCAGAAAAGTCGGTTGTTTTTCTTGGGTTTCTTTTATTTACTAATAGTGGTGAATTTTCGGGATTGTAATTTCTCCTTTCTTCATGACTCTGAGAACAGTGGTGACCTTCTGGCTGCAGGTTGTTCTTTTTTATGAGGGGATGCTGGATGTTGATTGGTTAGTTGGTGATTAATGAGTTTCTACTGTCTGTCTCTAGTAATCTTATAGGGGTCATGGAGTTGGTGGTAAGAGGGTTTCTTGGAAATATGTTAAGGCTTTTAATGTGCCTGTGTCTGTGTTTAGCCTATATATATATATATATATATATATATATATATATATATATATATAAGTATCACATAGCCAGGTAAGTTGGGAAGGAATCTATATGGGATCGTCTATATCCTCCCTGTATCCACAATGCATGCTCACGCAGATGCACACATGAATTATTTTAAATACTTAAGATAACTCGATGTAAGATAATTAATAAATTGATTATGTACTGCGTAAAGATTTTAATTATCACACACACACACACAGACAACACACACAACACACACACACACACACACACACACATATATATATATATATATATATATATATATATATATATATATATTATATATTATGCCGGTGTTTTGTTTTAATGAGGAAACCTTCTGAAAACAAAGGGAAAAAGGGGGTTTCATTTTTTTCATTACTTTAGTATATTTTCTTCTACATTTTGAGGTGGCTATCTGACGAGACTGGGTTCATTTATGGAGTTATCGGTCGAAATAAATATATAATAGCCAAATGTCGGTTATAGGAGTTATATATATATATATATATATATATATATATATATATATATATATATATATATAAGATTTTTGGATGTTTATTTTCTATAATTATCGAATTTTATGCGATACATACATTATAATTGCTTCAAGCAAAATATAAATATATATATATATATATATATATATATATATATATATATATATATATATATTATATATATATACTATAATGTGGGATTGTCACTTAATTTTAATACTATAATGTGGATTGTCAGCTTAATTTTAATACTATATATATATAAATATATATATATATATATATATATATATATATATATATATATATATATATATATATATCAAAACTCTCACATCTATCTCATATAATGGAAGTTCGAAATAAGTTAAATTCTTTATCTGAATTTTAAAAATGAAGCTTGATAATCTTAATTATTTATATTTCCGGACTGTTGTACTCATCCTTATTTTTATGTACACAATGTTTCGGGTCATGTGCCCCCCGGCCTTCTCCAAGAGTCTCTTGACAGAAACGGGATCCTTCACGGAATTTAGAACCTACTATTGGATCCTCTGCAGAGGCTGAAGAATTCCCCCTTAAATCGGATGGGTATGAAAATAAACTGCATTAAATGATGTGACACCAGTTCTAATGATATGGGGAGTGTCGCGTGACCAATAATTGTGGACACTGACCTGGAGTGGGACTATCTGTAACTAAAAATATCAGCTTATAAATGTTCCCATTCGATTGGATCGTGTTCAAAATGAACACTCTTAAGAAATAAATTGTAAATAGTAGCAAATAATTTCGCCCCTCTGGCACCAGTATTTAAGTTTTAATATAATTAAATATTATATTGAATTAGAGAGACCAATGAAATTCAATACGAACACAAAATATTACACTTATTCTTACTTTATTCTAATAGATTTTGATACAGACTTATACATAGGATTGCTTTTAATCCGTTTGAGAATAAAACAATAATATTAAAAATCAATGACACCAAGTAATTATTATTACTAGCAAATATATGCACCCTCCGGGTGCAAGTATTTAAGTTTTAATATAATAAAATATCATATTAAATTAGAAAGGCTAATGAAACTGAATAAGAATGCAGATAAAAAGATTTGGAACAGAGGGGGTATGATTGAAAAATAAACAACTTTGAAACAACTCTTCCATCATTTTCCGTTACTCCGTCTTTCATTGGTAATTTTCCTAATTTAACTATTTAGTTAAATTAGGAAATAAAGAATAAAATGACAGTTATTTTTCTTGTTAATGGATTTCATTTAAGATTCATTGAAGAGATTTTTGCTTATATTCATTAAAATAAAACCAAACAATTAGAAATCAATAATACTAAGCACATATTTAATAAAATCACATTTTTAATATCAATATGCAAATTAGCCTTCCCATTCACACTGTAAACCGCTATTTTTTGTATATATAAATACAATTGCATGTTATTTGTATGTAGATATGGACAACACTAATAAAAAGGTGAAACAATTTTATTAATAATTGAGGTTTAAATAAAAATAAAATCATGGAGAATGTGATGTAAATAACGAAGGGAATTGTGACTTGAGTAGTAATATAGTTTCGGTTACAGACAGAAAAACACACAATCTCCATTATAATAAGATGTTGTTTAAACCGGTAACCAAATTATTCACACCATGAACTATGTAAGCATTTCTTAATGGTATATAAGACACATCGCAGGATTTTAAACGTATTGATAATATGGGCTGCTTTGAGGCATATCTATCTCAGCTAACCTTAGTAGAGACATTATTAATAAATAAGATGCTAATTAAGATTAAATGACGATTATTCAATAAGCATTGAGAATATAACGTAAATAAGTAAGGGAATTGTGCCATTGGTGATGACTTAGTTTCGGTTACAGACAGACACACAATCTCCATTATAATAGGATTATTGCGATTCCCAAACAAGATATGAGAAGCAACAGTGATTTATAGACAAGTTATGCTGAAAGCACTAGTTTCTATCAGATCAACAAAGTTAAGCAACAATGAACCTGCTCAGTACTTAGATGGGTGACCACTTAATAGCAGCAGACACTGTACGGAACTTAAAAAGCCTTGTGCCAGATTAAACAAAGTTCAATAAATGAGTTAAAGATTGTTGAGTCAAATCAGTACTTAGATTGATGACCATAAAAGAAAACGGTATATGCATAAACCAGAATCTGTTCTTGAGAATGAAACACATAAAATTCTCTGGGCTTTGAGATTAAGACAGATTACCGTATCCCAGCCAGCAGATCAGACCTAGTATTAATCAACAAAAAAGAGAAATTGTCAAGCAGATCACAGGGTGAAGATAGTATAAAACGAAAAGATAAACAAATACCAGGACCTTGCCAGAGAATTGAAAAAGCTGTGGAATATGAGGATGAAAGTACCAATTGTAGTTGTTGCACTAGGAACGGCCCCGAAAAGCTTGGAAAAAAGACTGGTAGAACGGTAAATAAGAGGAAGAATTGAGACCATCCAGACAACCGCATTGCTGAAATCCGCTATAATACTCAGAAGAGTCCTGGAGGCCTGAGGAGACTTGTTGTCACTCAAACTCCAGTGAAAGAACATGAGCTAACGCTGGTGGGAAAAATTCTGATTTTTAACGTCAGGCATTGAAGCCAACTTAAAAGCCGGCGTGTTAGACTAAGCAAAACTTATTAGATAATTTATGCAAGAACAAGCTTGTTCAGTACTTAAAGAATAATCAGAAAAGCGTTAGCAATTCCTCTTCAATTCTCAAGAATTCATTTGTGTGTGAACCTGGATTCTCGACTTGAACTTCATCAAGATAAAAAGACATTGACTTTGTGTACACTATCCTAAATTCGATAAATATTAGGAATATTGAAAACATTCTTATCAATATATATATATATATATATATATATATATATATATATATATATATATATGAGAAGAAAATATTTAAAAAATATAACAAATACAGGATGTTATGAATTTTTTTGTGTCAATACTTAAGCATTTCGGTATATTGTACCATCTTCAGGACACTGTTAAGTAATGTTTATGTGAGGGACAAAATGAAAGATGTTAAGTGTACAGTGAATGTGTGAATATGATGTTATTAACCGTTAATTTTTATATGCGCGTTTGGTTACGAAAGTCAATGACGTGATCAATGCATGTGCAAAAATGGAAGGTGAAGATCATATGAGGACGCTTGTATGAACGTGAATAGGCGGAGAACGAAAAGTTAACAAAGATATGACGTATTTCATATGGAATATTAATGTTAGAAAAATAAGAAGATTAAAATAATGTATAAATACATATAATCCATATATACGTTTGTGGAGAAACATCGAGAAGCTTCTAAATATATACAAAATATCATATTATATATATATATATATATATATATATATATATATATATATATATATATTTTGTATATATTTAGAATTTGAAGCTTATTATTATCTGTACACACATAAGCATGCACACACACACACACATACAATATATATATATATATATATATATATATATATGTGTGTGTGTGTGTGTGTATGTGTGTGTGTGTGTGTGTGTGTGTGTGTGTGCATGCTTTTTTTCGTCCTACCTTGTGCAAACAAATCAGACCTAGGCACTCGCTTATTTTATTGGGTGAGTGTCTGGGGCCTGGTGTCACTTAATGGGACTTAAAGAAGAAAGTAAAATTTTTTTTTTCTTTCCCTAAACCCCCTCATATATATAGCCATATGTATTTACAATTTGACTTTTAGTCGTCTCTGGCTGTATAAACCTTGATGAGCAACCGGACGAAAGGGCCTTGTTTTATCAAATAAAACATTTTTTCTCTCTTTTCCTTCGTATCCACCTATTAGGTGATCATAATGATTACCCTTAAAGTATTATTTAAATTTGCTGTACTAGAAATTTATATATATATATATATATATATATATATATATATATATATATATATTAAAGTTCAAGTAAGGCATTTGACCGTTATCTTATTTGCTGCTTGGATAGAAAATCATGATTGACAAGGTAAGAAGTCTACCAGTTTGAACATTATTGAGAATAAACCAAAGCAAGATGGCTACCATGAAGAATTTAATCTGCACCAATTCCAGTGACCAATTATTGGCAGATCCCGATTTAAAAGTGAGGAATAGACGCTGTGAACAAGTGGTCAAGAATAGATGCAGCTGGGGAAAGTACGAAAAGATGGAGGCGATGTGTGAGAGACTGTGTCTAAGTCTTGAAAACTGTAATTCTATTGCATAGAAACGCCGATGCGAAAATTATTGATATAAGTGTTCGGCTAGAAGTATCAGGTCAAAACGAGTCGAAGGAAGTTGGACACACTTAGGCCGATGACCAGATGATAGTAGTTATAAATAAACAGAAGATGGTCAAATTGTAGTTTACAGGCTTGGATCAAAAGATACAATCACTTATCTTAATCGATTAATTTTATTTACTAGTTGAATGTACTTGTATGGCATACCCGTTTTGATACAGTTACTGATCCCTGACGATAATGGAGTAGCCCAACTTAGGTATAAGTAGAGCTAATGCTTATAAAACTTAAATTGAGTCAGACACTACCTACTTAGGTTTCATCGAAAGGCTCTTCAGGATAATATTAACTGTATTTACTAGTATGGCATACCAGTTTCGACACGGTTACTGATATTAAGTGTTTAAGGGTTTGTTGTTTGGATGGCTGGACTTTACGGCTTGTCAATCCTTGTTGGGTTATTTTATACCCAAGAGGTTTTGTTTTATTCATTATTGATAGGAGCTAAGTTAATTTTAAACTCAATATTTTAAACATTTTTAAACTTATTTTCTTCTATTTAAACCATAGATGAGATTCCATATTCCCCAGAGTTCCATAATTGCAACATCACCCTCGTAGGATAACGTCATACACAAGACAATCAAACTCTCAGCCACCGCATATATGATAAAAAAAGAGTTGGGTCTTGCCATAAGCGCAATAATGTTGTGACAATCAGATGGGATGTTTGGTTGGTTGGGTTTTACCGTATGTAAACCCATTGGTTTATTTTATGCCGAATACGTTTTTGTTTTATTTATTCTTGATGTGTATTCAATTTTCTATTTTAACTCAACTTTTTAATCACATTTTTAAACTCAGTTTCTTTGATTTAACCCTGAGATTGAATCACAACAAGTACTACTACTGGAGTGTCATAGTAGACCTGGGAGTAATGGTGATGAAGCGGTACTCCACATTCCCCAGAATAGAACTTCACCATCAGAGTTTAACGTCATACCATGGACATTGACCCTCCACCACCGTGTTCTAGCACATATGTGATAAAAAGAAGCGGGTAGTGTAATGGTTTAAAATCATGGAAATGGACTCGTCGCTCCGAGTTCAAATCCTGGACGTGGTAATTACATTTCACTAAGCGCTAATACCATTGGGAAAAGTATGAATCCTACTCTCCCTCCAGCTATGGATAAATAGTAGGGCTGACTAGGCTCTTTAACCTTGGTTAGGCAACCGGTCTAGGAGAAGGAAAACTCTGAATTCAAACCTGTTGAACTCCGCTTAAGAAATTTACCTTGTGTCACATCCTGCTCGTGCGGAGGGGTTGGTAAATATATATATGATAAAAAGAGTTGAAGCTTGCTATAAGGGCAATAAGGTTGAGACAATAATATAGGTGCAAGGGCTTGAAATGACTAGCTGATTGATCGGGGTGGCCTCTCCGACGGCCCGTCTAGCCAAAGTTAAGGACAAAGTGGAATGTTGCATATCATGGACTGCTTAGCCACCAGGGTTTCATTCTTAAGCATCACGGGTTACCACACACGGCTAAAAGTTGACCTCATTAGAGGATCTTACCCTTCCGTAGAGGTGCAGTCAGTCTATTCTAAAGACAGGGCTAGAAATAATGACAAGAAGAGCCAATTTTTATTTTCATGTCTTATTTTTTATTCTTGAATACATTTCAGGAAAATGGTTTCACATAAAGAATATTCTGTATTATTCTGAAGATCCTTTTGGTGAAACCTAGGTAGGTAGTGTCTGACTTAAAGATAGACATATAATCTCCATTATAATAATATGATGAATATTCGTGCCAAATTTTATAAAAGTCGTGCTTATTGTTTTTGAGTTTAACGGCCAAATCCAGAGAGAGAAACAAAGATAAAAATTCTCCAAATAAACAACGGATTAAGATAAAAATCATCGACTCATACGGCAAATCAGTTTCATTTTATAATTTGCGATTTCCTATTAATTTCATACTTTACAATTAACGATATCGCCCTGTCTAGAGGATACACAGAACACCCCAGCACCACTTGTTATATACTGATGGACGAACCGTCGTTTTTTTGGACGGTTAGTGTAGTAAATAGATTTGAATCCAAGTGTTGTTGAATTCAAGTCCGAACCGTTAGAGTGATTGGCACGCAATGACCTTAGTTTAACCTTCGATTTCCGTTTACGAAGCAAACGGTGGAAATAGAGTCTTTTAGTTAGTCGACTGCTGGACCTCATAACGAAAAGAGGGCTCGGATTGACTCAAGCATGTGGTTGAGAATCCTAAGTTTTAAGGTCTGGTTCTAAGTTTAATAAAATGTGATTAATAAAAATATATGCCTTAAGTTTGTCTCTAAAAACTATGCCAAGCTTTGCATCCCTTAAGAACCAAAGACCAGAACAGAACAAGAAGTTAAGAGAAGTTAGAAGAAATAGCAGCCCAGAACCAAGACCAAGTAATGAACAGAGCTACAGACTACAAACTACGAGAAATAAAGGTAACAGCGACATAATAAACAGAAGGCATGAAGATAGCTACTCTATAGTACAGAAGTACGCAGTGAAGTAATAGAAGATTAAATATGAGGGCATAGCCACGGGTGTCTCTCATAAGAATAATAGAATCGAAACGTATCTCTCTGCATAATATATGCACAACAGAAATAACAGTTTGACGTGCCAGGCGCTAATACCTCTTAGATGGTGACCCTTGCAAGACCGACCTGGAGTCAGATCTTATAGAACTAGTTCGCTGTCAACTGAATTTTTGGATAACTTATCTATTCACAACCCTACACCTTTGCAGAGGAGTAAATTCCCCGCAATGGGGCCACATGATGCTTAAGGAAGAAATCCTGGTGACTGAGCAGTCCAAGACATACATCACCTCTTTGATTGGCTAGACGGTCGGTCAGTGAGCCCCCTTCTGATCTATCGACTGGTGACGTCAAACGCGGGCCATATATGCTTGTCCCTATTAGCCCTTATGGCAAGTCTTAACCCTTATCATAATAGCGCCGGTTGAGGGCATTAATGTCCTGGGTAAGACGCTAAGCTGCATCTAATGATTAAGGTCTGATTTTGGAGATCTGGGGACTGTGGATTACCCACATCACAATTACTCCCAGTTACACTCTGAACTTGGGTGGTATTACCTCTTAGGGTCCCATCTATGGGTTAAATAGAGAATGAGAGTCTGAACAAACGTGTTTAAAAATTGAGTAAAAAACAAAATTTAAATATCTATTGAAAACAAATAAAACAAAACGTCTTCCGCATAAAATAACCCAATAAGGGTTGACATGCCATACAATCATAATTAGTGGTCAATTTGACTGAATTTTGATTAGATTTTTTTTCACGGAAATGCGAATAATTGTGTGTGTGTGTGTGTGTGTGTGTGTGTGTTCTTGTGTGTCCGTTATTGTTTGCGCGTGTGTGTGTGTGTGTGTTCTTGTGTGTCCGTGATTGTTTGCGTGTGTGTGTGTGTGTGTGTGTGTGTGTGTGTGTGTGTGTGTGTGTGTCTGTTTATGGGATGTACAAAATCCTTTCCATCCAGTCAAGAAAAAATTCTTTCTTTCTTTCTTTTTTAATAAAAAAGAAAGAAAAAGAAAGAAAGAAAGAATAAATTAATTGTATAAAAGGAGTTTAATAAACTCCGTTTATACAATTAATTTATTGATTGATTTTTTAACGGCGTGACAACCGGTATGGAGATTATCGAATTGCGTTCATGAGCTTATAGGTATTTCTCTTACTTTACTTATTTAATCTTTTTTTTTTTAATAGTCGCTCTTCAAATAAAAAAAATCTCTTAAACTGGTAGAAAGGTATTTCCTATTTTGAGATATAGATCAATAATTTGCAGTATGAGAAAAGACTGTAATTAGGTGCACCTGATGTAGGTTTTCTGACGAAGATGATGGGACGAAAATACCACAACTTTGTCACCTGACGTCATTAAAATAAAAGTGAAAAGGCGTCACCGTTTCGCTTGTGCTGGAAGGAAACGAGAGACTAGCTGTCTGCTAGCAATGGACGGAAGTGTCATGGGCTTTTGATCTATTCTCAACAAATGAAGCCTGTCAGACGCAAATCTATTTGTGATTCAATCAGATGATTTAAGGTTCTGATCTTTAAATCGATTGACAGGGTGATAATTGTATGGAATTCTTCAGACGCACAGATAGAAAAAATAAAGACTGGGTACAAGATAGATAACTCTGTCTGACAAGTCAGTGCAAGTATACTAATCTTATTATAATGGAAATTGTGTGTTTTTCTGTCTGTAACCGAAACTATATTCCTACTCAAGTCACAATTCTCTTAGTTATTGACATCACATTCTCCATGATTTTATTTTTATCTAAACCTCAATTATTAATAAAATTGTCTTACATTATTAATACTGTTAACTATGTCTACATACTAACAACATGAAATTATGTTTATATATACAACAAAATAGCGGTTTACAGTGTGAACGGGAAGGCTAATTTGCATATTAATATTAAAAAATCGAATTTAATAAATATGTGCTTGGTATTATTGATTTCTAACAGTTTGGTTTTATTTTGATGAATATAAGCAAAAATCTCTTCAATGAATCTTAAATGAAATCCATTAACAAGATAAAATAACTGTCATGTTATTCTTTACTTCCTCTTTTAACTAAATACTTAAATTAGAAAAAATAACAATGAAAGACGAGAGTGATGGAAGAGTAAGTTTCAGTTGTTCCATTTTTTTATTATACTCCCTCTGTTTCAAATCTTTTTATCTGTATTCTTATTTAGTTTCATTAGCCTTTCTAATTTAATACAATATTTTATTACATTAAAACTTAAATACTTGCACCCGGAGGGTGCATATATTTGCTAGTGTATATAATAATGCAGGCAAAGCTTTACTTTTTACACTACTTATGGGTTAGCAAGGGGTTTGCTCTTTTAAGGTTTAAAAGATTGTTGTTAATTATTCTTCGTGCATGTTCTTAGGGTTTTCTTTTAGCACCATCTCATTTGGTGTTCACGCTTAAAAGAAAGGAATTCTAGGAACGAAAAGGAAAGATTGGTTGGTTGGTTTATTAATTTTAACGGCATATCAACCCGTCCAGGGTTATACCATGCCTAGCGGTTGGGGTGTTATACATATTGTGCATTCATATATATACTTTTAGTAATTGGTTTTAACAATCTGTTAGCATTATTGGGAATTATATTGTATGGCATTGATTTGTTTCATGTGAAAAGGAAAGAGACAAAGACTGAAGGAAGGTTTTTGACTGGGCTATATGCACCGGTCATAGCCGCCCGTGTTATGGGGATATTCCCCTGGTGTTCACGCTTAATTCTAGGAACGAAAAGGAAAGATTGGTTGGTTGGTTTATTAATTTTAACGGCATATCAACCCGTCCAGGTTATATCATGCCTAGCGGTATACATATTGTGCATTCATATATATACTTTTAGTAATTGGTTTTAACAATCTGTTAGCATTATCATTGATTTGTTTCATGTGAAAAGGAAAGAGACAAAGACTGAAGGTAGGTTTTTGACTGGGCTATATTCACCGGTCATAGCCGCCCGTGTTATGGGGATATTCCCCTGGTGGTGGTAGCGACTACACACAGTTAAGACCTAAACTCCAATGACCGATGGATTATCTTCGGAGTCGGAGTTGGTCTTTTATCTCGCACATGCGCAGAGGGTTCTTCCGGTGAAGACTCATGGGCGTTTTTAAAAAAAATCTTTTAAAATTCTAATTCTATTTTAATTCCCCACATACTCATGCGCTTAGGGGTACCTTGTGACTCCTAGGCACGTACTCTACCAACTGAGCTAAACCGGTATTCTGTGTATTTCTAATGATTTTGACTATAAATTAAGTACTCATTGATAACCTTCTACAATTCCTCAGGGTATTATGACGTGAGCAGTGACGTTGCTTCGGTTACAGATGGATACACATCGAATCTCGATTATAATAATATATGAACGCTTATTTAAAAAAAAAAAAGCTGCTGAACACGGGACGAAGAAAATGTTAAAATATAGTTGTATCCAACAAACAAGAACTTGTCACCACGAAAGGTGTGGGAGTTATTTCTTCCCCCTGTTCAATTTCAAGCCACGTGGGAATATCCATTTTGTTGAAAAGAGTCTGTGCGAATATCTCGCATTTCTATTCTGAAATGCTAATCCTAGATATCTGCCATTTTGTCCTCTCTGAACAAACACTGATTTTTGGAACGGCGCTGATTGGTTGCATTGCTTCTAAAATGGGAAAAATGATTGCCTCTTATCGATTAGCCTGCTAACAATTGCTTGATCATTATGATGTTGCACATAATCTTACCTTGAATTGAAAATCGATATTTGGGGAAGAAGATTCAATACGCTTGGGTAATATGCGACGCTCGCTTGTAAACATGGTCGCCTTGTTTGCATTTTTATGTTGAGGTTTATATATATATATATATATATATATATATATATATATATATATATATATATATATATATATATATATATATATATATATATATATATATATATATTACGCGTGTGTGTATTATTAGACGCATAGGTTTGGTTAAAAAAATCTTGAAAAGAAAAGAACATAGAAACGGATGATGATGAAGGAAAGAAGGAAGGAAGAAGGAAGATATAAGAATTTTAGAAGAACGAGCGCGAATATGCACCCTCCGAACGTAAGTATGTACGTTTTAATGTAATGAAGTATATTAAATTAGAAAGATTAACAAAATTAAATATGAATTAAATAAAAACGGATATAAAAAGATTACACTTATTTTTAATAAAGTTTTAACTGCTTTTTTATATAAAACCATCCATGGGATTGATCTTAATACATCGGAGAATAAAACAATAATATTAAAGATCAATAACACCAAGTAATTATTTATTAAACTCTGTATTACTAAAACCATTATGCAAATTAACCACTGCATATATTATGTAAACCTTTATTTTTAATGATTTATAAGACATATTGCAGGATTCTAAACGCACTAATAACATGCGCTGATTTGAAGCAAATCTAAATCAGATTTTCATAGACATCGTTAATAAATAAGATACATTCTATGTATTAATGATTTTGACTATCATTTAAATACTCATTGATAAACTTAGGCAATTTCTGAGGACATTGTGACATAAGCAGTGACGTGATTTTGGTTACAGACAGATACCGCATCTTAATTTCAATAAAGGGAATACATACATATGTATGAGGAAAATGAATAAATAGATAAACTGACCGAAACACATGTGTAAGTGATATTGATTAAATTCATCTTTTATTATCCATTCTGTACTTTTCTTTTCTTTCTTTATTCTTCCTCATATCTTGGTATTCAATTCCAATTCCATTTTTACACACATACACACACACGCACACACACACACACACACATATATATATATATATATATATATATATATGTTTGTGAGTTTGTTGAGGAGTGTGATGTACCCCTTCCTTGCCATCAGTCTCAGATACATATCAGAGACTGAAGTAAGGAAAGTGTACATCGCACACATCAAATATCTAGAACTGGAGCCTCACCATCAGATGCAGTTTAGTGTCATCATCAGGACATCCACTTTTTCTTGAGGAAACTGTCAGCGTATTTTTCATCTCGTCGAAAATAATCTTTAAGAGAATGGGGAATCCAACGAGAATCAAACTATCCCGTAGTAATGCATATGCGTGAATTGCTTGCTAACCATTACACCACGATGAGACGCCCTGATCATTGGGAAATATGAATTCAAATATGTGTAAATGATACTACGAACGGGGTTCTTTAACCATATCACTGTGTGCAAATTATCTGTATTAGATAGGATTACTTCAAACCATATAACTGGTCAAATTATCTGTCGACGGTTACAGAATACATGGATTGTATCCGCTGCAGAGAAGTAATCACCCACGAAAAAATGGAATATGACACTAAACTAGTTGGTTGGTTGGTTGGATTTTACGACGTATAAAACCTTACGTTATCTTATGTCGATTAATTTTTAAAAAATCATTCTTGTTGGGTCTTCAATTTTCTTTAAAAAATAATTCTTTTTAAAATATTTTAAGACTCACTTAAGACGAAGAGGCACTGCCACTCCGGGTCAGAGTGGACCTGGGAATAATGACAATGAAGGGGTATTTCCACACTCCCTAGAGCTCTAGAATTGGAACCTAACGACTAGATGCAGTTTAACGTAATACACAGGACACAACGCTAAACTACACCTGATAGTGAGGTTATAATCAGAGTTGTAGCCTCCAAATCTCTTTTAAAATAGTTTGATTATAATCATGAATATATATTTTTTCAATGGTCCATTGCAATCCTCCTTATATTTTGCACACATTTGTATGGTTTCAAGTATTGCTAACTAATACAAATAATTTGTATCCACAATAAGAATATTGTGTTATTGATTTTACTAACATATTCTAATAAATTAAAGAAATAGTTATTATTCGACAAACCAGTTTCTGTTCCAAATATAACGTTTGTTTCTTAAAGGGTGGCACTATCATTGAGTGTTAAAGAGAGAGTGTAAGGTGAGAGTGAAAGTGGGATTGAAATTAACAGAGAGAGAGAGAGAGAGAGAGAGAGAGAGAGAGAGAGAGAGAGAAAGAGAGAGAGAGTGAGAGAGAGAGAGAGAGAGAGAGAGAGAGAGAGAGAGAAGATATAGAGAAACAGAGAGTGAAAGTGAATGTCAGAGTCAGAGTCAGAGTAATATAGTGACAGTGATAGTAATATAGAGAGTGAAATACAGTGACAGTAATATAGAGAGTGAAAGTAAGAATGAAAGTGATAGCGAAAGTGTGAGTACGAGGTGTGAGTGAAAGTGTGAGAGAAAGTGAAAGTGAAATTGATAAGAAACGTGACAGTGAAAGTATGAGTAGCAATTGATCTGCGAGAACTAGCTTGCTGAATGTTATATCACGAGCGGAGACCCTAACAAATTATGAGAGGAAAAGTGACAGTGTGAGAGTAAGAGGAAGTGTGATGTGAAGTGAAAGAGGAAAGTGATAGTATCATTGAGAATGAAAGGAAGAGTAAAAGACACAGTGAAAGTGGGGTGTGATGTGAAGTGAGAGAGAAAGTGAAATTGAAAGTTAGAGTGAAGAGAAAGTGACAGTAAAACTGATACTGAATGTAAGAGTGAAAGAGACAATGAATGTGAGAGTGTGAGGTGAAGTGATAGAGAAAGTGAAAGTGAAAGTGAAAATGAAAAAGAAAGTGAAAGTGAAAATGAGAAAGAAAGTGAAAGTGAAAGTGAGAGGAAAAGTGACAGAGGAAGTGAGAGGAAGAGGAAAGTGACAGTATCATTAAGATGAAAGTAAGAGTAAAGAGGCAGTGAACGTAAGGGTGGGAGATGAAGGGAGTGGTAAAGTGAGAATGACAGTGACAGTGAGAGGAAAGTGACAGTAACACTGAGAGGGAAGGTAAGAGTGAAAGAGAAAATGAATGTGAGGGTGTGAGGTGAAGTGATAGAGAAAGTGAAAGTGAAAGGGAAAATGAGAAAGAAAGTGAAAGTGAGAGGAAAAGTGACAGAGTAAGTGAGAGGAAGAGGAAAGTGACAGTATCATTGAGAATGAAAGTAAGAGTAAAGAGGCAGTGAAAGTAAGGGTGGGAGATGAAGGGAGAGGAAAAGTGAGAGTGGCAGTGACAGTGAGAGGAAAGTGACAGTAACACTGAGAGGGAAGGTAAGAGTAAAAGAGACAATGAATGTGAGAGTGTGAGGTAAAGTGATAGAGAAAGTGAAAATGAGAAAGAAAGTGAAAGTGAAAGTGAGAGGAAAAGTGACAGAGTAAGTGAGCGGAAGAGGAAAGTGACGGTATCATTGAGAATGGAAGTAAGAGTAAAGAGGCAGTGAAAGTTAGGGTGGGAGATGAAGTGAGAGGAAAAGTGAGAGTGAAAGTGAGAGTGAGAGGAAAGTGACAGTAACACTGAGAGGGAAGTTAACAGTGAAAAAGACAGTGAAAGTGGGAGTGTGAAGGTAATTCTTAGTAAGATTAAGCGAGGCTAAGAGGGAAACTGAGAATGAGAGAGAAAGTGAAAGGGAAAATGAGAAAGAAAGTGAAAGTGAAAGTGACAGTGAGAGGAAAAGTGACAGAGTAAGTGAGAGAAAGGGGAAAGTGACAGTATCATTGAGAATGGAAGTAAGAGTAAAGAGACAGTGAAAGTAAGGGTGGTAGATGAAGGGAGAGGAAAAGTGAGAGTGAAAGTGGGGGTGAGAGGAAAGTGACAGTAACACCGAGAGTGAAGGTAAGAGTGAAAAAGACAGTGAAAGTGAGAGTGTGGAGGTAATTCTTAGTAAGATTAAGTGTGGCTAAGACGGAAACTGAGAGTGAGAGAGAAAGTGAAAGTGAAAGTAGACAAATAAACGACACGTGGAAATGAAGAAAAATATATTTGAAATGAATATGGCAACGTGTACAGGACAGAAAGAAAAAACTTTTAAGAAGAAAGTACATCAGAGGAAATAGAGGAGATGTGTCACTTAGTCCATTACTGAAACGCATCAGAAGTCATTTCTATTAACCGAATCCAGTGACACTTACATCCTGTGAATTCGCTTACCCAGAGCTAAAGTGACCGGTTTATATGTTATTAAATAATATGACTTTTCTGCATCACTTTTTCGTGTATAAATATTAGAAAAGTTAGTAGAAAGAAAGAGAGAATGAAAGAAAGCAGAATACGAATTAAAGGAGGAAAGAATAAATAAAGAAAAAAGAAAAACTTGGAAGAAAGAAAAAAAATTGACTAAAACAAAAAAGACAAATAAATAATACTTATAAGAAGTATAAGAATGAATGAAGGAAAAAAGAAAGAAAAGAAGAAAAGGTAAATAGAAAGAAAGAAAATATAGAATAAAATCCATACCATATGAAATAAAACCAAAAGAAAGAACAAATACTACTCATTTTTTAGAAAGAAAGAAAGAAAGAGAGAAGCATAAGAATCAACGAAGGAAAAATAAATAAAGAAAAAACCTAAAGCACTAGGAAGAAAGAAAGAAAAAAGATTTAGGAAAAACAAAGAAGTCAGAGAAAGGTACTTAGAATGAAGAATGAATGAAATTAAATAGACTGAAAAAAGAAAAAAGGAAAGAGAAAGAAAGAAAGAAAACATGAAATAGAATACATACAATACGAAATAAAAACAAACGGAAAAACAGATACGACTCGATCTTTTAAAGAACCAACGACAGCAAAAAGAGAGAAAGAAAGAAAACAAGAGCTGAAGAAGAATAAGAGTCAATAAAGGTAACATCCAAGAAAGAAAGTAAAGAAAACTAGGAAGGATTAAAGAAAACAAATTAAAGAAAAAAAAGGCAAAGAAAGAAACTAATAACTAAAGAAGTATAAGAATGAATGAAAGAAAAAAGACAGAAGAGAAAAAAGTACAGAGGGAGAATGAAAAAGACAGAAAGATAACACAAATTAGAATAATATATATACAGTACGAAATAAAAACAAACTAAAGAACATATACTACTCGATCTATTAACGAAAAAAGGAGAGAAAGAAAGAAAGAAAGAATGAATTAAAGAAGAATAAAAATCAATGGAGGTAAAATTAAAGAAAGAAGAAAAGGTCAGAAAGTAAGAAGAAAAAATTAGGAAGAAAGAACGAACAAAAATGAAAAGGAAGAAACTAAGAAGTAAAGAAGTATACGAATGAATGAAAAATTAGGAAGAAAGAACAACAAAATAATGAAAAGGAAGAAACTAAGAAGTAAAGAAGTATACGAATGAATGAAAAAATTAGGAAGAAGAACAAACAAAAATGAAAAGGAAGAAACTAAGAAGTAAGAAGTATACGAATGAATGAAAAATTAGTAAGAAGTAATAAGTATAGGAGAGAATGACAAAATTAGGAAGAAAGAACGAACAAAAAATGAAAAGGAAGAAACTAAGAAGTAAAGAAGTATACGAATGAATGAAAAAATTAGGAAGAAAGAACAAACAAAATAAAGAAAAGGAAGAAACTAAGAAATAAGTATAGGAGAGAATGACAAATTAGGAAGAAAGAACGAACAAAAAAATGAAAGGAAGAAACTAAGAAGTAAAGAAGTATACGAATGAATGAAAAATTAGGAAGAAAGAACAAACAAATAAAGAAAAGGAAGAACTAAGAAGTAAATAAGTATAGGAGAGAATGACAAAATTAGGAAGAAACGAACAAAAAAATGAAAAGGAAGAAACTAAGAAGTAAAGAAGTATACGAATGAATGAAAAATTAGGAAGAAAGAACAAACAAAATAAAGAAAGGAAGAAACTAAGAAGTAAATAAGTATAGGAGAGAATGACAAAATTAGGAAGAAACGAACAAAAAAATGAAAAGGAAGAACTAAGAAGTAAAGAAGTATACGAATGAATGAAAAATTAGGAAGAAAGAACAAACAAATAAAGAAAAGGAAGAAACTAAGAAGTAAATAAGTATAGGAGAGAATGACAAAATTAGGAAGAAAGAACGAACAAAAAAATGAAAAGGAAGAAACTAAGAAGTAAAGAGTATACGAATGAATGAAAAAATTAGGAAGAAAGAACAAACAAATAAAGAAAGGAAGAAACTAAGAAGTAAATAAGTATAGGAGAGAATGACAAAATTAGGAAGAAAGAACGAACAAAAAAATGAAAGGAAGAAACTAAGAAGTAAAGAAGTATACGAATGAATGAAAAAATTAGGAAGAAAGAACAAACAAAATAAAGAAAAGGAAGAAACTAAGAAGTAAATAAGTATAGGAGAGAATGACAAAATTAGGAAGAAAGAACGAACAAAAAAATGAAAAGGAAGAACTAAGAAGTAAGAAGTATACGAATGAATGAAAAAATTAGGAAGAAAGAACAAACAAATAAAGAAGTAAGAAGTAAATGAAAATAACGGAATGAGAATGAACTATAAATAAGGGAGAGAATGACAAGAAGAACGAACGAATAAAAAATGAAAAGAAAGAAGCTAAGAAGTAAAGAAGTATACAAACGAATGAAAAAATTAGGAAGACAGAACGAACAAAAAATGAAAAGGAAGAAACTAAGAAGTAAAGAAGTATACGAATGAATGAACAAATTAGGTAGACAGAACGAACAAAAAAATGAAAAGGAAGAAACTAAAAAGTAAAGAAGTATACGAATGAATGAAAAAATTAGGAAGAAAGAACAAACAAAAAATGAAACGGAAGAAACTAAGAAGTAAAGAAGTATACGAATGAATGTAAAAATTAGGAGAAAGAACGAACAAAAAAATGAAAAGAAAGAAGCTAAGAAGTAAAGAAGTATACGAATGAATGAAAAAATTAGGAAGAAAGAACGAACAAAAATGAAAAGAAAGAAACTAAGAAGTAAAGAAGTATACGAATGAATGAAAGAAAAAAGAAAGAAAAAAGTTATCTGACTTCGTGTTGTAGAATAAATATCTTCTATTACCCGCTACCTTGGGTTTCAAAAAGCGGAAACGTGACTGTCCTAAAGTGCACGTCATTAGTGAAAACGAGAAATGTAGAGACCTTCAAAATCTCGTGTGGATCAATCTCAATTTGTAACCTCTCGTGTCGTTGAGTGACCCCATTGTTGACATTGACATAAGGATGACCAATGAAGACGAGTGCTGTGTCACCGGTAATTTTCCAGCGTAGGTTCATAATTTGATAGGGTACCCAATCCTGATGTAAACGGTCAGCTAGCTAGCCCTTGTTGATCCATTACCCCTGTGTAGTGTGTTCGAATCTTAAACGGTGTCTCATTCTAACGGACGTACTCAAAATCAAAGTATTTTGTGTCGTAGTAAAGGCGGCCAATTACTCACACACAAAGAGAAGTTGAAGATATGTAATAATAGCGAATAAGAGATCAAGTAAAATACTCGGTAATAGTGTATTTATTCGATCGGGAATTAATATACATACTAACTATCCCTCTTGGCTGTTTAACAGCTAATTTATATGATAGACGCGATCATTCTTTTACTGTCTATAAGGAAGATAAATAATCCTATACAACAAAGTAGTGGGTAATTTATGAGGAAGTGCGTCCCGGTCTCCTGCCTCAGAAATTGCTACCCGGTGACTATTAAAATAACGTCCCCAGCTATGTCGTCTCAGATTTTCTTTTATTCATGTTTGTTTAATGTTTTGATTGTAATTTAAATAAACAAGAATTACGACAAAATATATCTATATTATTTTGTTTATCTATCTCAGTCTATTCCAAACTATATATCCATCTTCATATCTAAACAAGAATTACGACAAATTTCGTAAATGAACAATAATTACGACAAATTTCTATAAATGAACAAGAATTACGACAAATTTCTATAAATGAACAAGAATTACGACAAATTACGATAAATAAATAAGAATTACGCCAAAAAAGAGAAGTCCCCCTCCCCTCTAAAATACATTTAACGCCAGAAGTTGGTTGTTTTCTTTCAAGTAACACAGACATAACTGGGGACGTTATTTTAATAGTCACCGGGTAGCAATTTCTGAGGCAGGAGACCAGAACGCACTTCCTCATAAATTACCAAGTAGTGTTCCTTTTAGGTGCCAACAATGTTGTTACGATTCTGGTCGCTATTTTAGGCGTTTAGTTATTCTGGTGATAAATCCAAGTCGTTATTGAGTTTTATGCCTTTGGTTAATCGTTGTGATCCTAGGTATAAAAGATTGTAATTTCAGTATATACACCCTGTAGCCGAAAGTCTGTAGTATTCCTTATAATCCTTCTATGTTGGTGTTGATTTCAGAAAGTTCAATCTAAAATTGTATTCAAGACAAGTACAATCAATCTTAAATGCGTTCTATATAGTTTCTTATTGGCTAATTTGTACCGCAAATACATGCTGTTGATGGGAAAGTTTATAAATATGAGTGGGAATTTGGGGTACATCTATACTACCAAGATAATAGGAAGCGCGTGGTGTAATGGTTAAAGTAATAGGAAATAGACTCGTCGCCCCGAGTTCAAATCCTGGACATGGTAATTTCACTTAGCGCCCATACCCTTGGGAAAGGTATGAATCCTACTCTCCCATCAGCTATGGGCAAATAGTAGGACTCTTTAACCTTGGTTAGGCAACTGATCTTGGAGAAGGAAAACTTCGAATTCAAACCTGTTAAACTCCACTTAAAAAATGACCTTGTGTCGCATCCTGCTCGTGCAGAGGGGTTGGTAAATATATGTAAATATATATACTACCAAGATAATCGAACAGTTGTAAATATTAATGAGCTAGATTGATAAAGTGATTGATTTTGATTAAGTTTCAACCTATCTTGGGTTATTATATCTCCCGTCTAGCTTATTTTCTAAGCGCTTTGTTAAGATCCAAGTGGCACAGCTATACAGTAGGACTAATGCAACTATGGCTTGGAAGATGCGTCGCTTTAACTTGTCAGTGAGATCGAACTTGAGTTTAAAAATATACGCATCAAGAATGAATAAAACAAAATGTATTCGGCATAAATTAACCATTGACTTGACATGTCGTAAAATCCAACCAACGAACTAACCAACAAACCAACCAAAAAGGGGTATCCAGGATATGAAATTAAATACTATTTGATTGTGAAGCCCTAGTTCTGGAAATCGGCGGAGTACGGAGTACCCTTTCATTTCCATTACTCTCAGCTCCACGCATTTAATTGGTGTCATATTACTAAATTATACCACCATGTCGGTGGGGCGTTAGAATGCACCGACGGCACCTCTGCAGAGGGGTAAGACTCCTCCAATGGGGCCACCTGTTGGCCCAGGAGGATGAGCAGTTCATGACTTGCAATTTTGAGCCTATATTAGGCTAGACGGGCAGTCGGAGACCCCCCGCCTCCGATCAATCGGCTGGTCACGTCAAGCCCTTGCACCTATATGATTTTCCCAACTCTATTGCCCTTATGGCAAGCCCCAACTCCTTTTTATCATATGGGTGCTAGAAGGCGGTAACTGAGGGTCTACATGTACTCTATCTGATGGTGAGGTTCCAGTTTTGGAGGTTTGGGGAATATGGAGCACCCCTTCATCACCATTGTTCCCTGGTCCACTCTGACCCGGAGTGGTAGTACCTGTTGAGGTTCCATCTATGGGTTAAATTCATTATTATTATTATTATTATTATTATTATTATTATTAATAATAATAATAATAATAATAATAATAATAATCATTGGAGCTCTTCCAATATGTGATCTACCGAAGGTTTGTGATCTACTATTCATGGCATGTGATCTTCTAGGGAAAAAGAAGACAGGGTTAGGGTTAGTTTAATGGGGAAATATGGGTATTTAATGGGTAGATCACATATTGGAATGTAAACAACTCGGTAGATCACATATTGGAAGAGCACCAATTATATTTACTGGACAGAACCACCACAATAAATTAGAATAAATTAGCAAGACCTGTGAATATACCACAGCATTATAATTCGATAATTACAAGGTTTGATATGTTTATTTATGAGCTATTAAAAATAATTCAATATGTAAAAAGTATATTAATCTTCTATTAAAACAGATTGGCGTTTTTATTCTTTGCACTCACCCTCTGTCTTTCTTTAAATATCCCCTATTCTCATTCTTTCTTAGTATATTCGTTCTGTGTAGCATGTTCTTTTTCTTCGCTTTGTTTCTTTATAATAAAAATGGCACTGTCTCAGTCGGTTGAGCATTCGACTAGAAATCACAAGGTTCCTAGTTCGATACCGGTCCTTGCCAACTCACCGTATGAGTAGCGCAGAGATCTGTGCGGTAAAGTAAGGAGCTGATGGTAGGTGTGGCACTCCACCTCAGATGCTAAAAAAACAATCTCCTTGGTCTAGCGCTATTGAAAAGGGGATAGACTCCCTCGCTGACTGGCTGATACCGACTTTAGGCCGCCCCGTCGACTTTACTTACTTACGGCAATCATAAGTGCCACACCATCAACTATAGTGTTTAATGTTATATTCAGGATAGCCCCTTTTTCATGGGGGATTTACCCCTCTGTGAGTGATACAGTCAACCTATTCTGAATTCTACCGATGAGGCGGTCGTCCTTTCTAAGTTTGTTCGTTTTTATTATTTATTTATTTTGCAGATCAAAATAATAATCATCCTCATTATCCCGATCAATATCATCAACGTAATTCTCCGGGTTAGCGTGGAACTGGGAGTAATGGAAACGAAGGGTAGATCAGATCTCCACAACTAGAGACTCAATATCTACTACTGTTCGATGACATATGCTGTATACCCCTTTTAGGGTGGGGTACTTACCCCCCACCCCTGTGGGGAATACACTCAACCTATTGTAAACTTCACCGATGAAGCGGTCGTTGTTTCAAAGTTTTTATCGAATTTATTTAGTTTCCTGATCAATTCTGATTTAACTTCTTAGAAAAATAATAATCATCATAATTGTCCCGATCAATATCATCAGCGCCATTCTTATCTATCGGCATACGTATTCAGTTATATTTTTATTATTTTATTTTATTTTATCTTATTATTTTCTTTTTTCTTTTTAGAATTATTTATTTCTCAAAACAGCACGTAATGTTATTGCCTCCGGCATTTCTATACAAATGTCATACCTTGATTCTGAAGAATACTCTTAAATAAAGCGAAACATAAAAGAAACAAACAAAGTTTTTAAAAAAAGATATAAAAAAACAAACTTTCCGTACCTTATCTAGTTGCAACTTTATACCTTGGAAATTCATTGAAATTTAGGGAGAAAAAAAGAAGTTCTTTAAAGCGTGCACACCGATCCCCTCTTGTAGGCTCGGGTCATGTGGCTTCCATTGGCAGAATTAAGACGATTCAAGTTAGAATCCTGCTTGTTGATCATGCTGAAAAGCCGTGTACAGATTCACGTTGGCTGATTTTCATTGTATGAGAGACAGTATTTTTTAGAAGATATCGAATGCCTGGTGGTGCATGCTGGCAGCAAGCTACATCAAACGAGTGGAATTATTCAACTCTAAAGTAATGCTTTCAACACCTTCCACAGTTTGATAATTCGTCTATCTGTTTGTCTATGTTTCACACTTTCTTATATATGTCGCTCAGTATGATGTTATCATCTATACATTAACATAGTAGCATTATATATGCATGTGAGTACACACACACACACACACACACACACACATATATATATATATATATATAGATGTTTGTGTGTATATGTATATGTATGAGGTAAAATGTACATTCACATTTATCCTAATCATTTCAGTTGGCAAAGTGCGCCGGTCAATGCGAATGAGTTCGTTCCTCACAGGGGGGTCCAATGAATCTGGCTCGATGCCTCGGTTGTTTTTGTCTGGTAATTATTTACATTTACAATTGTAAATCTCGGTTTCTTTCCCTTTCCTCTCTCTCTTCTTCTCTCTCTCTCTCTCTCTCTCTCTCTCTCTCTCTCTCTCTCTCTGTCTTTGGTGATTTTGAAAAGATTGCGAAAGCATATATATATATATATTATATATATATATATATATATATTATATATATATATATATATATATTAACAATTCCTACGTACGAGCAGGATGTGAAACAAGGTCAATTTCTTATGCGGAGTTTAACAGGTTTGAATTAAGTGTTTCCTTCTCCTAGACCGGTAACCTA
Organism: Doryteuthis pealeii; assembly: GCA_023376005.1. Taxonomy (NCBI): domain Eukaryota; kingdom Metazoa; phylum Mollusca; class Cephalopoda; order Myopsida; family Loliginidae; genus Doryteuthis; species Doryteuthis pealeii. The sequence goes on from CM042141.1 coordinate 132,517,704, forward strand.
ACAAAGGTTAAAGAGCCCAGTCTGCCCTACTATTTTATGTATGCCTTTTCCAAGGGTATTAGATAATGTGAAATGCAAATAACCTCATCCAGGATTTCAACTCGGATCAGCGAGTATATTCCCTACGAATTTAACCATTACCCCAACCTTACGAAAGCAATATAAGATAACGATCAATAATTCTGTATCCTGATACGTTATTAATAGCTGAATTTTGGTCGGAAAAAAAAACATGTTCAATATTCAGTTAATCTTAACTAAGTGAATTAAAAACGGATGAGATTATGTTGACAATAGGTATTATTTAGATTAAATTAAAGAGCTAGGCAGAAATACCAAGGCAACCAACAACTAAATAAAGCACTCCCCCCCCATATATATATATATGTGTGTGTGTGTGTGTGTGTGTGTGTGTGTGTGTATGTGTGTGTGTGATTGTGTGTGGGAGGGAGTGCTTTATTTGTTGTTGGTTGCCTTGGTATTTCTGCTAGCTCTTTATTTTAATCTAAATAATACCTATTGTCAACATAATCTCATCCGTTTTTAATTCACTTAGTTAAGATTAACTCTTGATATCATCCACACACACACACACACATATATAATATATATATATATATGTGTGTGTGTGTGTGTGTGGATGATATCAAGAGTTTCCTTTATAGGATTCACCCAAAATTGAGAACTCAAACGCACATATAAATATTCATTTCAATTTTATGTCGGGCATTTAAGCGACGCAAGACCGTCCAAATTGTTGAAGATGCGATACCAAAAAGTAGATCCATATTATCTGCTATGGCTTAATCACAGATTTCTTATTTGTAACATTATTCACCGAATTTTAAAAATAAAACATTCCAAATGGTCTCGCGTCGCTTAAATGCGGAACGTAAGATTAAAATGAAATTAAAAAAAATAAGTTACATATTTGTTTTATTTGTAATATTGAAATTGTGAATTAAGGAATATATTTTTGAAATTTTGATCTTATGTCGTTCCGGCGTCCGCCTTAATTTACGTTATGTTTTTTCGTCAGACGAATTTCCGGCCCAACTTAAATGATTTCCAAGTAGTATTTTTGTCACTTTTTTGTCGGCAAATTAATGTAGATATTTTAAACGCCTACCACCCCCCTGATTTTTATCGGCAAATTGGTAAATATTTTACACCCCCCTTTTAAGGAAGGGTGAGAGTTAAATCAAAATTATTAGCTCTTAATTAAACATATCAAAAGTTGTAATAATTAAATAATCATACTGTGGTATATCCACAGGTCCTGCGAGTACAAATAATTTGAACACAGTTGAACGGTTCCGTGTATTCTTATCTAATCTATTGATAATGGAGATTCGCTTCCGGTTTTTGTCTATAACAAAAACTACGTCACTGCTTACGTCACATTACCCAAAATCGTCTTAACATAGAATAAATACACTCAAAATTTGAACATGCAACATTAGACAGTCCTCATTGTTTTTAAAACAAGTTTTAATAAATACATGACTGTTATTGTATATCTATATATAGTTTGTTTTATCTTAATACATATTTAAAGTTTACATTTCAAATTGTTTTATTTTTTAATCCTTTAATGAATTTGATGATTTTACTTACTTCGGGTACAAACTCGCTGACATTGAATTTTTAAGTCCCATTCCTCAGGCAATATGTTTAAAAATCTATTTTTACATCGCCTGGAGGGTGTTTTTATATTGCTAGTATTAATAATCTATACAGTTATATGGTAACAATTTCGATTTAATCATAATTTGTTCCCCCCCCCCATATATATATATATATATATATATATATATATATATATATATATATATATATATATATGTCTGTGTGTGTATATATATAATATATATTTGCATATAGTTATATGGATTTAAGAAGTCTTCTCTAATTTTGATAATTAGAAAATTGCTCTATTTGACTCTAACAGGTACTACCACTTCGGGTCAGAGTGGACCAGGGAGTAATGCCCATAAAAGTGTACTTTCCAATCCCCAGATCACTAGAACTGGAGTCTCACCATCATATTAAGCTTGGTTTTTATACGCAGGACACAGTTTATCAAGATTTCGCTGATAAAAATACATTTTCTTTATACACCAAGATTTCACTGATAAAAATACATGTTCTTTAGACACCAGATTTCGCTGATAAAAATACATTTTCTTTAACACAAGATTTCGCCATTTTCTTTAGACATTTTCGCTGATAAAATACATTTTCTTTAGACACCAAGATTTCGCTGATAAAAATACATTTTCTTTAGACACCAAGATTTCGCTGATAAAAAATACATTTCTTTAGAACCAAGATTTCGCTGATAAAAATACATTTTCTTTAGACACAAGATTTCGCTGATAAAAAATACATTTTCTTTTAGACACCAAGATTTCGCTGATAAAAATACATTTTCTTTAGACACCAAGATTTCGCTGATAAAAATACATTTTCTTTAGACTCTACTTTTTCGATCCAGATTTATTCTTAGTTTTCTCTTGTCTAAATAAAGACTAAAAGACAAACATAAAAACAAAAAACGAACAAAAAAAGTATGTAAATTCTCATTTCAATTTTGAATCGCTATTTTTCTGCATAAATTCGCAATCTAAGCCTAAATGCCAAAAATTCCCCCTCATTTTCACAAATATGTAAGCAGAACGAAATATCTAACACCGCTCGTAATTTCGCTGAATTAATCGACCTGTTCCCAATGCATCTTCCGACCTTCCCTTTCTTTTGTTCTCTCTGTCCAAACTTCCCATTGTCTTCATCAATTCACCCCTTCTCCATCAATTTATTCTATCCTCATCTATTCAACCCTATCACCTATCATAGCACCCGCAGGAATCTTCCAATGACTTTCAACATAAATTTATGTAACCGGTTTCACTCCACTAGAACTTAATCGAGAAGCAATTAGACCACTGATTTATTATTTTCCCTTTACCAGCGGTTGTTCGGAAGAGGACCCGCGAGAGGAGAAATTTTGGCAACGGTTTAGTCATTGGACACTTTCCACATTAGTTCAAACTTCCACAACAGACAAAATTGACGCCATGAATTTTACTCGATTTATTTACGAAGACAAAGGAAGAATATAAAAGAAGAAAGTAAAATATCTATATATCACTACTCGTGGTCCTTATTTGTACGCCCGTTATCATCTTGCAACACCCTCTGATTAAAAATGAGACCGTTCAAATCGTCCAAATTCAAATGCAAAAATGTAACTCCTGATTATCTGATGCTGCTTATCTGCTGACTACTTATTTCTGATGAGTGTCCTCACATCAGCTAAATAATGGACCATTCTGTTTTTATTATTAAAAAAAATATTCTTTGGAAATATTTTCGCTTGGAAAAAATGCAATTAGTTTAAATAATTCAAATAATTTCATCTCTTTTGTATAAGAAATATTTTTTGAAGATAGAATAATTAGCTCTTAAATAAAAATATTTTGCGTCTAATATGTTATTAGGTTGGTTTGGTGGCTGGTTGGATTTTACGGCATGTCATGTCTTGTTGGGTTATTTTATGCAGAAGACATTTTTGTTTTAATCATTCTTGTTGGGTGTTCAATTTTTTTCAAACCCAATTATTTAAACATTTTTAAAAAACTCAATTTATTTATTTCTTTATTTAACCCATATATGTGACCCTAACACGTGCTACCACTATTATGATCCCCAGAAAAGAAATAGCGATTAGGCTAATATTTGTACTGCTACAACTACTAATACTCGTATAGAAGTAATAGTAGTTGACTTTTTAATAATTTGACTATGTATAAAGATAAGACCACCTCTCCAATAGTTTTGTTTGTTTCTTTGGTTGAATTTTACGGCATGTCAACTCTTGTTGGGCTATTATTATTACAAATACATTTTTTTTATTTTATACGTTCTTGTTGGGTGTTCAATTCTCTTTTTTCTTTTAAACATATTTTTAGTAAATTTCATTTTTTATATATTTAACCCATAGATCGAACACTGGCAGGTACAAACACTCCGGATCAGCGTGGATCTGGGAGTAATGGCAATGATGGGGTACTCTGCACTTTCATAAACTCCAAATTAGAACGACACTATAAAATACAGTTTTAACACATACATGGGACCCTGGCAGGTACTACCACTCCGAGTCAGAGTGGACCTGGGAGCAATGGTAATAAAAGAGTACCCCGCACTCCCCAAAGTTCCAAATTGTAACTTTACATTTAGATGCAGTTTAACGTCATCATCATCATCATCATCATCATCATCATCATCATCATCATGCCACACTCTTGGCACGGATATCCATGACATTCTCTCTCCATCCGTCCTATCGCTCATCATTCTCGGGAGGTCCTCTATGCAGCATCCTGTATCCGCATAGTGCTGATCAATGTACGTCTTTGCTGGTCGGCCCAACGTCTACCAGGCGAAATGTGTTATTAGTTTGTTTACTGCTATATAAGCAAAAACGTAGTGAACCTACTAATGAACTAATGCACAATTCTTGCAAGAGGTAGTATGATTGCTCCTCTTATTTCTTATTTTTTTTTTTTCTTATAATTAATTTCATTCTATCTTTGTTTTTCCCTAATTTTTTTTTTCTGTTAGAAACATTCTATTATCCTGATGAATTCATACAATTTTTCCTGGCCAGTGTATTTCTTTTAATTCTTGAGACGTTTAGATGTTATTTCTATCCTAATGTCTCAATATCAACGTTTATTGTGTGCATTATTTGTATTAATTCACTATATTTTGTCTTATTCTTTCATGTTTTCCTTCGTAATTCTTATAGTTTTAAGTCTGTTTTTTTTTGTTTTACTATTTGAAGTTTTGTATAAATCTTTATCAATTTACTATTTCCTGCATGGGCTTTTCCTTTTATCACACACACACGTAGGTGAATACATATACACAAATAACAAAACACACATTCATAACGCAAGACACACACATACATGACTACCCCATATAATATATATATATATATATATATGTGTGTGTGTGTGTGTGTGTGCGTGTGTGTGCGTGATTGTGAGTATGCACTCGCACGTGTGTGTGTGTGAGAGAGTGTGTGTGTCTGTGTCTGTGTTTCAGTTGATTATCAGCTTCAACCTATTTATTTGAACAAGACCTCTGCGTGTGTTCATATATATATATATATATATATATTATATATATATAGATAGATAGATAGATAGATACACAAGATAGCAAGAGAGAGAGAGAGAGAGAGAGAGAGAGAGAGAAGAGAGAGAGAGAGAGAGAAGAGAGAGAGAGAGATTTTGGTGAAAAGCAACGGAATAAAAAGAAAAGAAAAACCGAATCAGTCACAATTTTGACTGTCGGAAGAAGAAAAAGAAACCGAATGAGTTGGGATAATGAATATTGGACATTGCTCAATACTTAATGAAGAATCAGTTTAGGATAACCGAATCAGCAATATATATATATATATATATATATATAATATCTTATTATAATGGAGATTGTGGGTTTGTCTGTCTGTAACCGAAACTATATTACTATACAAGCCACAATTCCTTTTGTTATTTACATTACATTCTACCTGACTTTATTTTATATAACCCTCAATTATTGATAAAATTGTTTTACATCATTAAGACTGTTGACCATATCTGCATACTAATAACATGCAATTGTATTTATATATACTACAAAATAGCGGTTTACAGTATGAATGGAAAGGCTAATTTGCATATTGATCCTAAAAATGTGATTTTAATAAATATATGCTTAGTATTATTGATTTCTAATTGTTTGGTTTTATCTTAATGAATATGAGCAACAATCTCGACGAAAATCTTAAAGGAAATTCATTAACAAGAAGAAATAACTGTTATTTTATTCTTTACTTCCTATCTTAACTAAATAGTTAAATTAAGAAAATTTACCAATAAAAGACGGGAGTAATGGAAGAGTTAGTTTCAAAGTTGTTCTATTTTTCAATCATACCCCCTCTGTTCCAATTTTTTTCTGCATTCTTATTCAGTTTCATTAGTCTTTCTAATTTAATGTGATATTTTATTATATTAAAACTTAAATACTTGCACCCGGAGGGTGCATATATTTGCTAGTATATATTGTGTGTTTTGTCAGCAAGTTATTATTTAGGCAGGTATTGTTAAAGACCACGGACCTTCTTGGTGCCGTCCTCATCTGTAGGGTTGCACCACGTTACACATATGTAACGCGTCAGTAACAAGATCATTGCATTGATTTAGGTAATTTAATCAGGTTTGTTCAAAGAATATTCTATAAATGCATAATGTACAACTTAATGTAAAACGTTCTGAGTCTTATATTCAATTAGTTTATTTACTATTAAGTGAAAGAAAAAATATACCTGGGTATTATAAGCATAACTAAATCTATGACTAACACTACTTGCAATTTCCTCTAATTAATCAATATTTGCTAGGTACTGGCAAAATGAGCCTAAAATGCGTTTTGACAAAATAATTTACCAAAAATCAGGGAATTATCGGATTTTAATGAAATTTTCAGTGTTTATTTATCACTGAATGATCTTTATAATGCATTATTTATTTTATTTCACAACTTTCTCATTTTTTCAGGTCACTTAATTTTGACCCCCCTCTTATGTTGGAGGCGTAACATTTTTGTGAGTTGGTCAATTTTGATACTAATTACAGTATAAATAATGAGATAAAAGACCGAAGTTATGAATAGAAACAAAAAAAACATTTACGGTGGCTTTTCAATCAGAAAATAAGTACCGAAAATTGAAAAATAAGATGTAAATTTTTGGAAATTTCTTTTTTACTCATTTCAATAATGATTTAATTGGCTATTATCTTATAAAAGAAAAAATTATACATTGATATTTTTTCTGCTTAAGAAAGGGGGGGGGGTACATTTTCAATAGATATTTTCTTCAAAACTTATTACTTTATGTGTCTAAAATAAGGTTTGCATTAAATAGATATTTATTTCTAGAATCTAAAAATATAACATTTTAAACTAAACATCAGGCTTTTCACATTTTAAATGAATTTCATATATTAATTTTTCATAGCAAAAATACTAAATTAAAGTTTTGAAATAAAATAACTAATGCATTGTAACATTCATTAATTGATAAATCAATTCTGAAAATCTCATTAAAATCGGATAATTACCTGATTTTTGGTAATTTTTTTTGCAATCGCGAATGTTACATAAAAATTGTAAACAAGCGCGTAAAACCATTGAAAAATAGACAGAATGGCTTATCGCGTCGAAATTGACCAAAAAAAAAGTTTTAAATCTATTAAAAATAAACTGCATATGTAATGATAGTTTTCTTTTTTTTAATGATGGTTATTATGTTACTACTTATCGATTTAGACAAAGTTTGACCTTAAATGATAGATTTAATTATTTTTAATTCGTTTTTAAAATTCGTAGCAGACGACAAAAATGCCAGTCCCTAATATTTTTTTATATATATCATCTGACCTTTCTATGAGCAAAATAATTGACGACATTTTCAGTGTGTATTTTGTTTGTTAGTTGTTCTATAGACATTATGCTAAGACTAGCGGGACCTTTGGATATACCACAGTATGATAATTTAATTATTAAAATATTTGATATATTTACTCAAGAGCTATTGTAAATATTTCAATATCCAAAGAGCATAATAATCTTGATTTAACTTCCACTCACTCATGTTTTAATTTTTTCCCTCCTTTTCATCTTTTCAATATATTCGATTGAAACAGATTGACATTATTTCTTCCACGCGCTCATCCCCTCTTTTTTATCTTTAACCTACTTTCTTTCTTTCTTTCTTTTTAATAATATTTTTCTGTGTAGCATGCAGTTTTTCTTCCCTTTCCTTCTCTACAATAAAAACGGAATTGTCCATTATTTGGCTGAAGTGACGAAACTCTTAAGAAAATAGAATTCGGAGGATAAGCAACACCATATAATAAGGATTTCCATTTATGTATTTCATCTTGGACGATATGGACGGTCTCATTTTTAACCAGAGGGTGTGGGAAGATAGATGATAACGCTCGTATAATTAAGGGAAACATAAATATTAATATTAGATTCTGAACCGCATTTTGCTCATTGTAATAATTCTATATCAGTTTGTGTTCTGAAAAACAATGAACACGGAAACAAAGAAAACTCCTCAAGCTTGCAGCTGGTGAGAACAATTGCAAAGTCCTGTAATATCTCTTCATCATACGTTTTTTCCACTAGCTTTCTTATTCCCTTTTTATTATTTATTCCTTTACATGTCGTTAAAGTTACGACGTAAAACAACAATAAAAATTTCAATTGAAGTTAAAAATCATACTTTGGTCTTAATTAACTCGACGAGAGGTCAGAGAGGCATATACTGCTCATCGGTTGCTCCGTCAAACCCTAGCACGTATATGATTGTCCAGACGTATTGCCTTATGGCAGCCCCACCTTTCTTATCATAATATATGCTAGAAGGTGGTGGCTACGGATCTGAGTGTCCTGGTTATGACGTTAAACTCTATCTGATAGTGAAGTTCAAATTCTGGAGCTCTGGGAAGTGTGGAGCATCTTTCATAACCATTACTCTCAGTTTTACTCTGACTGGAGTGATAGTACCAGTTAGAGTCCCATCTATGGTTTAAATAGAAAAATAATGAGTTTAAAATGAGTTTAAAAAAATTTGAATTTAAAAACACCAGTACCCATTAAGAATTAATAAAACAAAACGTCTTCGACATACAATAACCCAACTAGAGATAACATGCAGTTAAATCCAACCAACCAATCAAAATCATATTCAATTATATTAGAAGGCTTTTGGGAAGAACGGGGGTCTTTTTTTTAGTCGTATCATTGGTACCGTACAACTTCAGCCTGGACTTAAACAAGCGATAGAGAAAAAGATATATAGGAGATTAACAAGGATGTTGCTTGCTGTCTTTGGTCAAATTTTGGAAGCAGCAACCCAAAAGAAAGCAGCTGTACAGCGCTTGCCTATTCTCACAAACCATCCGAGTGAGACGAACAAGACATGCTAACACTACCAGAGAAGCAGGGGCGAACTCATTTGGGGAACATTCTCAGAGACACCCACTATGGATTACCAGTGTACCCCCAAAAGAAACAAAAAACAAAAAACAACACTTCAAGCAACCTGTGTCGGATTCTGGATAATTGTGTGGATGACTCCAGAGTCGGTCGCCGATTTTATTTGAGTGGAGAAAAGGGAGTCGGGGGTCCGTGCTCGTTAGTGCTACCTGATGATGACCCACGTTTACTTATGGCATCGATTAATTTATTTATTATAATGGTGATAGGTGTCATGTCTGTAACGATACTACGTCCCTTGAGTTTTGTATATTCCTCAGGTTTGCGTAAATTTCTTATTGAATTTTTAATTTATAGTAAAATCATAATACAGTAAATAAAGAAGAATCTGTATTATATATCTTCAGAAATTAATTATGCAACATTAACTGTCCACTTATAGAAACAGTTTGTAATCAATATATGCACGGCCTATTCACACTTGCTTTATATATATCTGTTTTTTTCAAAATACATTTAAGTTATCGAATGCATAAAGTCTTGACGAGTAAATTATTTAAAACAAGATATACATAATTTTCTTCTACAATAAGATGTTTGTGTATTTAAAACTATATCTGTTTTTAGGGCTTGGTGGCATATTTTTCTTACGAGTTTATATTTATCGATAGTTTATCATTCATGCTTACCTCTGCTAAGAATAAATCGGTACAAAATTATACTAACACCTCCTCACACAGTTTCGTCAATTATGTTACCCATTCTGCTTCTTTTTTTATCAGATTCAGTGACACGGAGTTTTTAAAAAAATAAAAGAAGTTTCTTCGGTAGTCTAATTGGATATTTTTCAATATCGATTATTGGTTTAATACTAATATGAATTTAAAAGTAGACGTAAAAGTCCGTCGGGGCGGCCTAAGTCGGTATCAGCCAGTCAGTCTTCCCTTTTTCAATAGCTTAGATCAAGGAGATTGGCTTTTTAGCATTCTAAGGGTGGAGCGCCACACCTACCATCAGCTTCTTACTTTACCGCCAGATTCCCTGTGTTACTCATAACGCTGAGTTGAACGGACCGGTAATGACGAGGGAACCTGTTGTTTCTAGCGACGCTCTACCGACTGAGCTAACTCCGGCCCCAACAGTATAATCTTATTACATTTATTAATAATTCCTATTCTAGTAGCAGTGAGAAATGCTCTGTTTTGGATTCATCATCTGTGTAAAAGAAAACTTTTTTTTCATTTGACGACACCCAATAAAAAAAAAACAGAAAGAAACCTGAATAATTTGAATTAAATTTTAATTTACTGTTTAGAACTTAGTTTTATTAAAAAGAAAACCATATTTTTTTGAATTGAAACAAAACTATTTTTTATGTCTATGTATTTTAAATTATAATATATATTAAGCGACAAAGCTGTTCGTTTTTTTTGCTAGTCAGATGTATCACAGTATTTGAATGTCAACATTTTGATGAACTAAAGATAAATTATTTCTCGAACAAACGAATATTCCGTAGTTATTGTATAGGAATTATGATTGTCGACTTATTGCAAATTGGTTGATAAATACAATGCCGGGTTTATCTCCCTTGAATCATATAATGATTTGTGTGAAGGAAGCAGATTCAATTTTTTTATATGTATAATTTGATACTCTTCAAAAAAAATCATTCTCAGTTATTTTTCTTCTTCATTTTTCTAATTAATTATTAACAAAATGATTCTTCCCAACTTATGAACCCAACAATTGATTTGGTCGTTCATATCAGTTTATTAATTTCGACTGATATCATATTTTTGCATTGATTATAGCCGCTTTATTATTTACTGTTATGTCCCAATAGAACGAACAATTATTCAAGATTCTGCACTGGTGTGAAATTGGAACGTACCATCTTGACCTCTTTGCTATTGCCTTCAGTCGACCAGTTATATCAGTCTTCGAACCAATGATATTTATAAGATCTAATAATTAGCATCTAATAATTAACTATTAATTGGTATTAATGGACTTCTTCTTGGAGTTTATACTGATTACAACAATGCTATTTTCTGGATGGTCTCATATTCTTCCTATTGTTTTCCAGTTCTTAGTTTTTTCTAAGCTTTGGGGAACCTTTTCAAGTGCTCACTAAAATCGGTAATCATTTCATCCTCATATTCATTTGTTTTCAATTCTTTTAGCAAGGTCAGGGGATTTTTAAAATATATTTCCCTATTGCCGTTATGGCAAGGCCCTACCACCTTTTTATCATATGGGGGTGCTAGAAAGGCGGGTGGGGCCGGGCGGGGTCTACAATGTCCTGGAATGACGTTAAATCTATCTGTGGTGGAGGTTCCAGTTCTGGACGGGATTTGGGGGAAAGTGGAGACCTTCATCACATTGCTCCTGGTTCCACCTCTGACCCAGAGTGTAAGATAACTGTTAGGGTCCTCTATGGGTAAATAGAAATGTTTTTAAAAAAATTTGTATTATCCATTAAGAAATTGGGATTTTTTCAAAAAAATTTATCGGGACATTAAATGGACGCGCACTTGGGGTGTTGATATGCGGTAAACAAATACAAACCAAGCAGATTATATTTTTCATTTTCTTTTCATCTTCAACATGTGAATCTGTTGGAACTGCCAAATCTACCATTGACATGTACTCTTTTTCTTTAAATAATACTAGGTCTGGTTTTCTGGCTGGTATAAGGCGTGAATTTTTATTCATTCTGTCATAAGGGTGGTTTAATTTTTCCTGCAATGTTAATGAATTTATATTCTCCTGTATTTTTTAACGTATGTAATTGAGTGGGCATCATTGCATATAAATAGTAATTGTGATGTGGAGTCTCCTGGCAATACCTCTATGGAATATTACTTCTGCAGGGTAGCTGTTACGGTAGCGGTTGTTCGTAGTCACGGTACATTCGGAATACGTAACGTTGCGCCTTTTTCTTTCAACTGGCAACTACTTCGTATATGTTATGTGGCCGTGCGTCTTTTACATTAGGCGTGGAACTCTTGGGGGTTTGTTTACAACTCACACACTTCGAGCCGGGATTCTAGTAGTTCCTTTGGTTCAGTCAGCGGGTGGTAAGGGAGTAATCACTTATACAGGCAGCGTGCTTTTTTTGTTAGGGCAATGACATTGTTGATCAAGTATATATCCAGTAGAGTCTCTGTTCCCGTTTGTTTGTTTATGGCTTTCATTCTGGATTCCATTACGATTATTTTGGCGGTGTAGTAATATAAAGATAGAGAAAGTAGCTTCTTGCTGTCTTCCATCAATTATTCTCCTATGAAGGTATTAGAGAGAGAGAGAGAGAAGAGGAGAAGGAGAGGAGAGAGAGAAGGAGAGAGAGAGAGAGAGAGTGAGAAGAAGAGGAAGAGAGAGAGGTCGGCTTCCTTAATATGTTTTAGGTGATGCTCTTGAACTTCGGTTCCCAGTTATCAGACTTCACACTTCATCGAACACCAGCTCTGATATTCGGGCAACTCCACGGCAGCAGACAAATTCAACTCGTCTTCTCTCTCGGGCTCTCCAGGCTCAACACTACTCCCTCGGTCTCCAGGATTAACTGGATTCAAAATCTAAGGTCCTATTAATATAGAAAAATTTGTCGATCGATTTTCTAGAATGTTCGTAGAATGTCTAAGAAATCTCTCGAAGATTCTAATTGTTCTAGCCAACTAACAACGTGTCACTTAAGAGGTCAACGGGTCAACCATATCCCTTTCTTCTTGAGCAATCCGATTTAACCAATTTTACTAGGCATAATCCCCAGAACTTAATGCTCCGAATAGACTCAAAGGATGCTAATTAGTTTTTCATTAGGCTTACCACTTCCGTAAGGTTGAGAAATCATGCTACATCTATTAAGGTTTCTCCGTGTCTGGGCCAAGGCACAATATGGTGTTCCTAGGTCCATTTGCTACAGCCCACATCACCTTGCTTTGGTAAATTTTTACTTTTCGGTTTTCTATAGATGTAAATTCTATTTTTCCTTTTCCATAACTTTTTGGTCGATATTTTTGTAATTTCTATAGCTTCTGCTAATCCAAGTAGAGGGGGCAATGTCAAAGAACTTTTTTGTGTTTATCTGCATTTTTGGAGATGTTTGAAGATGTTTTGAAGATGTGTTTGTCCAGAAAATTAAGCCATATTCTCCTCCTTGCGGCAGCTTTTCTGTTCTTCTGGAATAGTTGGCGGAATTAAGTTTTAGAAATATATTTAATCTTTGATTATCACAGTCAGTTATTTTCTACATCATGAGTAGCAAGTTATGGTCTATGAATTGTTAGACTTTTTGTGGGTTTTTTGGATTTAGGGTAGTTTATCTTTTGGTTATCCATTCGTGTTTTTTTTCTTGGATCATCTATTCAGTTTGAATCTTGTGGATTATAGTGATTTTTAAAGAAACAGATCCATGTGTACAATATGAAGGATTCTCTCTGCTGTTTCCATTTGGTCTATCAGTCGTCAGTCTTATCTCCCTTTTTTCTTTCCTCTTTCTCTTTTTCTCTCGCTCATTCTTCTATCTCTCTCTCTGTCTGTCTCGCTTTTCGTCCACTCTCTTTTATATTTATATTAATATATATATATATTATTATATATATATATATATATATATATTCAATAAATGAAAGGAAACATTAATTTGCTTCTTGCAGTAATGCTTGTTGAAATAAATTATTGCAATAAAAGCAAATTTAAGTCTTCCTTTATTTATATATATATATGTATATATTATGTTATATATATTATATATACTATGTGGTGGTGTGTTGTGTGATGTTGTGTGTGGTTGTGTGTGTGTTATTACTATTTTTGAGATTTTTCCACATCAAAAGCGTTAGCTTGTGGTTTTTTCCCAGGAGTCTGAGTGGACAGCAGTCTCATCAGGTCTCTAGGTCTTCTGAAGTATTTCTAGACGATTCACATCAAGTGCAGTAAGCTTTGGCTGGTCTCAATTCTCCTTCCATCTTTTTTCCATGTTTATTGGTAACGTTCAAGTGCACCAACTACAATTGGTATGACTTTCACTCTCATATTCCACAGCTTTTTCCATTCTCTGGCAAGGTTCCAGGTATTTATCCTCTTTTCATTTTTCTCAGCTTCACCCTGTGATCTGTGGGACTCAAAATCTACCTGTTGACAGTTATCTTATTTGAACCTTGCAGAGAATTGCACAAGCCGTGGAATATGAAGGGTGATGGTGATATCAATTTGGTTAGTGGCGTCTAGCAACGGTCTCAAAAGATTTGGAAAAAGACTGGAAATCATAGGAAGAATTGAGACCTATCCGACAAAGCTGCATTGCTGAAATCAGCTGAATACTCAGAAGAGTCGGAAAAGTGAGGAACTTGTTGTCAACTCAGACTCCGTGAAAGACTATTAACTAACATGGAGTAAAACCCAAATAGAGTGAAATAATATAATAATATATAATATAATAATAATAATAATATATTGTGTTTATCAGCACCCTTGTATGGAAGGTTTAAACCTGGCCCTGTATCTCACCAAGGGCGGGCCGGCTTAATAGCTCTCCTTCGCTGCATAGACGGATGCTGGGCATCACCAGGAGGGATAGTTCAGCAACACAGCATTCTTAGTGAGAGAATACTTCTAGCTTGTTGTTTCTCTGCTGAGATAGTGGGTCGTCTCCGTTTGGCTGGTCTATGTCAGCCGGATGGATGATGGATGAATCCGAGGACTCTTCTAGGCATAGTTTTCATCTGGTAAGAGACAGATCTGGTTGCCCAGCTGCGATTTAAGGATGTCTTGAAGTTCCTATCCTAATTCTCGGTCTTTGGCATTCACTCCTTCAGTGGGGAAAAATTGGTCAGGACCGCCATCAGTGGCGGAAGGCCCCATCTAGCGGACTATTATGTCTGAAGTCACTTGGTGCAACAACCATGAAGCCAGATCCACGATAAAAGTGCGGAAAAAAGACCGGCGCATCAAACACATCTTCAAGGAAGCAATTCACATGCGACAATTGGGCATTGGGGAGTTGTTCTTTCGACATTGGGAATTCACAGTCAGAGAAGTCGTTGTAACTTCATGGAAATTATATAGTCTTCCGAGACTGCAAAGCCGATAATGATATTCAATAATGATTGATAATGATTATAATATATATGATAAATGAAATATTCTCATTACTATTATATTCTCATAATTCTATTAACTTAATAATATTAAATGTTATTACTTATTACTAATATTCCTATTCGTATACCTTTTAATTCGTTTTTTGTGTTTTGGTTACGTTTAGTCCTGAAATTTGTATAAGTTCATTTATTGAAATTAGCAGCGATGCCAAACAATCCTATTTCGCCTGGCAGGATAAATAAAGGACAACTAAGCGAAAAGTATTCTAAAGCGCTGCTTTTATCTTAAGTGTTTTCAGCGTCACATCAGAAGGCAATAAGAAATCTCGGTTTTGCACTGTCTGAACTGACATTTTTCATGGTATAATCGATGCACTTACAGGCAATCATTGTCGAAACCGAAGTAGGTAATAACTTTGCATTAGCTGCTTTTTTCGGGATGAAATTTTAAATGTGATTCCTACAGAATGGGTCCGACTTCAACCGTGGCAATTAAAGCTATTATTTACCGTCAGTTTGGTCGTAAAGTCAAAATATCATAACAACTTTTTCCACCATGTTCTCAATGTTTTTGCTTTCCGGTTTTCTGTGAATGTTAATATCCCTTTTATCATCGGGTATATAAATGGCGAGAGAAGAGAAGAGGTGGTTCTAGGTGGGTCCTATTTCGTCATCTGGCTTCTATTTTGGTTGATCTCTTCCTCTGGTTCGGTATGGTTATGTTCTGTGGGCTTGGTTGCCCATGATCATTTTTTGGTTTTTAATAACGAAGCAAGACAGTTAACCATACGACAGAGGAAGAGATCAACAAAAGTAGATAGCCAGCTGACGAAATAGACCCACTAAGAACTCACCTCTTCTTCTTTCTCTCGCATTTATATACGCGATATAAAGGGGTATATAACATTCACAAGAAACCGGAAAGCAAAACATTGGAGAACATGGGTGGAAAGTTGTTGATTGCATATTTTGGACATTTACGACAAACTGAGGTAAAAATAGTCTTTGAATTGCACGTTTGATATGTGCGCGCATCTTGTATGGAAATCAAGATTTAAAATTCATGCCGAAAAGCAGCTAAATGGAAGTTATTTACGGTACTTTCGGTTTTCGACAATGATTGCTGTATATGTGCATCGATTTGACCATTGGAAAAATGTAGTTCAGACAAGTGGCAAAACGAGATCTTATTGCCTCTGATGTTGACGCTGAAAACACTTAAGATAAAAGCAGCGCTTTAAATTGACTTTTCGCTTAGTTTTGGCTTTGATTTATCTGCAGGCGAAAGTAGATTGTTTGGCATGCTGGCTAATTTCAATAAATGAACTTGATACATAATTCAGTGGACTAAACGTAACCAAAAACAACGAATAAAAGTTACGAAATAGAAGTTATTAGTAATAGTATATTAATAATTATAGTAATAGAATTATTAGTAATAGTAATATAATAGAATTATTATCCATTTTCAATATTAATTATTATAATCATTATCATATCATTATTAATATCATATCGTTTTGCCAGTCTCGGGAGACTATATACTTCCTGAAGTTAGCGACTTCTTCTGACTGTGATTCAATGTTCGAAAAAACAACCCCAATGCCAGAATGTCCGCATGTGAATGCTGTCCTTGGAAGATTTGTGCGCCGGGTGCTTTTTTCCGTCCTTTTTATCTGGATTTTCTTGGCTTCATGTGTTGCACCAAGGTGATTCAGACATGATAGGTCAGGCTAGTGGGGGCCTTCCGCCACTGATGGGGTCTGAGCCATTTTTTCCCAGCTGGAAGGAGGTATGCCAAAGCACCTGAGATTAGACTTGCGCATCTTAAATTGCAGCTGGGGCACCAATCTGTCTCTTACCGATGAAAACTTTGCATAGAGATGCCCTCGGGATTCATCTCATCCATCCGGCTGACATAGACCAGCCAACGAGCAACGAAACTATCTCAGGTAGAGAACACAAGTGAGCAGTGATTCTTCACTAGAACTGCTGTGTTTGTGACACTATGCCTTCCTGGTGATGCCAGCACCGTCTATGGAGCGAAAGGAGTAGCTATTAAGCCGCCGCCTTGGGGAGTAACAGGGGCCAGGTTTTAACTTCATAAAGAGGGTGCTGATCACACAATTATATAATTATTATTATTATATTTTTTATTATTATTATTATTTTATCTATTGGGTTTTTTCACTCCAAGTGTTTAGTTAATAGTCTTTCCTGGAGTCTGAGTGACAACAAGGTTCTCACTTTTCCAGGACTCTCTTCTGAGTATTCTGTGATTTCAGCAATCAGTTGTCTGGTGGGCGGCGGGGGGGGGGAGTCTAATTCTTCTATGGATTTCAGTCTTTTTCAAAGATTTTGAGACGTTGTAGCGCACTTAACTCAATTGTATCACTTTCACCCTCATATTCCACGGCTTTTTTCAATTCTCTGGCAGGTTTTAAAAGATAACTGTCAAAATAACAGGTTAGATTTGGAGTCAGCAGATCACAGGGTAGAAGCTGAAGTGAAAATGAAAGAGGGATAAATTACTGGACCTTGCAGATGATTGAAAAGCTGTGGGGAATATGAGAGTGAAGTCATACCAATTGAGTTGTGCCTGGAACGGTACAATAAACATGAAAAAAGACTGGAGGGACGAATTTGAGACCATCCAAACTACTGGCACTGATGTAATCGGGCTAGAATATAGAAGAGTCTAGAGACCTGATGAGACTTGCTGGTCACTCAGACTCCTGTAAATACCAACAGTAAGCTGATGTGAAATCTCAAAAGAAGTGAATATACAGCACCACAACCACACACACCCCACACACACTATATATATATATATATATATTATATTACATATATAATATAATGAAGGAAAGATTAAATTTGCTTTATGGCAATATTTATTTCAACAGCATTACTGAATGAGCAATTTATGTTTTTCTTCATTTATTGAATATATATATATATATATATTATATATATTATATAATATATATATATATATATATATATATAAAGAGAGTGGGAGAAAAGGCGAACAGACAGAGAGATAGAGAGAATGAGCGGAGAAAAGAGAAGAGGAAAGAAAGGAGATAAACTGACGAGACTGATGACCAAAATGGAAAGGCAGAAGAGAATCCTAGTCATGATTGGTACACATGGATTCTGTTTTTTGAAATACATAATCACAAGAGATTGTTCAATGATAGATGCATCGCAAGAAAAACATACAGAAATTGGATAAAAAAGGAATAACTACCTAATCCAAAAGACCACAAAAAGGTCTAACAATCAATAGACCGATAACTTGTCTATAATGATGTAGAAATATACTGGAACTGGTGTATAAGATTAATATATTTCTAAATTAATTGGGCCGCCAACTATTTCCAGAAGAACAGAAGGTGCGCACGGAGGAGAAATATGGTTAACTTTTTTCTGATAACACTCTTCCAAACATCTTCAAACATCTCCAAATGGGCAGGATCAACACAAAAAAGTTCTTTGACTGCCCTCTTACTTGCGGATTAGCGCATGCTTAGAAATGTACAAAATATCCGACAAAAAGTTATGAAAAGGAAAAAGTAGAATTTACAGCTATAGAAAACCGAAAGTAAACAATTTACAGCAAGGTTGGTGGGCTGTAAGCATAATGGACCTAGGAACACATATTTGTGGCCTGGTGCAGACACGGAGAAACTTAATTAAGGATGTAGGCATGATTCTCAGACTTACGGAAGTGGGTAAGCAATGTAAACAATTATAATTTGAGTCTATTCGGAGCCATTAAGTCTGGGATTATGCTAGTTAATAATATAGTTTAATCGGATTGTCAGAAGAAGGATGGTTGACCCGTTGACCTCTTAAGTGACACGTGTAGTTTGGTAGAACAATTAGAATTTCGAAGAGATTCTAGGACCATTCTAGAATTCTAGAACGATCGACAAATTTTTCTATATAATTGAGGGAACTTAGATTTTGAATTAGTTTAAGTCCTGGAGACGAGGTGGAGTAGTTTGAGCCCTGGAGACCCGGAAGGAAGACGAGTTGAATTTTGGTCTGCGGCGTGCGAGTTTGGCCGAGTTATAGCAGAGGCTGGTGTCGATGAAGTGTGAAGTTGATAACTGGACAGAAGTTAAGGAGCATCATAAAACATATTTAAGGGAGCCGACTCTCTCTCTTCTCTTCTCTCTCACTCTTTCCTTCTTCTCTCTCTCTCTCTCTCTCTCCTCATCTCTCTCTCTCTCTCTCATCTCAATACTTGCATTAGGAGAATAAATGATGAAAGCAAGAGCTACTGTTCTCATCTTTACATTTACTAACACGCCAAAGAATCGTTAATGGAAATTCATGAATGAAGCCATTAACAAACAAAGGGGAACAGATACTTGACTGGAGAATTATAACTTGTCAACAAGTCAAATTGGCGTAACAAAAAGCAGCGGCTGTATAGTTGATACTCCCTTGACCCCCGCTTTGACTGAACAAAGAATCTAGATCGGCGAGTGTGGTGGGTTGTAAACAACCAAGAAGTTTCAGCCTTATGAGAAGACGACGGCCAATACACAGATACGAAGTAGTGCGTGAAAAGAAACAGGCGCAACGTTACGTATTCGAATTGGTTAACGTGGACTACGACATCCGCTAGTAACAGGGCTTATCCTGGAAGAAGTAATTATCCAATAGAGTATTATTCGCCAGGAGACTACTATCACAATTTTTTATTATAGCATGATCACTCATTACATACGTAAAAATAACAGGGATTAAATTCCTTACATGCAGGAAAATAACACTTATGTACATGAATGAGATAAAAATTCATCGCCTTATACAAAGCCAGAAAACCAGACCTAGTATTTGATTAAGAAGAAAAAGAGTAATGTCAATTGGTAGATTTTGCAGTTCCAACAGTTCAAATGTTGAATGAAAGAATGAAATATATCTGGTTTGGTTTTGTTTGTTTTACGGCATTCAACTCAGTTGGTCATTTAATGTGATAAGTTTTTGAATAAATCAATTCTTAATGGATAATACAATTTTTTTTAAAATACATTTTTTCTTTTAACCCATAGAATGGGACCCTAAGGTACTACCACTCTGGGTCAGAGTGGACGCAGGGGCATGGTGATGAAGGGGGTGCTCCCATCTTCCCCAAACCTCCAGAACTGGAACTCACCATCAGATAGAGTTTTAACGTCATTTCCAGGACATGTTAGACCCGCGGCCACCGCCTTCTAGCACCCATATGAATAAGGGGTAGGGGCTTGCCATAACGGAATAGGGGGAATTATTTTTAAAAATCCCTGACCTTGCTAAAGAATTGAAAAAAATGGAATATGCGGATGAAAGTGATACCGATTTTTAGTTGGTGCACTTGAAAAGGTTCCAAAAGCTTAGCAAGAGACTAGAGGAACTGAAAACAAAGGAAGAATTGGAGACCATCTCAGAAAATAGCATTGTTGTAATCAGCTATAATACTCAGAAGAGTCCATTAATTCAATGTTAAGGTGTTAATTATTAGATGCTATTTATTAGATCTATAAATATGGCATTTGGTTCGAGACTGATATGAATGTCGTGAAGGCACTGAGCAAGAGGTCAAGATGAGGTCAATCACACCAGGCAGATTTGGAATAATGTGTCGTTTCTATTGGACATAAAGTAATTAATAAAAGCGGGCTATAATCAATGCAAAAATATGATTATCAGTCGAAATAATACGTGATTATGAAACGACAAATAATTGTTGGTCATAAGTGTGGGAAGAATCGATGTTTTTATAATTAAATTAGAAAATGAAGAAGAAAAATAACTGATATGATTTTTTTTGAACTGAGTATCAAATTTATAATATAAAAATAATGTGGAATCTGTTCGCTTCACACAAATCATTTTTATTATGATTCAAGGGAGAATAACCGCAATTGTTTATTTATCAACAATTTGCATAAGTTCGACAATCATAATTCCGTTATATCAATAACTAGCGGGAATATTCGGTGTTGTTCGGGAGAAATAATTTAATCTTTAGTTTCATCAAAATGTTGACATTCAAATACATGGTGATACATCTTGACTAGCAAAAAAACGAACAGCTTTTCGGTATTATATATATAATTTTTAAAATATAGACATAAAAATAGTTTTTATGTCAATTCATAAATATGTTTTCTTTTTAATAAAATAAGATTCTAACAGTTAAATTTAAATTAATTCAAATATTTCAGTTTTTTCTTTCTGTTTTTTTTTTTTGGGGGGGGGGTGTCGTCAAATGAAAAAATGTTTTCTTTTACGACAGATGATAATCCAAACAGAGCATTTTCTACTGCTGATAGAATAGGAATTATTAATAAATGTTAATAAGATATACTGTGGGGGCCGGGTTAGCTCGTCGGTAGAAGCGTTTCGGCTAGAAACAACAAGGTTCCTCGTTCATACCGGTCCCGTCAACCTCAGCGTATGGAGTAACAAGGGATCTGTGCGGTAAAGTAGGAGCTGATGGTAGGTGTGGCGCTCCACCTTAGATGCTAAAAAGCAATCTCCTTGATCTAGAGCTATTGAAAAGGGGATAGAACTGACTGGCTGATACGACTTTAGGCGCCCGACGACTTTACTTTTACTTTTATAATCATATTAGTATTAACCATAATCATATTGAAAAATATTCCAATTTAACCTACGAGAACTTCTTTTAATTTTTTTTAAAAACTCCGTGTCACTGAATCTGATAAAAAAAGAAACAGAATGGGTAGCATAATTGACGAAAACTGTCGTGAAAGGGTGTTTAGTCATATTTTTGTTACCGAGTTTATTCTTAAGCAGAGGGGGGTAAGCATGAATGATGAACTATCGTTAAATATAAACTCGTAATGAAATATGCACAAGCTAAACAGATTATAGTTAAATACAAAACATCTTATTGTAGAAGAAAATTATGTGATTTATTTCTTGTTTGTAAAATAATTTACTCGTAAGACTTTATGCATTCGATAACTTTAAATGTATTTTAGAATTAAACAAGATATATATAAATCAATAATACCTGCATATATTGATTAAAACTTGTTTTTTATAATGTGGACAGTTTAATGTTGCATAATTAATTTCTGAGTATATATAATACAGGATTCTTCTTTATTTTCTGTATTAATGATTTTGACTATAAATTAAATATTCATGATAAATTTACGCAAATCTGAGGAATATTGACATAAACAGTGACGTAGTATCGGTTACAGACAGACACCTTATCACCATTTATAATAAGATAATTAATCTGAATGCATAGTAACGCTTGGGGTTCAGTATCAGGTAGCACTAACAGCAGGACCCCCTGACCTCTCCTTTCTCACTCAATAAATCGGCGAACCGACTTGGTTAGGTCATCCTACAATATCACAGATCCGCACAGTGTTGTTGGTAAGTTGTTAGTTTTTTTTGTTTTTTTTGTTTTTTTTTTGGGGGGGGGTACACTGGGTAGTCCATATGTGGGTGTCTTTGAAATGGTCCACCAATGAGTTCGCCCCTTGCCTTCTCTGGTAGTGTTTAGCATGTCTTGTTCGTCTCACTGGATGTTTGTTGAGATAGTGGCAGGCGGCTGTACAGCTGCTTTCCTTTTGGTTGCTTTGCCTTTCTTCCAAAAAAATTTTTTTTTTTGGAAAAAAACAAAAGCAGCAAGCAACATCCTTGTCATCTCCTATATATTTTTTCTCTTTGCGCCTTGTTTAGTCCAGTGCTGAAAAGTTGTACGGTACAATGATACGATACAAAAAAGCCCCCGTTTTCCCAAAAAGCTTCTAATATAATTGATTAATGATTTTTGATGTTGGTTGGATTTAACTGCATGGTTATTCTAGTTGGGTTTATTGTAATGTCGAAGCGTTTTTGTTTTATTAATTCTTAATGGGTACTGGTGGTTTTTATCAAATTTTTTTAACTCATTTTAACTCATTATTTTTTCTATTTAAACCATAGATGGGACTCTAAATGGTATATCACTCCAGTCAGGTAAAAAACTGAAGAGTAATGGTTATGAAGGATGCTCACATTCCAGAGCTCCAGAATTTGATTCACTATCGATAGAGTTTAACGTCATAACCAGGACACTCAGATCGTAGCACCACCTTCTTAGCATATATATGATAAGAAAAGGTGGGGGCTTGCCATAAGGGCAATAGGTTGGACAATCTATACGTGCTAGGGTTTGACGTGAGCCAACCGATT
Organism: Doryteuthis pealeii; assembly: GCA_023376005.1. NCBI lineage: Eukaryota > Metazoa > Mollusca > Cephalopoda > Myopsida > Loliginidae > Doryteuthis > Doryteuthis pealeii. The sequence continues at coordinate 132,541,100 of CM042141.1, forward strand.
GAGCAGTATATGCTCTCTGACTCTCCGTGAGTTTAATTAGGACCAAAGTAATGATTTTTTTAAACTTCAATTGAAATTTTTATTGTTTTGTTTTACGTCGTAACTTTAACGAGCAATGTAAGGAGATAAGTATAACAGGGAAATAAGAAGCTAGTGGAAAATAACGTGATTGATGAAGAGAATTCAGACTTTGCAAATTGTTCTCACAGCTGCAGCTGTTGAGGAGTTTCTTTGTTCCGTTGTCATTGTTTCAGAACACAAACTGATATAGAATTAATTACAATGAGAATGCGGTTCAGAATCTATATATTAATATTTATGTTCTTAAATTATACGAGCGTTATATCTATTCTTCCACACCCTCTGGTTAAAATTGAGACCGTCCATATCGGTTCCAAGAGAATAACATAAATGGAATCCTTATTATATGGTGTTGCTTATCCCGATTCTATTTTCTTAAGAGTTTCGTCACTTAGCCAAATAATGGACAATTCCGTTTTTATTGTAGAGAAGGAAAGGGAAGAAAAATGCATGCTACACAGCAAATATTACTTAAAAAGAAAGAAAGAAGAAAGTAGGTTAAGATAAAAAGAGGGGATGAGGCGCCGTGGAAGAATAATGTCAATCTGTTTCAATCGAAATATATTTGAAGATGAAAAGGAGGGAAAAATAAAACATGTAGTGGGAGTGGAAGTTAATCAGTTATTATGCTCTTTGGATATTGAACAATATTTACAATAGCTTTGAGTAAATATATCAAATATTTTATAATTAAATTATAATACTGTGGTATATCCAAAGGTCCGTAGTCTTAGCATAATGTTCTATAGAACAACTAACAACAATACACATGAAAATGTGTCAATTATTTTGCTATAAGAAAGGTCAGATGATATATATAAAAAATAATTAGGACTGGCATTTTTGTCGTCTGCTACGAACTTTAAAAACGAATTAAAAATATTAAAATCTATATTTAAGGTCAAACTTTGTCTAAATCGATAAGTAGTAACATAATACCTCATTAAAAAAGAAAACTATCATTACCATATGCAGTTTATTTTTAATAGATTTAAAACTTTTTTTTTTTGGTCAATTATCGACGCGATGCCATGTCTGTCTCATTTTTCAATGGTTTTACGCGTTGTTTAAATTTTTATGTACATTCGCGATTGAAAAAAATTACAAAAATCAAGGTAATTATCCGATTTTAATGAGCTTTTTCCGAATGATTTTATCAATTATGAATGTTACAATGCTTAGTTATTTTATTTATCAAAACTTAATTTAGATTTTTGCTATGAAAAAATTAATATATGAAATTCATTTAACAATGTGAAAGCCTGATGATTGTTTTAAAATGTTATATTTTTAGATTTCTAGAAAATATCTATTTAACGAACTTATTTTAACAATAAGTAATAGGTTTTGAAGAAAATATCTATTGAAAATGTACCCCTTCTTAAGCAGAAAAAATATAATGTATATTTTTTTCTTTAGATAAGATATAGCCAATTAAATCATTATTGAAATTTAGAGTAAAAAGAAATTTTCCAAAAATTTACATTTATTTTTCATTTCGGTAACTTATTTTTCTGATTGAAGCCACCGTAATGATTTTGTTTTTGGTTTCTATTCATAACTTCGGTCTTCTTAATTATTATTTATACTGTAATTAGGGTATAAAATGACCACCACTTCACAAATGTTACGCCTCCACATAGGGGGGGTCAAAATTAAAAGTGACCTGAAAAAATGAGAAAGTTTGGTGAACATAAATATATGCATTATAAAGATAATTTAGTGATAAACTAAACACTGAAAATTTCATTAAAATCGTAATTCCTGATTTTTGGTAAATTATTTTGTCAAAAGCATTTTAGGCTCATTTTGCAGTAACCTAGCAAATATTGATTTAATTAGAGGATTGCAAGTAGTGTTGTCATAGATTTAGTTATGGTTATAATACCAGGTATATTTTTTTTCTTTTCATCTTAATAGTAAATAAAACTAATTGAATATAAGACTCAGAACGTTTTACATTAAGTTGTACATTATGCATTTATAGAATATTCTTTTTGAACAAACTTGATTAAGTTAGCCTAAATCAATGCAATGATCTTGTTATGACGCGGTTACATATGTGTAACGTGGGTGCAACACTACCGATGAGGACGGCACCAAGAAGGTCGTGGTCTTTTCAATAGCCTGCCTAAATAATAACTTGCTGACAAAACACACAATATATCTACAATTATATGCACCATCGGGTGCAAGTATTTAGTTTTAATATAATAAAATATCACATTTAATTAGAAAGACTAATGAACTGAATAGAATCAGAAAAAAATTGGAACAGAGGGGGTATGATTGAAAATAGAACAACCTTTGAAACTAACTCTTCCATTATCCCGTCCTTTATTGGTAAATTTTCTTAATTACTATTTAGTTAAGATAGGAAAGTAAAGAATAAAATAACAGTTTATTTTCTTCTTGTTAATGAATTTACCTTTAAGATTTTCGTCAGATTGTTTGCTCATATTCATTTAAAAGAAAAAATAAAAACCAACAATTTAGATAATCAATAATAACTAAGCATATATTTATTAAAATTACATTCTTTAGGATAATATGCAAATTAGCTTTCCATTCATGACTGTAAACCGCTATTTTGTAGTATTATAAAATACAATTGCATGTTATTAGTAGCAGATATGGTCACAGTCTTCATGATGTAACACAATTTATTCAATATTGAAGGGTTATATAAAATAAAGTCAGGTGATGTAATGTAAATAACAAAAGGAATTGTGGCTTGATATAGTAATATAGTTTTCGGTTACAGACAGACAAACCCACAATCTTCCTTCCTAATGATATATATATATATATATATATATTATATTGCTGATTGGTTTCCTAAACTGATTCTCTCATTTTAAGTATTGAGCATGTCAATATTCATTATCCAATCATTGTTTCTTTTTCTTTCTTCGACAGTCAAAATTGTGATGATTCGGTTTGTTCTTTTCTTTTATTCCGCTTTTGCTTTTTCACCATTCTTC
>CM042141.1:132544264-132549264 GCA_023376005.1 Doryteuthis pealeii
AGAGAGAAGATCACATTCCCCCAGAAATGAGAACTTCACAGCATCACGAGAGTTTAAACGTATAGACCATGACGATATGACCTCACCACGTGTTCTAGCACATATGTGATAATAAAACGAAAGGCGGGTAGTGCTGATGGTTTATAAGCCACAATCATGGGAAAATGGACTCGGTCGCTCCGAGTTCCAAATCCTGGACGTGTAATTACATTTCACAAGCGCCTTAATACATTGGGAAAAGTAATGAATCCTACACTCTCACCTCCAGCTATGGAATAAAATAGTAGGGCTGACTAGGCTCTTTACCTTGGTTAGGCAACCCGGTCTAGGCAGAAAGGAAGAACTCCCTGAATTCCAAACCCTGTTGAACTCCGCTTAAGAAATTGACCTTGTGTCACATTCACTGCTCGTGCGGAGGGGTTGCGATAAATATATATATAAGTGATAAAAAGAGTTGAAAGCTTGCTATAAGGGCAATAAGGTTGATGACAATAATATGGTGCAAGGGCTTGAAATACTAGTGCTGATTGATTCGGGGTGGCCTCTGCGACGGCCGTCTAAGGCCAATAGTTTAAGGACAAAGTGGAATGTTGCCATATCATGGACTGCTTGGCCACCAGGGTTTCATTCTTAAGCATCACGGTTACCACACACGGCTAAAAAGTTGAACCTCATTAGAGGATCTTACCCTTCGTAGAGGTGCAGTCAGTCTATTCTAAAGACAGGGCTAGAAATAATGACAAGAAGAGCCAATTTTTATTTTTCATGTCTTATTTTATAAAAAAATTCTTGAATACATTTCAGGAAAATGGTTTCACATAAAGAATATTCTGTATTATTCTGAAGAATCCTTTTGGTGAAACCTAGGTAGGTAGTGTCCTGACTTAAAGATAGACATATAATCTCCATTATTAATAATATGTCGAATATTTCTGCCAAATTTTTATAAAAGTCGGTCTTATTGTTTTTTGAGTTTAACGGCCCAAATCCAGAGAGAAAACAAGATAAAAATTTCTCCAAATAAACAACGGATTAAGATAAAACATCGACTCAATACGGCAAATCAGTTTCATTTATAATTTGCGATTTTTCCTATTAATTTCATACTTTACAATTAACGATATCGCCCTGTCCTAAGAGGATACACAGAAACCCCAGCAACCACTTGTTATATACTGATGGACGAACCGTCGTTTTGTTTGGACCGGTTATTGTAGTAAATAGATTTGAAATTCCAAGTGTCGTTGAAATTCAAGTCCGAACCGTTAGAGTGATTGGCAACGCAATGACTTAGTTTAACGGCTTCGATTTCCGTTTGACGAAAGCAAACGGTGGAAAAGAGTCTTTAGTTAGTCGACCTGCTGGACTCATAACGAAAAGAGGGCTCGGATGACATTCAGCATGTGGTTGAGATCTAAGTTTTAAGTCTGGTTCTAAGTTTAATAAAATGTATTATATAAAAATATATGCCTTAAGTTTTCTCTAAAAAACTATGCCAAGCTTTGGCATCCCTTAAGAACCAAAGACCAGAACAGAACAAGAAGTTAAGAGAAGTTAGAAGAAATAGCAGCCCAGAACCAAGACAAATAATGAACAGAGCTACAGACTACAAACTACGAGAAATAAAGTAACAGCGAATATAAAACAGAAGGCATGAAGATAGCTACTCTAGTATACAGAAGACGGCAGTGAAGTAATAGAAGATTAAATATGAGGGGCATACCACGGGTGTCTCTCATAAGAATAATAGAATCGAAACGTATCTCTCTCCATAATTATATGCACAACAGAAATAACAGTTTGACGTGCCAGGCGCTAATACCTCTTAGATGGTGACGCCTTGCAAGACCGACTGGAGTCAGATCTGTTATAGAACTAGTTCGCTGTCACTGAATTTTTGGATAACTTATCTATCACAACCCTACACCTTTGCAGAGGAGTAAATTCCCCGCAATGGGGCCACATGATGCTTAAGGAAGAAATCCTGGTGACTGAGCAGTCCAAGACATACATCCCTCTTTGATTGGCTAGACCGGTCGTCAGTGAGCCCCCTTCTGATCTATCGACTGGTGACGTCAAACGCGGGCCATATATGCTTGTCCCTATTAGCCCTTATGGCAAGTCTTAACCCTTATCATAAATAGCGCCGGTTGAGGCATTAATGTCCTGGCGTATAGACGCTAAGCTGCATCTAATGATGAAGGTCTGATTTTGGAGATCTGGGGACTGTGGATTACCCACATCACAATTACTCCAGTTACACTCTGAACCTGGGTGGTATTACTCTTAGGGTCCCATCTATGGTTAAATAGAGAATGAGAGTCTGAACAAACGTGTTTAAAAATTGAGTAAAAAAACAATTAAATATCTATTGAAAACAAAATAAACCAAAACGTCTTCCGCATAAAATAACCCAATAAGGGTTGACATGCCATACATTCATAATTAGGTGGTCAATTTTGACTGAATTTTGATTAGATTTTTTTTTTCACGAAATGCGAATAATTGTGTGTGTGTGTGTGTGTGTGTGTGTGTGTGTGTCGTGTGTTGTGTTCTGTGTGTCGTTATTGTTTGCGCGTGTGTGTGTGTGTGTGTTCTTGTGTGTCCGTGATTGTTTCGCGCAGTGTGTGTGTGTGTTTGTGTGTGTGTGTGTGTGTGTCTGTTTATGGGATGTTACAAATCCTTTCCATCCAGTCAAGAAAAATTCTTTCTTTCTTTCGTTTTTAATAAAAAGAAGAAAGAAAGAAAGAAAGAATAAATTAATTGTATAAAAGGAGTTTAATAAACTCCGTTTATAACAATTAATTTATTGATTGATTTTTTAACGGCGTGACAACGCGGTATGGAAGATTATCGAATTGCGGTTCATGAGCTTATAGGTCTTTCTTCTTACTTTACTTATTTAATCTTTTTTTTTTTAATAGTCGCTCTTCAAATAAAAAAATCTCTTAAACTGGTAGAAAGGTATTTCCTATTTTGAGATATAGATCATAATTTGCAGTATGAGAAAAGACTGTAATTAGGTTCACCTGATGTAGGTTTTCTGACGAAGATGATGGGACGAAAATACCACAAACTTTGTCACCTGACGTCATTAAAATAAAAGTGAAAAGGCGTCACCGTTTTCGCTTGTGCTGGAAGGAAACGAGAGACTAGCTGTCTGCTAGCAATGGACGGAAGTGTTCATGGGCTTTTGTCTATTCTCAACAAATGAAGCCTGTCAGACGCAATCTATTTGTGATTCAATCAGATGATTTAAGGTCTCGATTTTAAATCGATTGACAGGGTGATATTGTATGGAATTCTTCAGACGCACAGATAGAAAAAATAAAGCTGGGTCAAGATAGATAACTCTGTCTGACAAGTTCAGTGCAAGTATACTATCTTATTTATGGAAATTGTGTGTTTTTCTGTCTGTAACCGAAACTATATTCTACTCAAGTCACAATTTCTCTTAGTTATCTGACATCACATTCTCCATGAGTTTTATTTTATCTAACCTCAATTATTAAATATTGTCTTACATTATTATACTGTTAACTATGTCTACATACTAACAACATGAAATTATGTTTATATATACAACAAAATAGCGGTTTACAGTGTGAACGGGAAGGCTAATTGCATATTAATATTAAAAAATCGAATTTAATAAAATATGTGCTTGGTATTATTGAATTTCTAACAGTTGGTTTTATTTTGATGAATATAAGCAAAAATCTCTTCAATGAATCTTAATGAAATCTATTAACAAGATAAAATAACTGTCATGTTATTCCTTTACTTCCTCTTTTAACTAAATACTTAAATTAGAAAAAATAACAATGAAAGACCGAGAGTGATGGAAGAGTAATTTCGTTGTTTATCCATTTTTTTATTATACGCCCTCTGTTTCAAAATCTTTTATCTGTATTCTTATTTAGTTTCATTAGCCTTTCTAATTTAATACAATATTTTATTACATTAAAAACTTAAATACTTGCACCCGAGGGTGCATATATTTTGCTAGTGTATATAATAATGCAGGCAAAGCTTTACTTTTTAACTGAACTACTTATGGGTTAGCAAGGGGTTTGCTCTTTTAAGGTTTAAAAGATTGTTGTTAATTATTCTTCGTGCATGTTCTTAGGGTTTTCTTTTAGCACCATCTCATTTGGTGTTCACGCTTAAAAGAAAGGAATTCTAGAAACGAAAAGGAAGATTGGTTGGTTGGTTTTATTAATTTTAACGGCATATCAACCCGTCCAGGTTATATCATGCTAGCGGTTGGGGTGTTATACATATTGTGCATTCATATATATACTTTAGTAATTGGTTTTAACAATCTGTTAGCATTATTGGGAATTATATTGTATGGCATTGATTGTTTCATGTGAAAAGGAAGAGACAAAAGACTGAAGGTAGGTTTTTGACTGGGCTATATTCACCGGTCATAGCCGCCCGTGTTATGGGGATATTCCCCTGGTGGTGGTAGTGACTACACACAGTTAAGACCTAAACTCCAATGACCGAGGGATTATCTTCGAAGTCGGAGTTGGTCTTTTATCTCGCACATGCGCGGAAGGTTCTTCCAGTGAAGACTCATGGGCGTTTTTAAAAAAAAAATATTTTAAAATTCTAATTCTATTTTAATTCCCCATATACTCATGCACTTACGGGTACCTTGTGACTCCTAGGCACGTACTCTACCAACTGAGCTAAACCGGTATTCTGTGTATTTCTAATGATTTTGACTATAAATAAAGTACTCATTGATAACCTTCTACAATTCCTCAGGGTATTATGACGTGAGCAGTGACGTTGATTCGGTTACAGATGGATACCACATCGAATCTTCGATTATAATAAGATATGGAACGCTTATTAAAAAAAAAAAAAGCTGCTGAACACGGGACGAAGAAAATGTAAAAATATAGTTGTATCCAACGAACAAGAACTTGTCCACCACGAAAGGTGTGGGAGTTATTTCTTCCCCTGTTCAATTCAAGCCACGTGGGAAT
>CM042141.1:132551764-132584264 GCA_023376005.1 Doryteuthis pealeii
GTAGGGAGAGAGAGAAAGAGAGAGAGAGTGAGAGAGCGAGCGAGCGAGCGAGAGAGAGAGAGAGAGAGAGAGAGAGATAGGGGGGGAGGAGTGAGAGAGAGAAAAGAGAGAGAGAGAAGAAGAGAGTGAAAGTGAAAGCAAAAGTGAAAGTCAGAGTAAAAGTGACAGTAATATAGAGAGTGAAAGTAGAATGAAAGTGATAGCGAAAGTGTGAGTACGAGGTGTGAGTGAAAGTGTGAGAGAAAGTGAAAGTGAAATTGATAAGAAACGTGACAGTGAAAGTATGAGTAGCAATTGATCTGCGAGAACTAGCTTGCTGAATGTTATATCACGAGTGGAGGCCCTAACAAATTATGAGAGGAAAAGTGACAGTGTGAGAGTAAGAGGAAATGAGATGTGAAGTGAAAGAGGAAAGTGATAGTATCATTGAGAATGAAGGGAAGAGTAAAAGACACAGTGAAAGTGGGAGTGTGATGTGAAGTGAGAGAGAAAGTGGAATTGAAAGTTAGAGTGAAGAGAAAGTGACAGTAACACTGATACTGAATGTAAGTGTGAAAGAGACAATGAATGTGAGAGTGTGAGGTGAAGTTATAGAGAAAGTGAAAGGGAAAATGAGAAAGAAAGTGAAAGTGAAACTGACAGTGAGAGGAAAAGTGACAGAGTAAGTGGGAGGAAGAGGAAAGTGACAGTATCATTGAGAATGAAAGTAAGAGTAAAGAGGCAGTGAAAGTAAGGGTGGAGATGAAGGGAGAGGAAAAGTGAGAGTGAAAGTGAGGGTGAGAGGAAAGTGACAGTAACACCGAGAGTGAAGGTAAGAGTAAAAAGACAGTGAAAGTGAGAGTGTGAGGTGAAGTGATAGAGAAAGTGAAAGTGAAAGTGAAAAATGAGAAAGAAAGTGAAAGTGAAAGTGACAGTGAGAGGAAAGTGACAGAGTAAGTGGGAGGAAAGAGGAAAGTGACAGTATCATTGAGAATGAAAGTAAGAGTAAAGAGGCAGTGAAAGTTAGGGTGGGAGATGGAGTGAGAGGAAAAGTGAGAGTGAAAGTGAGAGTGAGGGGAAAGTGACAGTAACACTGATAGGGAAGGTAAGAGTGAAAAAGACAGTGAAAGTGAGAGTATGAAGGTAATTTTTAGTAAGATTAAGTGAGGCTAAGACGGAAACTGAGAGTGAGAGAGAAAGTGAAAGTGAAAATGAGAAAGAAAGTGAAAGTGAAAGTGAAAATGAGAAAGAAAGTGAAAGTGAAAGTGACAGTGAGAGGAAAAGTGACAGAGTAAGTGAAAAGAAGGGAAAAGTGACAGTATCATTGAGAATGAAGATAAGAGTAAAGAGGCAGTGAAAGTAAGGGTGGGAGATGAAGTGAGAGGAAAAGTAGAGAGTGAAAGTGAGAGTGAGTGGAAAGTGACAGTAACACTGAGAGGGAAGGTAAGAGTGAAAAGACAGTGAAAGTGTGAAGGTAATTCTTAGTAAGATTAAGCGAGGCTAAGACGGAAACTGAGAGTGAGAGAGAAAGTGAAAGTGAAAGTGAAAATGAGAAAGAAAGTGAAAGTGATAGTGAGAGGAAAAGTGACAGATTAAGTGAGAGGAAGAGGAAAGTGACTGTATCATTGAGAATGAAAGTAAGAGTAAAGAGGCAGTGAAAGTAAGGATGGGAGATGAAGTGAGAGGAAATGTGTGAGTGAAAGTGAGAGTGAGAGGAAAGTGACAGTAACACTGAGAGGGAAGGTAAGAGTGAAAAAGACAGTGAAAGTGAGAGTATGAAGGTAATTTTTAGTAAGATTAAGTGAGGCTAAGACGGAAACTGAGAGTGAGAGAGAAAGTGAAAGTAGACAAATAAACGACACGTGGAAATGAAGAAAAATATATTTGAAATGAATATGGCAACGTGTACAGGACAGAAAGAAAAAACTTTTAAGAAGAAAGTACATCAGAGGAAATAGAGGAGATGTGTCACTTAGTCCATTACTGAAACGCATCAGAAGTCATTTCTATTAACCGAATCCAGTGACACTTACATCCTGCGAATTCGCTTACCCAGAGCTAAAGTGACCGGTTTATATGTTATTAAATAATATGACTTTTCTGCATCACTTTTTCGTGTATAAAATATTAGAAAAGTTAGTAGAAAGAAAGAGAAAATGAAAGAAAGCAGAATACGAATTAAAGGAGGAAATAATAAATAAAGGAAAAAGAAAAACTTGGAAGAAAGAAAAAAGATTGAAGAAAACAAAAAAGACAAAGAAGTAAACTAAGAAGTATAAGAATGAATGAAGGAAAAAAGAAAGAAAATAATAAAAGGTAAATGGAAAGAAAGAAAATATAGAATAAAATCCATACCATACGAAATAGAACCAAAAGAAAGAACAAATACTACTCATTTTTTAGAAAGAAAGAAGGAGAGAAGCATAAGAATCAATGAAGGAAAAATAAAGAAAGAAAAAACCTAAAGCACTAGGAAGAAAGAAAGAAAAAAGATTTAGGAAAAACAAAGAAGTCAAAGAAAGGTACATAGAATGAAGAATGAATTACATTAAATAGACTGAAAAAAGAAAAAAGGAAAGAGAAAGAAAGAAAGAAAACATAAAATAGAATACATACAATACGAAATAAAAACAAACGGAAAAACAGATACGACTCGATCTTTTAAAGAACCAACGACAGCAAAAAGAGAGAAAGAAAGAAAACAAGAGCTGAAGAAGAATAAGAGTCAATATAGGTAACATCCAAGAAAGAAAGTAAAGAAAACTAGGAAGGATTAAAGAAAACAAATTAAAGAAAAAAAAGGCAAAGAAAGAAACTAATAACTAAAGAAGTATAAGAACGAATGAAAGAAAAAAGACAGAAAAAAAGTACAGAGAGAGAAAGAAAAAAGACAGAAAGATAAAACAAATTAAAATAATATATATACAGTACGAAATAAAACCAAACTAAATAACATATACTACTCGATCTATTAAAGAAAAAAGGAAAGATGGAAAGAAAGAGAGAAATAAATAAATAGATTTTAAGGATAAAAATCAATGGAGGTAAAATTAAAGAAAGAAGAAAAGGTCAGAAAGTAAGAAGAAAAAATTAGGAAGATAGAACGAACAAAAAAAAATTAAAAGGAAGAAACTAAGTAGTAAAGAAGTATACGAACGAATGAAAAAATTAGGAAGAACGAACGAACAAAAAATGAAAAGGAAGAAACTAAGAAGTAAAGAAGTATACGAATGAATGAACAAATTAGGAAGACAGAACGAACAAAAAAATGAAAAGGAAGAAACTAAGAAGTAAAGAAGTATACGAATGAATGAAACAATTAGGAAGAAAGAACGAACAAAAAATGAAAAGAAAGAAACTAAGAAATATACGAATGAATAAAAAATGAGGAAGAAAGAACAAACAAAAAAATGAAAAGGAAGAAACTAAGAAGTAAAGAAGTATACGAATGAACGAAAAAATTAGGAAGAAAGAACGAACAAAAAATTGAAAAGGAAGAAACTAAGAAATATACGAATGAATGAAAAAATTAGGAGGAAAGAATGAACAAAAAATTGAAAAAGAAGAAACTAAGAAGTAAAGAAGTATACGAATGAATGAAAAAATTAGGAAGAAAGAACGAACAAAAAAATGTAAAGGAAGAAACTAAGAAGTAAAGAAGTATACGAATAAATGAAAAAATTAGGAAGAAAGAACGAACAAAATAATGAAAAGGAAGAAACTAAGAAGTAAAGAAGTATACGAATGAATGAAAAAATTAGGAAGAAAGAACAAAAAATGAAAAGGAAGAAACTAAGAAGTAAAGAAGTATACGAATGAATGAAAGAAAAAAGAAAGAAAAAAGTTATCTGACTTCGTGTTGTAGAATAAATATCTTCTAATACCCGCTACCTTGAGTTTCAAAAAGCGGAAACGTGACTGTCCTAAAGTGCACGTCATTAGTGAAAACGAGAAATGTAGAGACCTTCAAAATCTCGTGTGGATCAATCTCAATTTGTAACCTCTCGTGTCGTTGAGTGACCACATTGTTGACATTGACATAAGGATGACCAATGAAGACGAGTGCTGTGTCACCGGTAATTTTCCATCGTAGGTTCATAATTTGATAGGGCACCCAATTGATGTAAACGGTCAGCTAGCTAGCTCTTGTTGATCCATTACCCCTGTGTAGTGTGTTCGAATCTTAAATGGTGTCTCATTCTAACGGACGTACTCAAAATCAAAGTATTTTGTGTCGTAGTAAAGGCGGCCAATTACTCACACACAAAGAGAAGTAGGAGATATGTAATAATAGCGAATAAGAGATCAAGTAAAATACTCGGTAATAGTGTATTTATTCGATCGGGAATTGATATACATACTAACTGCCCCTCTTGGCTGTTTAACAGCTAATTTATACGATAGACGCGATCATTCTTTTACTATCTATAAGGAAGGTAAATAATCCTATACAACAAAGTAGTGGGTAATTTATGAGGAAGTGCGTCCCAGTCTCCTGCCTCAGAAATTGCTATCCGGTGACTATTAAAATAACGTCCGCAGCTATGTCGTCTCAGATTTTCTTTTATTCATGTTTGTTTAATGTTTTGTTTTTAGTTTAAATAAACAAGAATTTCGACAAAATCTATCAATGTTATTTTGTTTATCTATCTATCTCAGTCTATTCCAAACTATATATCTATCTTCATATCTAAACAAGAATTACGACAAATTACGATAAATAAACAAGAATTACGACAAATTTCTATAAATGAACAATAATTACAACAAATTTCTATAAATAAACAAGAATTACGACAAATTACGATAAATAAATAAGAATTACGCCAAAAAAGAGAAGCCCCTCTCCCCTCTAAAATACATTTAACACCAGAAGTTGGTTGTTTTCTTTCAAGTAACACCGACATAGCTGGGGACGTTATTTTAATAGTCACCGGGTAGCAATTTCTGAGGCAGGAGACCGGGACGCACTTCCTCATAAATTACCTAGTAGGGTTCCTTTTAGGTGCCAACAATGTTGTTACGATTCTGGTCGCTATTTTAGGCGTTTAGTTATTCTGGTGATAAATCCAAGTCGTTATTGAGTTTTATGCCTTTGGTTAATCGTTGTGATCCTAGCTATAAAAGATTGTAATTTCAGTATATACTCCCTGTAGCCGAAAGTCTGTAGTATTCCTTATAATCCTTCTCTGTTGGTGTTGATTTCAGAAGGTTCAATTAAAAATTTTATTCAGGACAAATACAATCGATCTTAAATACGTTCTATATAGTTTCTTATTGGCTAATTTGTACCGCAAATACATGCTGTTGTTGGGAAAGTTTATAAATATGAGTGGGAATTTGGGGTACATCTATACTACCAAGATAATAGGAAGCGCGTGGTGTAATGGTTAAAGTCATAGGAAATGGACCTTTCGCCCCGAGTTCAAATCCTGGACATGGTAATTTCACTTAGCGCCCATACCCTTGGGAAAGGTATGAATCCTACTCTCCCTCCAGCTATGGGCAAATAGTAGGGCTCTTTAACCTTGGTTAGGCAACCGGTCTTGGAGAAGGAAAACTCCGAATTCAAACCTGTTAAACTCCACTTAAAAAATTGACCTTGTGTCGCATCCTGCTCGTGTGGAGGGGTTGGTAAATATATGTAAATATATATACTACCAAGATAATCGAACAGTTGTAAATATTAATGATCTAGATTGATAAAGTGATTGATTTTGATTAGGTTTCAACCCATCTTGGGTTATTATATCTCCCGTCTAGTTTATTTTCTAAGCGCTTTGTTAAGGTCCAAGTGTCACAGCTATACAGTAGGACTAATGCAACTATGGCTTGGAAGATGTGCCGCTTTAACTTGTCAGTGAGATCGAACTTTAAAAAATGTACGCATCAAGAATGAATAAAACAAAATGTCTTCGGCATAAATGAACCATTGGGTTGACATGCCGTAAAATCCAACCAACGAACCAACCAAAAAACAACCAAAAAGGGGTATCCAGGATATGAAATTAAACACTATTTGATGGTGAAGCCCTAGTTCTGAAAATCTGCGGAGTGTGGAGTACCCTTTCATTTCCATTACTCTCAGCTCCATTCTAATCGGGAGTGGTAGTACCTGTTTAGGTACCATTTATAAGGTTAAATATTAAAAAATTATTCTAATCCGATATGTCATATACATATACATATTTACCAAGTCGTCTGCACGAGTAGAATGTGGCACAAGGTAAATTTCTTAAGGAGAGTTAAACAGACTAGTTGCCTAACCAGGGTTAAAGGACTTTCCTATAAATTACCCATAGGTGGAGGGAGAATAGTGTTATTCATAACTCTACAAAGGGTATTAGCGCTATGAGAAATGCGAGCAACCTTGAGCAGGACTTGAACTCGTCTCAACGTGTCAATTTCATGCGACAGTAACCATTATACGACGCATTTAATTGATGTCATATTACTAAATTATACCACCATGTCGGCTGGGGCGTTAAAATGCACCGACTGCACCTCTGCAAAGGGGTAAGACTCCTCCAATGCGGCCACTTGTTGGCCGTGGGTGGCGACCCGTGATGATTAAGGATAGAGCCCAGGTGGATGAGCAGTTCATGACTTGCAATACTCTACTTTGTCCCTATATTGGGCTAGACGGGCGATCGGAGAGGCCCCCTCCGATCAATCGGCTGGTCTCGTCAAGCCCTAGCACCTATATAATTTTCCCAACCCTATTGCCCTTATGGCAAGCCCCAACCCCTTTTTATCATATGGGTGCTAGAAGGCGGTGACTGAGGGTCTACATGTACTGGGAATGACGTTAAACTCTATCTGATGGTGAGGTTCCAGTTTTGGAAGTTTAGGGAATGTGGAGCACCCCTTCATCGACATTGCTCCCTGGTCAACTCTGACCCAGAGTGGTAGTACCTGTTGGGGTCCCATCTATGGGTTAGATAACAAAACATGAGTTGATAAACAAAATTGTATTATGCATTAAGAATTGATTTATTTCACAACTTTGTCGGCATTAAATGACCAACCGAGGTTGTTATGCCGTAAAATAAACCAAACCAAACTATGGATTATTATCATTGTAGAAAATGGAATCTGCGACCAGTGTTCAAGTCCTGAATGAGGTTGTTTGCATTTCACTTCTTTCTGGTGTCCTACGGAAACGCATAAATATATTAGATACATTTTTAGAACCCACCTTGTTCTATTTAGCCCATAGGTGGGACGCAGCAGGTACTCCCACTCCGGGTCAGAGTGGACCTGGGATTAATGGTGATGAAGGGGTACTCCACATTCCTCAGAGCTCAAAAATTGGAATTTCAGCATCTGATAAATTTTCACGTTATATGCAGGACACTAATACCCTCAGTCAAGGCCTTCTAGCACATATATAATAAAAAAGGGTTGGAGCTTGCAATAAGAGCAATAGGTTTGGGACAATCATATAGTTGCTACGGCTTGACATGATCAGCCGATTGATTGGAGGAATCTTCTACGATCACGCGTCTAGTAAGGGCAAAAGTGGAGTGATGCATGTCATAGAATGCTCAGCCACCAGGGTTCATTCCTTAAGATTCACGTGTCAGCACCCACGACCAACAGTTGCCCCATGGGGGGGGGGGTCTTTCCACTCTTCAGTCTTGCAGTCGGTGTATTCTAAAGCCCCAGCTGACAGGGCACTCCATTTTCATGGCGGTCTTATTCCTCTGCAAGGGATACAGTCACCCTATTCTAAACTCCACCGACGAGGGGGCCGTAGTTTCTTAGTTTTATTATTATTATTATTATTATTATTATTATTATTATTATTGATATATTTAATAATTATAATAATAATCATTGGAGCTCTTCCAATATGTGATCTACCGAAGGTTTGTGATCTACTATTCATGGCATGTGATCTACTAGGAAAAAAGAAGATAGGGTTAGGGTTAGGGTTAGGGTCAGGGTTAGTTTAATGGGGAAATATGGGTATTTAATGGGTAGATCACATATTGGAATGTAAACAACTCAGTAGATCACATATTAGAAGAGCACCAATTTTATTTACTGGACAGAACCACCACTATAAATTATAATAAACTAGCAAGACCTGTGGATATACCACAGTATTATAAACCGACAATTACAAGGTTTGATATGTTTATTTATGAGCTATTGAAAATAATTCTATATGTAAAAAGTATATTAATCTTCGTTTAACTCTTTCGTTTCTTTTTTTCATCTTTTCATTCTATCAAAACAGATTAGCGTTTTCATTCTTTGCACTCACTCTCTCTCTCTTTCTTTAAATATCCCTTATTCTCTTTCTTTCTTAGTATATTCGTTCTGTGTAGCATGTTCTTTTTCTTCCCTTTGTTTCTTTATAATAAAAATGGCACTGTCTCAGTCGGTTGAGCATTCGACTAGAAATCACAAGGTTTCTAGTTCGATACCGGTCCTTGCCAACTCACCGTATGAGTAGCACAGAGATCTGTGCGGTAAAGTAAGGAGCTGATGGTAGGTGTGGCACTCCACCTCAGATGCTAAAAAAACAATCTCCTTGGTCTAGCGCTATTGAAAAGGGGATAGACTCCCTCGCTGACCGGCTGATACCGACTTTAGGCCGCCCCGTCGACTTTACTTACTTACGGCAATCATAAGTGCCACACCATCAACTATAGTGTTTAATGTCATATTCAGGATACCCTTGTTTTCATGGGGGATCTACCCCTTTGTGAGGGATACAGACAACCTATTCTGAATTCTACCGATGAGGCGGTCGTCCTTTCTAAGTTTGTTCGTTTTTATTATTTATTTATTTTGCAGATCAAAATAATAATCATCCTCATTATCCCGATCAATATCATCAACGTCATTCTCCGGGTTAGCGTGGAACTGGGAGTAATGGAAACGAAGGGTAGATCAGATCTCCACAACTAGAGAGTCAATATCTACTACTGTTCGATGACATGCTGTATACCCCTTTTAGGGTGTGGTACTTACCCCCACCCACCCCTGTGGGGAATACACTCAACCTATTGTAAACTTCACCGATGAAGCGGTCGTTGTTTCAAAGTTTTTATCGAATTTATTTAGTTTCCTGATCAATTCTGATTTAACTTCTTAGAAAAATAATAATCATCATAATTGTCCCGATCAATATCATCAGCGCCATTCTTATCTATCGGCATACGTATTCAGTTATATTTTTATTATTTTATTTTATCTTATCTTATTTTTTTTTTTTTTCTTTTTAGAATTATTTATTTCTCAAAACAGCACGTAATGTTATTGCCTCCGGCATTTCTATACAAATGTCATACCTTGATTCTGAAGAATACTCTTAAATAAAGCGAAACATAAAAGAAACAAACAAAGTTTTTAAAAAAAAGAAAGAAAAACAAACAAACAAAAAGAAAGATAAAAAAAAAAACCTTTCCGTACCTTTTGCACATTACGTAGTTGCAACTTTATACCTTGGAAATTCATTGAAATTTAGGGAGAAAAAAAAGAAGTTCTTTAAAGCGTGCACACCGATCCCCTCTTGTAGGCTCGGGTCATGTGGCTTCCATTGGCAGAATTAAGACGATTCAAGTTAGAATCCTGCTTGTTGATCATGCTGAAAAGCCGTGTACAGATTCACGTTGGCTGATTTTCATTGTATGAGAGACAGTATTCTTTTAGAAGATATCGAATGCCTGGTGGTGCATGCTGGCAGCAAGCTACATCAAACGAGTGGAATTATTCAACTCTAAAGTAATGCTTTCAACACCTTCCACAGTTTGATAATTCGTCTATCTGTTTGTCTATATTTCACACTTTCTTATATATGTCGCTCAGTATGATGTTATCATCTATACATTAACATAGTAGCATTATATATGCATGTGAGTATACACACACATATATATGTATAATATATATATATATATATAAATATATATATATATATATATATATATGTTTGTGTGTATATGTATATGTATAAGGTAAAATGTACATTCACATTTATCCTAATCATTTCAGTTGGCAAAGTGCGCCGGTCAATGCGAATGAGTTCGTTCCTCACAGGGGGGTCCAATGAATCTGGCTCGATGCCTCGGTTGTTTTTGTCTGGTAATTATTTACATTTACAATTGTAAATCTCGGTTTCTTTCCTTTCCCCCCTCTCTCTCTCTCTCTCTCTCTGTCTTTGGTGAATTTGAAAAGATTGCTAAAGCAATATATATATAATATATATATATATATAATATATAATATTATATATATATATATACCAATTCCTACGTGCGAGCAGGATGTAAACAAGGTCAATTTCTTAAGCGGAGTTTAACGGGTTTGAATTAAGTGTTTTCCTTCTCCTAGACCGGTAACCTAGGAACGGTTAAAGAGCCCAGTCTGTCTTACTATCTTATGCATGCCTTTTCCAAGGGTATTAGATAATGAGAAATGCAAACAACCCCAGCCAGGATTTCAAATCGGTTCAGCGAGTATATTCCCTAATAATTTAACCATTACCCCAACCTTACGATCAATAAGTCCGTATCTTGATATGTTATTAATAGCTGAATTTTGGTCTGAAAAAAACATGTTCAATATTCAGTTAATCTTAACTAAGTGAATTAAAAACGGATGAGATTATGTTGACAATAGGTATTATTTAGATTAGATTAAAGAGCTAGGCAGAAATACCAAGGCATCCAACAACTGCATAAAGCACTCCCACCCACACACACACCAACACACACACGCACATATATATGTATATGTGTGTGTGTGTGTGTGTGTGTGTGTGTGTGTGTGTGTGTGTGTGTGTGTGGATGATATCAAGAGTTTCCTTGATAGGATTCAACCAAAATTGAGACCTCAAACGCACATATAAATATTCATTTCAATTTTATGTCGGACATTTAAGCGATGCAAGACCGTCCAAATTGTTGAAGATGCAATACAAAAAAGTAGATCCATATTATCTGCTATCGCTTAATCACAGATTTCTTATTGGTACCATTTTATTTCACCCAATTTTAAAAAAGAACATTCCAAATGGTTTTGCGTCGCTTAAATGCGGAAGGTAAAATTACAATGACATTTTTAAAAATAAGTTACATATTTGTTTTATTTGTAATATTGAAATTATGAATTACGGAATATGTTTTTGTAATTTTGATCTTATGTCGTCCCGGCGTCCTGCCTTAATTTACGTTATGTTTTAGCGTCAGGCGAATTTCCGGCCCAACTTATAAGATTTCCGAGTAGTGTTTTTGTCACTTTTTTCGGCAAATTAATGTAGATATTTTAAACACCTACCCCCCCCCCGACTTTTATCGGCAAATCGGTAAATATTTAACTCTCACCCTTTTAAGAAAGTGTGAGAGTTAAATCAAGATTATTATACTTTTTAGATATTGAACTATTTAGCAATAACTCTTAAGTAAACATATCAAAAGTTGTAATAATTAAATAATCCTACTGTGGTATATCCACAGGTCTTGCGAGTACAAATAATTTTAACACAGTTGTACGGTTCCGTGTATTCTTATCTAATCTATTGATAATGGAGATTCGCTTCCGGTTTTTGTATTATAACAAAAACTACGTCACTGCCTACGTCACATTACCCAAAATCGCAATAACATAGAATAAATACACTCAAAATTTGAACATGCAGCATTTGACAGTCCTCATTGTTTTTTTAAAACAAGTTTTAATAAATACACGACTGTTATTGTATATCTATATATAGTTTGTTTTATTTTAAAACATATTTAAAGTTTACATTTCAAATTGTTTTATTTTTCAATCCTTTAATGAAATTGATTATTTTACTTACTTAGGGTGCAAAATCACTGACATTGAATTTTTAACTACCACCCCTCAGGCAATATGTTTCAAAAATCTATTTTTACATCGCCCGGAGGGTGTTTTTTTATTTTGCTAGTATTAATAATCTATACAGTTATATGGTAACAATTTCGATTTAATCATAATTTGTTTCCACCACCCCCATATATATATATATAATATATATTATATATATATATATTATATATATATATATTATATATATATATATATGTATGTCTGTGTGTGTATATATATATAATATATATTTGCATATAGTTATATGGATTTAAGAAGTCTTCTCTAATTTTGATAATTAGAGAATTGCTCTATTTGACTCTAACAGGTAGTACCACTTCTGGTCAGAGTGGACCAGGGAGTAATGCCCATAAAAGTGTACTTTCCAATCCCCAGATCACTAGAACTGGAGTCTCACCATCATATTAAGCTTGGTTTTATACGCAGGACACAGTTTTTCAAGATTTCGCTGATAAAAATACATTTTCTTTAGACACCAAGATTTCGCTGATAAAAAATACATTTTCTTTAGACACTAAGATTTCGCTGATAAAAAATACATTTTCTTTAGACACCAAGATTTCGCTGATAAAAATACATTTTCTTTAGACACCAAGATTTCGCTGATAAAAAATACATTTTCTTTAGACACCAAGATTTCGCTGATAAAAAATACATTTTCTTTAGACACCAAGATTTCGCTGATAAAAATATATTTTCTTTAGACACCAAGATTTCGCTGATAACAATATATTTTCTTTAGACACCAAGATTTCGCTGATAAAAAAATACATTTTCTTTAGACACCAAGATTTCGCTGATAAAAAAATACATTTTCTTTAGACACCAAGATTTCGCTGATAAAAATACATTTTCTTTAGACATCAAGATTTCGCTGATAAAAAATACATTTTCTTTAGACACAGGATTTCGCTGATAAAAATACATTTTCTTTAGACACCAAGATTTCGCTGATAAAAATACGTTTTCTTTAGACACCAAGATTTCGCTGATAATATATATTATTTTTTCTTTAGACACCAAGATTTGCTGATAAATATATTTCTTTAGAACATCAAGATTCCCTGATAAAATATATTTTTTTAGACACAAGATTTTGCTGATAACAATATATTTTCTTTAGACAGCAAGATTTCCTGATAACAATATTATTCTTTAGACACCAAGATTTCGCTGATAAAATACATAGACACCAGATTTCGCTGATAAAAATACATTTTCTTTAGACACCAAGATTTTTGCTGATAAAAATACATTTTCTTTAGACACCAAGATTTCGCTGATAAAATACATT
Organism: Doryteuthis pealeii; assembly: GCA_023376005.1. Classification (NCBI taxonomy): domain Eukaryota; kingdom Metazoa; phylum Mollusca; class Cephalopoda; order Myopsida; family Loliginidae; genus Doryteuthis; species Doryteuthis pealeii. The sequence continues at coordinate 132,564,903 of CM042141.1, forward strand.
TTCTTTTAGACAGAAGATTTCGCTGATAAAAATACATTTTCTTTAGACACCAAGATTTCGCTGATAAAAAATACATTTTCTTTAGACACCAAGATTTTGCTGATAAAAATACATTTTCTTTAGACACCAAGATTTCGCTGATAAAAAATACATTTTCTTTAGACACCAAGATTTCGCTGATAAAAATACATTTTCTTTAGACACCAAGATTTCACTGATAAAAATACATTTTCTTTAGACTCTACTTTTTCGATCCAGATTTATTCTTAGTTTTCTCTTGTCTAAATAAAGACTAAAAGACAAACATAAAAACAAAAACCAAACAAAAAAAGTATGTAAATTCTCATTTCAATTTTGAATCGCTATTTTTCCGCATAAATTCGCAATCTAAGCCTAAATGCCAAAATATCCCCTCATTTTCACAAATATGTAAGCAGAACGAAATATCTAACACCGCTCGTAATTTCGCTGAATTAATCGACCTGTTCCCAATGCATCTTCCGACCTTCCCTTTCTTTTGTTCTCTCTGTCCAAACTTCCCATTGTCTTCATCAATTCACCCCTTCTCCATCAATTTATTCTATCCTCATCTATTCACCCTATCACCTATCATAGCACCCCGCAGGAGTCTTCAATGACTTTCAACATAAATTTATGTAACCGGTTTCACTCCACTAAACTTAATCGAGAGCAATTAGACCACTGATTTATATTTTCCCTTTACCAGCGGTTGTTCGGAAGAGGACCCGCGAGAGGAGAAATTTTGGCAACGGTTTAGTCATTGGACACTTTCCACATTAGTTCAAACTTCCACAACAGACAAAATTGACGCCATGAATTTTACTCGATTTTTACGAAGACAAAGGAAGAATATAAAAGAAGAAAAGTAAAATATCTATATATCACTACTCGTGTTCCTTATTTGTACGACCGTTATCATCTTGCAACACCCTCTGATTAAAAATGAGACGTTCAAATCGTCCAAAATCAAATGCAAAAATGTAACTCCTGATTATCTGATGCTGCTTATCTGCCGACTACTTATTTCTGATGAGTGTCGTCACATCAGCTAAATAATGGACTATTCTGTTTTTATTATAAAAAAAATATTCTTTGGAAATATTTTCGCTTGGAAAAAATGCAATTAATTTAAATAATTCAAATAATTTCATCTCTTTTGTATAAGAAATATTTTATGAAGATAGAATAATTAGCTCTTAAATAAAAATATTTTGCGTCTAATATGTTATTAGGTTGGTTTGGTGGCTGGTTGGATTTTACGGCATGTCATCTCTTGTTGGGTTATTTTATGCAGAAGACGTTATTGTTTTAATCATTCTTGTTGTGTGTTCAATTTTTTTCAAACCCAATTATTTAAACAAATTTTTAAAATTTAATTTTATTTATTTGTTGATTTAACACATAGATGTGGCCCTAACAGGTGCTATCACTATTAGGATCCTCAGAGAAGAAATAGCGATGAGGCTAACATTGGTACTGCTACTACTACTAATACTGGTATAGAAGTAATAGTAGTTGACTTTTTAATAATTTGACTATGTATAAAGATAAGACCACCTCTACAAAAGTTTTGTTTGTTTGTTTGTTTGTTTGGTTGAATTTTACGGCATGTCAACCCTTGTTGGGCTATTATTATTACAGATACGTTTTTATTTTAAACGTTCTTGTTGGGTGTTCAATTCTCTCTTTTTCTTTTAAACACATTTTTAGTCAACTCATTTTTGATATATTTAACCCATAGATCGAACGCTGGCAGGTACTAACACTCCGGATCAGGGTGGATCTGGGAGTAATGGCAATGATGGGGTACTCCGCACTCCCCCAAACTCCAAATTAGAACATCACTATAAAATACAGTTTTAACACATACATGGGACCCTGGCAGGTACTACCACTCCGAGTCAGAGCGGACCTGGGAGCAATGGTAATAAAAGAGTGCTCCACACTCCCCAAAGTTCCAAATTGTAACTTTACATTTAGATGCAGTTTAACGTCATCATCATCATCATCATCATCATCATCATCATCATCATCATGCCACACTCTTGGCACGGATATCCATGACATTCTCTCTCCATCCGTCCCTATCGCTCATCATTCTCGGGAGGTCCTCTATGCAGCATCCTGTATCCGCATAGTGCTGATCAATGTACGTCTTTGCTGGTCGGCCCACAACGTCATACCCAGGCGAAATTTGTTATTAGTTTCTTTACTGCTATATAAGCAAAAAAGTAAGTGAACATACTAAGTGACCTAATGCCACAATTCTTGCAAGAGGTAGTATGATTGCTCCAGTCTTATTTTTCTTTCTTTTTTTTCTTATAATTAATTTCATTCTATCTTTGTTTTTCCCTAATCTTTTTTTTTTCTGTTAGAAACATTCTACTTATCCCTGATGAATTCATACAACTTTTTCTGGCCAGTGTATTTCTTTCTAATTCTTGAGAACGTTTAGATTGTTATTTCTATCCTAATGTCTCCAATATCAACGTTTATTGTGTGTATTATTTGTATTAATTCACTATATTTTGTCTTTTTCTTTTCATCTGTTTTCTTCGTAATTCTTATAGTTTTAAGTTTGTTTTTTTTTGTTTTTACAATTTGAAGATTTGTATTAATCTTTATCAATTACTATTTCCTGCATGGACTTTTCCTTTTATCACACACACACACACACACACACCACACACACACACACACACCACACACACACACACCACACAACGCACACACGTAGGCGAATACATATACACACAATCACATAAACACACACTTTCATAACACAAGACACACACATACATGACATACCCATATATATATGTATATGTGCGTGAGTATGAGTATGCGCTCGCACGTGTGTGGTGTGTGTGTGTGTGTGTGTGTGATGTGAGTATGTCTGTGTCTGTGTCTGTGTTTCAGTTGATTATCAGCTTCAACCTATTTATTTGAACAAGACTCCGCATGTGGTCATATATATATATATATATTATATATATATATATAGAGAGAGAGAGAGAGAGATACACAGACAGACAGAGAAAGAGAGAGAGAGAGAGAGAGAGAGAGAGAGAGAGAGAGAGGAGAGAGAGAGAGAGAGAGAGAGAGAGAGGATTTTGGTGAAAAGCAACGGATAAAAAGAAAAGAAAAAAACCGAATCAGTCACAATTTTGACTGTCGGAAGAAGAAAAAGAAACCGAATGAGTTGGGATAATGAATATTGGACATTGCTCAATACTTAAATGTAGAATCAGTTTAGGATAACCGAATCAGCAATATATATATATATATATATATATATATATATATATATATATATATATATATCTTATTATAATGGAGATTGTGGGTTTGTCTGTCTGTAACCAAAACTATATTACTATACAAGCCACAATTCCCTTTGTTATTTACATTACATTCTACCTGACTTTATTTTATTTAAACCTCAATTATTGATAAAATTGTTTTACATCATTAAGACTGATGACCATATCTGCATACTAATAACATGTAATTGTATTTATATATACTACAAAATAGAGGTTTACAGTATGAATGGAAAGGCTAATCTGCATATTGATCCTAAAAATGTGATTTTAATAAATATGTGCTTAGTATTATTGATTTCTAATTGTTTGGTTTTATCTTAATGAATACGAGCAACAATCTCGACGAAAATCTTAAAAGAAATTAATTAACAAGAAGAAATAACTGTTATTTTATTCTTTACTTCCTATCTTAACTAAATAGTTAAATTAAGAAAATTTACCAATAAAAGACGGGAGTAATGGAAAATGATGGAAGATTTAGTTTCAAAGTTGTTCTATTTTTCAATCATACCCCCTCTGTTCCAATTTTTTTCTGCATTCTTATTCAGTTTCATTAGTCTTTCTAATTTAACGTGATATTTTATTATATTAAAACTTAAATACTTGCACCCGGAGGGTGCATATATTTGCTAGTATATATTGTGTATTTTGTCAGCAAGTTATTATTTAAGCTGGTATTGTTAAAGACCACGGACCTTCTTGGTGCCGTCCTCATCTGTAGGGTTGTACCACGTTACACATCTGTAACGCGTCAGTAACAAGATCATTGCATTGATTTAGATAATTTAATCAGGTTTGTTCAAAGAATATTCTATAAATGCATAATGTACAGCTATTAAAGTAAAACGTTTTGAGTCTTATATGCAATTAGTTTATTTACTATTAAATGAAAGAAAAAATATACCTGGGTATTATAAGCATAACTAAATCTATGACTAACACTACTTGCAATTTCCTCTAATTAATCAATATTTTCTAGGTACTGGCAAAATGAGCCTAAAATGCGTTTTGACGAAATGACTTTAGCCCCCCCCCCCTACAGAAAATAATTTACTAAAAATCAGGGAATTATCGGATTTTAATGAAATTTTCAGTGTTTATTTATCACTGAATGATCTTTATAATGCATTATTTATTTTATTTAAAAACTTTCTAATTTTTTCAGGTCACTTAACTTTGACCCCCCTCTTATGTTGGGGGCGTAACATTTTTGTGAGTTGGTCATTTTCGATACTAATTACAGTATAAATAATGAGATAAAAGACCGAAGTTAGGAATAGAAACAAAAAACATTTACGGTGGCTTTTCAATGAGAAAATAAGTACCGAAAATTGAAAAATAAGATGTAAATTTTTGGAAATTTCTTTTTTACTCATTTCAATAATTATTTAATTGGCTATTATCTCATAAAAGAAAAAATTATACATTGATATTTTTTCTGCTTAAGAAAGGGGGGGGGGTATATTTTCAATAGATATTTTCTTCAAAACTTATTACTTTATGTGTCTAAAATAAGGTTTGCATTAAATAGATATTTATTTCTAGAATCTAAAAATATAACATTTTAAACTGAAAATCAGGCTTTTCACATTTTAAATGAATGTTATATATTAATTTTTCATAGCAAAAATACTAAATTAAAGTTTTGAAATAAAATAACTGATGCATTAGAACATTCATTAATTGATAAATCAATACTGAAAATTTCAATAAAATCGGAAAATGACCTGAATTTTGGTAATTTTTTTTGCAATCGCGAATGTTACATAAAAATTGTAAACAAGCGCGTAAAACCATTGAAAAATAGACAGAATGGCTTATCGCGTCGAAATTGACCAAAAAAATAGTTTTAAATCTATTAGAAATAAACTGCATATGTAATGATAGTTTTCTTTTTTTAATGATGGTTATTATGTTACTACTTATCGATTTAGACAAAGTTTGACCTTAAATGATAGATTTAATTATTTTTAATTCGTTTTTAAAATTCGTAGCAGACGACAAAAATGCCAGTCCCTAATATTTTCCAATATATCATCTGACCTTTCTATTAGCAAAATAATTGACGACATTTTCGGTGTATATTTTGTTTGTTAGTTGTTCTATAGACATTATGCTAAGACTAGCGGGACCTTTGGATGTACCACAGTATGATAATTTAATTATTACAATATTTGATATCTTTACTTAAGAGCTATTGAAATATTTCAATATCTAAAGAGCATAATAATCTTGATTTAACTTCCATTCACTCATTTTTTAAATTTTTTCCCCTCCTTTTCATCTTTTCAATATATTCGATTGAAACAGATTGACATTATTTGTTCCACGCGCCCATCCCCTCTTTTTTAAAAATTTTTAACCTACTTTCTTTCTTTCTTTCTTTCTAATAATATTTTTCTGTGTAGCATGCAGTTTTTCTTCCCTTTCCTTCTTTACAATAAAAACGAAATTGTCCATTAGTTAGCTGAAGTGACGACACTCTTAAGAAAATAGAATTCGGAGGATAAGCAACACCATATAATAAGGATTTCCATTTATATATTTCATCTTGGACGATATGGACGGTCTCATTTTTAACCAGAGGGTGTGGGAAAATAGATGATAACGCTCGTATAATTAAGGAACATAAATATTAATATATAGATTCTGAACCGCATTCTGCTCATTGTAATAATTCTATATCAGTTTGTGTTCTGAAAAACAATGAACAACGGAAACAAAGAAACTCCTCACAGCTTGCAGCTGTGAGAACAATTGCAAAGTCTGTAATTCTCTTCATCAATCACGTTATTTTCCACTAGCTTCTTATCTTCCCCTTTTATTATTTATCGCCTTTACACTCTCGTTAAAGTTACGACGTAAAACAACAATAAACATTTCAATTGAAGTTAAAAAATCATACTTTGGTCCTTAATTAAACTCGACGAGAGGTCAGAGAGGCATATACTGCTCAATCGGTTGCTCACGTCAAACCCTAGCACGTATATGATTGTCCAGACCGTATTGCCCTTATGGCAAGCCCCCACCTTTCTTATCATATATATGCTAGAAGGTGGTGGCTACGGATCTGAGTGTCCTGGGTATGATGTTAAACCCTATCTGATAGGGAAGTTCCAATTCCTGAGCTCTGGGAAGTGTAGAGCATCCATTCATAACCATTACTCTCAGTTCTACTCTGACTGGAGTGATAGTACTTGTTAGAGTCCCATCAATGGTTTAAATAGAAAAATAATGAGTTTAAAATGAGTTTTAAATAATTTGAATTTAAAAACACCAGTTTTAAGAATAAATAAAACAAAACGTCTTCGACATACAATAACCCAACCAGAGATAACATGCCATTAAATCCAACCAATCAAAATCAAAACCATATTCAATTATATTAGAAGGCTTTTGGGAAGGCCGGGGTCTTTTTATTTGTCGTATCAGTGGTACTGTACAACTTCAGCACTTGGACTTTAACAAAGCGCACAGAGAAAAACGATATATAGGAGATTAACAAGGATGTTGCTTGCTGTCTTTGACAAATTTTGGAAGCAGCAACCCAAAAGAAAGCAGCTGTACTGCCGCCTGCCTACTATCTCACAAACCATCAGAGTGAGACGAACAAGACATGCTAAACACTACCGGAGAAGCAAGGGCGAACTCATTGGTGACCATTCTCAGAAGACACCCACATATGGACTTACCAGTGTACCCCCCCCAAAAAAAAAACAAAAAACAAAAAAAACAACAACTTACAAGCAACACTGTGCGGATTCTGGATGTTGTGAGGATGACCTACCAGAGTCGGTCGCCTATCTATTCGGATGGAGAAAAGGAGAGTCAGGGGGATCCGTGCTGTTAGTGCTACCTGATGATGACCCCAAGCGTTTACTATGGCATCAGATTGATTATCTTATTATAATGGTGATTAGGTGTCTGTCTGTAACCGAAACTACGTCACTGTTTATGTCAATATTCCTCAGGATTTGCGTAAATTTATCATTGAATATTTAATTTATAGTCAAAATCATTAATACAGAAAATAAAGAAGAATCCTGTATTATATACACTCAGAAATTAATTATGCAACATTAAACTGTCCACATTATAAAAACAAGTTTTAATCAATATATGCCAGGTATTATTGATTTATATATATCTTGTTTTATTTCAAAATATATTTAAAGTTATCGAATGCATAAAGTCTTACGAGTAAATTATTTACAAACAAGAAATAATCACATAATTTTCTTCTACATTAAGATGTTTGGGTATTTAACTATATCTGTTTCAGGCTTGTGCATATTTCATTACGAGTTTATATTTAACGATAGTTTCATCATTCATGCTTACCCCCTCTGCTTAAGAATAAACTCGGTAACAAAAATATACTAGCACCCTCTCACGACAGTTTCGTCAATTATGCTTACCCATTCTGCTTCTTTTTTTATCAGATTCAGTGACACGGAGTTTTTAAAAAAATAAAGAAGTTCTTCGGTAGTTAAATTGGATATTTTTCAATAAAATTATTGGTTAATACTAATATGATTATAAAAGTTAAGTAAAGTCGTCGGGGCGGCCTAAAGTTGGTATCAGTCAGTCAGTCTATCAATAGCTCTAGACCAAGGAGATTGCTTTTTAGCATCTGAGGTGGGACGCCACACCTACCATCAGCTCCTTACTTTACTGCACAGATCCCTGTGCTACTCATACAGCTGAGTTGGCGGGGACCGGTATCGAACAAGGAACCTTGTTGTTTCTAGCCGAACGCTCTACCGACCGATCTAACCCGGCCCCTACATTATAAACTTATTAACATTTATTAATAATTCCTATTCTATCAGCAGTGAGAAAATGCTCTGTTTGGATTATCATCTGTCGTAAAGAAAACAGTTTTTTTTCATTTGACGACCCCCCCCCCCCAAAAAAAAAAAAAAAACAGAAAGAAAAAACCTGAAATATTTGAATTAATTTAAATTTAACTGTTAGAAACTTAGTTTTATTAAAAAGAAAAAATACTTATTTGAATTGACATCAAAACTATTGTTTATGTCTATTTAAAAAATTATATATATATTTCAAAAATTTGTTTACATTTTTTATACGATAGAGCGTGGCAAAACATAATATTTAACCAACCGGAAAGCTGTTCTTTTTTTTTTTTTTGCTAGTCAGAAGATGTATTTTTGAATGTCAACATTTTGATGAAACCAAAGATTAAATTATTTCTCCCGAACCACGCCGAATATTCCCGCTAGTTATTGATATAACGAAATTATGATTGTCGAACTTATATAATTAATTGCAAATGGGTTGATAAATAAACAATGCCGGGTTATCTCCCTTGAATCATAATAATGATTAGTGTGTAGCGAACAGATTCCACATTATTTTCATATGTATAATTTGATACTCAGTTCAAAAAAATCATTATCAGTTATTTTTCTTCTTCATTTTCTAATTAATTATTAAAACATCGATTCTTCCCACACTTATGACCAACAATTGATTTGTCGTTCATAATCACGTTATTAATTTCGACTGATAATCATATTTTTGCATTGATTATAGCCCGCTTTATTAATTACTTTATGTCCAATAGGAACGAACGATTATTCCAAATCTGCCTTGTGTGATTGACCTCATCTTGACCTATTGCTCAGTGCCTTCAGCGACAATTCATATCAGTCTCGAACCAAATGCCATATTTATAGATCTAATAATTAGCATCTAATAATTAACTACCTTACATTGTATTAATGGACTCTTCTGAGTATTCTAGCTGATTACAACAATGCTATTTTCTGGATGGTCCCAATTCTTCCTTTGATTTCCAGTTCCTCTAGTCTCTTTTCTAAGCTTTTGGGAACATTTTCAAGCGCACCAACTAAAATCGGTATCACTTTCATCTTCATATTCCATTTTTTTTCAACTCTCTAGCAAGGTCAGGGATTTTTAAAAATATATTTCCCCCTATTGCCGTTATGGCAAGCCCCTACCCCTTTTTATCATATGGGTGCTAGAAGGCGGTGTCCGCGGGTCTACATGTCCTGGGAATGACGTTAAACTCTATCTGATGGTGAGGTTCCAGTTCTGGAGGTTTGGGGAATGTGGAGCACACCTTCATCACCATTGCTCCCTGGTCCACTCTGACCCAGAGTGGTAGTACCTGTTAGGGTCCCATCTATGGGTTAAATAGAAAATTGTATTTTTTTAAAAATTGTATTATCCATTAAGAATTGATTTATTTCAAAACTTTGTCGGCATTAAATGACCCACTGAGGTTGATATGCCGTAAAACAAAACAAACCATCTTCAACATGTGAACTGTTGGAACTGCAAAATCTACCAATTGACATGTACTCTTTTTCTTCTTAATCAATACTAGGTCTGGTTTTCTGGCTGGTATAAGGCGATGAATTTTTATCTCATTCATGTACATAAGGTGGTTTATTTTTTCCTGCATGTTAATGAATTTATATCCTCCTGTATATTTTTTACGTATGTAATTGAGTGGCATCATTGCTATAATAAATAGTAATTGTGATAGTGAGTCTCCTGGGAAAATACCTCTATGGATTATTACTTCTGCCAGGGATAGCCCTGTTACGTAGCGGGTTGTTCATAGTCACGGTACCAATTCGGAATACGTAACGTTGCGCCTTTTTCTTTCACGGCACTACTTCGTATCTGTTATGTGGCCGTCGTCTTTCTCATAAGGCGTGGAACTTCTTGGGGTTTGTTTACAACTCCAGACACTCGCCGAATCTAGTAGTTCTTTGGTCAGTCAGCGGGTGGGTCAAGGGAGTATCAACTTATACAGGCCGCGTGCTTTTCGTTACGGCCAATTTGACTTGTTGACAAGTATATATCTCCAGTCAAGTATCTGTTCCCGTTTGTTTGTTTAATGGCTTTCATTCATGAATTCCATTACGATTTCTTTGGCGTGTAGTAAATAAAGATGAGAACAGTACCTCTTGCTTTTCATCAATTTATTCTCCTAATGCAAGGTATTGAGAGAGAGAGAGAGAGAGAGAGAGAGAGAGAGAGAGAGAGAGAGAGAGAGAGAGAGAGAGAGAGAGAGAGAGAGAGAGAGAGAGTCGGCTTCCTTAAATATGTTTTTAGTGATGCTCTTAACTTCGTTCCAGTTATCAGACTTCACACTTCATCGACACCAGCCTCTGACTATTAACTCGGCCAAACTCCACGGCCGCAGACCAAAATTCAACTCGTCTTCCTCTCTCGGTCTCCAGGGTTCAACTACTCCCTCGGTCTCCAGGACTTAACTGATTCAAAATCTAAGGTTCCCTCATTATATAGAAAAATTTGTCGATCGTTCTAGAATGTTCTAGAATGTCCTAGAATCTCTCGAAGATTCTAATTGTTCTACCAAACTACACGTGTCACTTAAGAGGTCAACGGGTCAACCATCCTTTCTTCTGACAAACCGATTAAACTAAATTTTACTAGCATAATCCCAGACTTAATGGCTCCGAATAGACTCAAAGGTGAAAATTAGTTTTACATTGCTTACCCACTTCCGTAAGGTCTGAGAATCATGCTACATCCTATTAAGGTTTCTCCGTGTCTGGCACAAGGCCACAAATATGGTGTTCCTAGGTCCATTATGCTAAAGCCCCACCCACCTTGCTGTAAATTTTACTTTTCGGTTTTCTATAGCTGTAAATTCTACTTTTTCGTTTTCCATAGCTTTTTTGTCGGATATTTTGTACATTTCTAAGCATTCGCTAATCCAAGTAAGAGGGGCCATGTCAAAGAACTTTTTTGTGTTTGATCCATGCCATTTTGGAGATGTTTGAAGATATTTTGAAGATGTGTTAGTCAGAAAAATTAAGCCATATTCTCCTCCTTGCGGCAGCCTTTCTGTTCTTCTGGAAATAGTTGGCGGCAATTAAGTTAGAAATATATTTAATCTTTGATTATCACAGTCAGTATTTTCTACATCATGAGTAGACAAGTTATCGGTCTATGATTGTTAGACCTTTTTTGAGGGTCTTTTTGGATTAGGGTAGTTATTCCTTTTGTTATCCATTCGTGTATGTTTTTTCTTGCGATCATTTATTCGGTTAGGCCAATCTCTTGTGGATGGAAGTGATTTTTAAAAACTAGAATCCATGTGTACAATCATGACTAGGATTCTCTCTGCCTGTTTCCATTTTGGTCTATCAGTCGTCAGTTTATCTCCCTTTTTCTTTCCTCTTTCTCTTTTTCTCTCGCTCATTCTCTCTATCTCTCTGTCTCTTTCGCCTTTTCTCCCACTCTCTTTATATATATATATATATATATATATATATATATATATATATATATATATATATATATATATATTCAATAAATGAAGGAAAAACATTAAATCTGCTTCATTGCAGTAATGCTGTTGAAATAGATTATTGCAATAAAGCAAATTTAAGTTCTTTTCCTTCATTATTATATATATATATATATATATATATATATATATATATATATATATGTGTGTGTGTGTGTGTGTATATATATATATTCACTTCTCTTGAGATTTTCACATCAGCGTTAGCTGATGGTATTTCACAGGAGTCTGAGTGACAGCAAGTCTCATCAGGTCTCTAGGACTCTTCTGAGTATTCTAGCCGATTGCATCAGTACAGTAGTTTGGATGGTCTCAAATTCTTCCTCCAGTCTTTTTTCCATGTTTATTGGTACCGTTCCAAGTTCGCCAACTACAATTGGTATGACTTTCACTCTCATATTCCACAGCTTTTTCAATTCTTTGGCAAGGTCCAGGTATTTATCCATCTTTTCATTTTCCTTCAGCTTCACCCTGTGATCTGCTGGAACTTCAAAATCTACCTGTTGACAAGTTATCTTTTTGAACCTTGCCAGAGAATTGAAAAAGCCATGGAATATGAGGGTGAAAGTGATATCAATTGTAGTTAGTGCACTAGCAACGGTCCCAAAGGGCTTGGAAAAAGACTGGAAATCATAGGAAGAATTGAGATTATCCAGACAACTGCATTGCTGAAATCAGCTAGAATACTCAGAAGAGTCCTGGAAAACTGAGGAGACTTGTTGTCACTCAGACTCCAGTGAAAGACTATTAACTAACACTGGAGTGAAAAACCCAAAAGAGTTAAATAATAATAATAATAATAATAATAATAATAATAATAATAATAATAATTGTGTTATCAGCACCCTCTTGTAGGGAAGTTAAACCTGGCCCCTGTACTCTCACCAAGGGCGGCGGCTTAATAGCTACTACCTTCGCTGCCATAGACGTATACTTTGCATCACCCGGAGGGATAGTGTCACAAACACAGCAGTTCTAGTGAGAGATCAACTTCTCAGCTTGTGTTCTCTACTGAGATAGTGTTGTCTCCGTTGGCTGGGCTATGTCAGCCGGATGGATGATGGATGAATCCCGAGGGACATCTTCTAGGCAAAGTTTTCATCTGGTAAGAGACAGATTGGTTGCCCCCAGCTGCGATTTAAGGATGTCTGCAAGTCTAATCTCAGGTGCTTTGGCATTACTCCTTCCAGCTGGGAAAAATTGGCTCAGGACCGCCATCAGTGGCGGAAGGTCCCCACTAGCGGACTATTCATGTCTGAAGTCACCTTGGTGCAACAACATGAAGCCAATAGATCCAGAAGAAAGCGACGGAAACAAAGCACCGGCGTACCAACATCTTTAAGGACAGCATTCACATGCGACATCTGGGATTGGGGTTGTTTTTCGAACATTGGAATTCACAGTCACAGAAGTCGCTGTAACTTCATGGAATTATATAGTCTTCCGAGACTGCAAAGACGATAATGATATTTATAATAATATGATAATGATTATAATAATAATATGAAAATGATAATAATTCTATTACTATTACTATTACTAATAATTCTATTACTATAATTATTAATGTTATTACTATTACTAATAATTCTATTCGTATTACTTTTATTCGTTTTTGTGTTTTGGTTACGTTTAGTCACTGAATTTGTATCAAGTTCATTTATTGAAATTAGCCAGCGATGCCAAACAATCTACTTTCGCCTGGCAGGATAAATCAAAGGCAAAACTAAGCGAAAAGTCAATTTAAAGCGCTGCTTTTATCTTAAGTGTTTTCAGCGTCACATCAGAGGCAATAAGTTCTCGTTTTGCACTTGTCTGAACTGACATTTTTCAATGGTCATAATCGATGCTCATACACAGGCAATCATTGTCGAAATCGAAGTAGCCGTAAATAACTTTGCCATTAGCTGCTTTTTCGGGCATGAATTTTAAATCGTGATTCCATACAAGATGGCGTCGACATATCAAACGTGCAATTCAAAGACTATTTTTACCGTCAGTATGGTCGTAAAGTCAAAATATCAATCAACAACTTTTCCACCATGTTCTCCAATGTTTTGCTTTCCGGTTTATGTGAATGTTATATACCCCTTTTATATCGGGTATATAAATGGCGAGAGGAAAGAGAAGAGGTGAGTTCTTAGGTGGGTCTATTTCGTCATCTGGCTATCTACTTTTTGATTGATTTCTTCCTCTGGTCGGTATGGTTACTGTTCTGCTGGGCTTGGTTGCTCATGATCATTTCTTTGTTTTCAATAACGAAGCAAGACAGTTTATTTTTCAAAGACATCTTTATTAAAATTGAAGCCCAAAAGTATTTTAACCGCGCGGTGAGAAAATGGCATACTTGGGAACAGATGATCTTCACGTCTGTTCCTTTCCACTAACCGCCAAGATCTAACTAACTCTAATTCCGTCCAATTCTGACGCTTGCCTTGAGAAATGAACGGCTAGGTCAACGAAAGTTGAACAGCTGCTAATAACTTCTACAACGGTTAATAGTAACTTTCCATTTACCATATCGTTATTTAAATCTTTTTACTCTTACAGTCATTATTTGTAGGTAAATCATGAATTATGTAGCATAGAGGTCGAAAAGTAATCATCATTTTGTATTACTTCAAAAGTTAAACATATTTTCCTATTATATGCCCTGTCAGCTGAGGCTTTAGAATAAACCGAACGAACCTCTGCAGAGGTGTTAGACTCCACAAATGGAGTCACCTGTCAACGTTAGATGTTTACTCGTGATGCTTACGGATGGAATCCTTGTGACTGAGCAGTCAATGACATGTAACATTAGCCCTTATGACAGGCACCAACTTTTTATTATATATATATATATATATATATATATATATATATATATATATATATATACCAACCCCTCCGCACGAGCAGGATGCAACACAAGGTCAATTTCTTATGCAGAGTTTAACAGGTTTGAATTCAGAGTTTTCCTTCTCCTAGACTGGTTACCTAGCCATGGTTAAAGATCCCACTCTGTCCTGCTATTTACCCATAGCTGGAGGGAGAATTGGATTCACACCTTTCCCAAGGGTATTAGCGCATTGTGAAATGCAAACAGCTTTGTCGAGGAATTGAACTCTGGTTAACGAGTCCATTACCTACGACTCTAACCATTAGACAACGCGCCTCCTTTTTATCATATATATGCTAGATAATAGTGACTGGTGGTAATATGGACCTGGGTGTGATGTTAAACTCTATCTGACCATGAAGTTTCAATTCTGGAACTCTATTGAATGTGTTGTACCCCTTCATCAATATTACTCCTCAGTACACCCTGAAGCGGAGTGGTAGTACCTGTTAGGGTTCAATCTATGGGTAAAAAAAATCGTTTTAAAATGTGTTTAACAATTGAGTTTTAAAAAATTGAGTACCCATCATGAATGAATAAAACAAAAACGTCATGAGATTACCCAATGGGTGGACATGCCGTAAAATCCAACCAACCAACTTACATCCTATCATGATGTAATGGTTATCAAGCTAATCTTGCAGATCTATTACTAATGAATAGCGAGTTAGATGGATGCCCCATACTTGATAGTTTGACAGATCCTACCCGTAAAAAACGGGGTGGGTAAAGATATACTTAAAAAATTAAGAATATATATATTTCTCAGCTTAGATTTAGGCTCTTACAGATGTATATAATATGAAGGGGAAGAATTTATTGCGCCAATCTTCAAAGACAAACTCTAATTATCAGTTGATATCACTTCAAATGTTAAGCATATATAATTCTCAGCTTGTATTTACTATTCTGCAGTGTTATTGATCGATGGCTTAAGGGAAAATAGTTTATTTGAGACAATAACTACAGTGTGTTTATATATTGAAAAGGTGGTGAGGGGGTGAGAAGAGAAGGGGAGGGAAGATACGTCGGATGGTGTGGGTAAAAATAGCCAGAAGGGAAGAGGAAGGCTCCAATGTATCTAAGGCTGGTGGTATCTATAAATGTTACAGTTGTGATGGGATAATTTTTTTTTATGTGTTTCAGTGTTTTTTGCCTTTCCGTGTATTTTTTTAACCCAAACAGACACCAGGTAATATTTGGTGCCATCCTCCATCCTGATCTTTCAATTACCCTGAGCGCACCGCTTTGAGCTCACAAACCACCGTATCCTTGTTGACACTTCTCCTTCCCTTCTGGCTATTTTCCCCACACCATCCGACGTATCTTCCCTCCCCTTCTCTTCTCGCCCTCTCACCACCTTTTCAATATATAAACACACTGTAGTTCTTGTCTCAAATAAACTCTGAGGAAGTTTCGTTAACATACCGAGGCGAAATATGAATTGAATGAGGTTGCTTGTGTTTTATCCCTTATTCCACAATTTCTAATCCTATTTTGTTGGATTTAACCCAATTTCTTACTCCGCATATATATATATATATAATATATATATATATATATATATATATATAACGAAAATACGCACTTTCTGCACCAAGAAAAAAATAAACAAAAATTCCAAATACTAGAAGGTTTATACATCAAACAATACGAACAATCCTTGAATAAAATTAATTTTCAATGCAGTACTCACATTTTAAGATGCCTTTAACACTTTTCCTATCAATTCTCCTCCTTCCAGCCTCCACCTCTATTAATATACTTTGGAAAAAAACTGATGATGGCACTTCAAAGTGCCGGAAGTACTCGGGATATGAACTTCGGTGGACTAATCCATGAATTTCATCTAAATATTAAAAAAAAATTGGTCAGAAAGCTTGAAAAGATCACCAATAAAATCGTTGAACAGGAGACCTGCCTTTTGTTTAATTCCACATAAATAAATGAAAGAATGCTGCCCAAAACACACACACACACACACATACACACACACACACACACATATATATATATACCCATTTATATATATTATATATATATATATATCTATCTAATATATATATATAATATATATATATATATATATATATACACACACCGATTTATCTAAATCATGTGTATTTTAGCTGCTCTTTCTGTTTTTTGTGCCTGCATGGATGGCAAGCTGAAAGTTGATTGCATTTTGATGGCGATCACAGTTTTGTACGTTTTCGGCCAAACTCCAATCTTGAAAAGCGGTGAGTCTGAGAAATGGAAACCATCACAGAACAAAACAAAACAAAACCAAAAAGAAGAAAAAGTAATATTACATATGATTCGAATCGTGAAATGGGATTGAATATATCACTGTCTCATCTCACGGCTTTCGGATGCACAGAAACCAATCGCTTTTATATCGCTTGTGGAATCATCATCATCTTTCGCTAGCAGCACGTATATTCATGACAATCTCTCGCCAACCGTCCCTATCACTCATTGTCCCCTGAGGTCCTCTGTGCCGCAACCAAGATCCGCGTAGAGCTGGTTAGTGTAAGTCTTTTCTGGAATGCCCATACTGGCGTACCCAGGAGAATGTTGCTTATGAGTTCGTCCTTACTTCTCCAGCAGTGTCAAACATGTGTTGTTTTTCTAACTCGGATGGTTTGTGTGATAGGGGACAAGTGGCCATACAGTTACTTTCTTGCGGAATGTTGTTTCCAATATTTGTTTAAGATCCATCGCAGTATATTATATTATAAACTAAACGAGATATTAACAAAAAAAACGGACCATATGACCTTAAAATGGAATAATATTAAATTGAATATAATTCTTATAAACTTTCTAAGAATTATATTCAATTTAATATTATTTCATTTTCAAAGTTGGTTTTGTAAAAGTGATTAATGTATCATATTTATCATATAAAAGTAAACTTTTTTTCATTTTAAGACATGATACAATGTTATATAAATGTATTGTGTTCGTATAGCATTTAATTCTAAGTTTAACAGTAACAAATAAATTAATTAAAACTTAGTTTAATTCTAACAATTTATTAAAGAACAAATAAAACAATGAGTAACAATATAAAGTCCTTCCTGTTATTGTGTTAGTATAGCATTTAATTCTAACACTAACATCAACAAATAAAGGAATTAAAACTTAGTTTAATTCTAACAATTCATTAACGAACAAATTAAACAATAGAAAAAAACAGTATTGTTGTGCAGCTCATATCTATTATTCTCCAGGTGTTTCGTTAGGATCTAGGTGGTGCAGCCATACATTAGCACTGACACAACTACGCCTTAGAAAACAGCTTTATATATCTATTTATCATCATCATCATCATCATCATCATCATCATCATCATCATCAACAACAACAACAACAACAACAACGACAACGACATACTATTACTACTACTACTATTACTAAATATTATATGTTTAAATATATCTCACCGGTTAGACTCCCTGTAGATGTTTAAAAGGTACTGGAATGCGACATTGTAGGAATTAAGTTTTAACTTCAGTCGTGCTATTACGTTCACATTCGTATGGTTTAAATTGTACCACTACTGTACCATAATAGAGGGGGAGAGCCAGGAAAGTAACAGTGACATGTAAACGAAGTGAGAGAGAGGAAGAGTGAGAGGGGAAGATGTTCAGTGAGTCTGGTACAATGCGTTGAGAGTGAGTCATGAGCTCTTTCTCTACAGTAGTTCTGGCTTTGGGAAAATGAAAATATGAGAAAAAGAATTGGCCTTGTGTTATTACTAAAATCTCTAAATGGCACAAGGCAAGATGTCTCTCCGCACCCCAAGTTGGTTTCCAGACTCCAAACATCAAGGAATAGTCAACCAACTCCACACCGGCCGAGCAACCAGATTCCAGCTTCTCCCTGTAGCACAGAAGACGAGATAACTATACCAACGATGATTTTTACTATCAACACACCATCACTCCATCAAGAAATGAGAGATGTAACGCAACATACGTTGATTTGATACTTTTACGATTTTTGTGGCTACTTTTAGGCTTCAAATGAGAGCACTTTACAGTGGAGATCCCTTGTGTTAAGCAGATCGCGATCTTTTGTGAAGAAACCTTTGGTTGTTCCTTGGTGTTCCTTAGTTTTGGGTTTGATCCTTTGGTTGTTCCGGGTGTCAATTAGTGCTGGGTATGATCCTTCGGTTGTTCCTTGGTGTCCCTTTGTGTGGGTATGATCCTTGCGTTGAGCAAAGTTGTTGGTTGCATATTCGTTTGTCAATGTCAAATAATGTGCAACTGAACGGCGCTCTATATCGGCGATTAAATAGTTAACTAACCACGTATTCGCGCTGTGGATTGGCTGAGTTTAATCCATGTGTCTACGCCGAGTCTATAAGTTTAAATGGTGGTTTCCAGTACAACTTATATACCAGAATAATCCAACAGGTACCGCGACTTTGGCTTTCCAACAAGGAAAGTTTGAACATGGATTATTAAAATCTCCAGCGAGGCGTCCTAAATACTAGACGAATAAGAGAAGAGACAGAGTAAAAATGAAAGACATCTACAAAAAAAAGGAAGAATGAAGACGATACAGGGAAAATAAAGAGGAAAAAGAAAAATTCATGGCACAATGGTTAGTGAATAAATAAAAAATGCAGAGAAAGAGAAAAAGAAAAAGAAGAGGAAATCTTAAGTAACACATGAAAGCTAAAAAAAAAAAAGAAAAAAAAGAAAAAAAAGAAAAAAAGAATTAGATACAAAATGGAACAATACATTGATAGTGAACAAACAAAAAAAGAAATGAACATATTTTAT
>CM042141.1:132599264-132601764 GCA_023376005.1 Doryteuthis pealeii
GAACTAGTATTGATTAACAACAAGAAGAAGAGAACCTGTCATCTCGTGGATTTTACCGTCCCGGCTGACAACCGAGTGAAAATTAAAGAAAGTGATAAGTCATATAAATACTTGGACCTTGCTAGAGAACTGAGAAAACTGTGGAACATGAAGGTAACGGTCGTGCCAATAGTAATCAGTGCTGTTGGAACGGTCGTCATAGGTCTGGAAAATAATTTGGGTGAATTGAAAATCAGAGAAAGAATCGAGATCATTTAAACTACAGCATTGTTAAAATCGGATAGAATACCCGGAAAAGTCCTGGAGATTTGAGAAGACTTGCTATCACCCAGCCTCCAGTGAACCACCAGCTACGGAAAGTGTGAAAAACTCGTTGATAATAATAATAATAATAATAATAATAATAATAATAATAATAATAATAATAATAATAATAATAATAAGAAGAAGAAGAAGAAGAAGAAGAAGAAGAAGAAGAAGAAGGTAAATAAATAAAAAAAATCGGGATAGAAACTAAGTTATTTCATTTCAGGAAAAGATCAGGTGTGATGTTGAATATGTATTTTCTCGATAGCATTGATTTTAGCCTGACAAAAGCAAGCAGGATTTCTATAGACAGACTAGCTACGGCTTAAATTTGAATTTCTGCTGCAGAGGTCTGTGCATGAATTAAATCAGACATTAGAATTCATATTTATGTACACAGTATTAAAATATTTTACATGTTTTATTCTACAAGTCGACCTCTACTGATGCTACTTTGAATTTACGAATAATTCTCTCTCTCTCTCTCTCTCTCTCTCTCTCTATATATATATATATATATATATATATATATATATATATATATGTGTGTGTGTAAAAAATATAAAGAATTTTTGTACTTTTTGACACACCTTGTATTCTGAAAAAAATAACATTCCATTCATTTCTCATTTCTATCCTGGTAAATACAGCTTCAATCTCGATACTTTGTTACACACCTTATATATATATATATATATATATATATATATATATATATATGTGTGTGTGTGTGTGTGTAACTTTTGCTTTTAATTCAAAATTCTGATGGCATGAAAAAATTTCAGATAGAGCAGTTTGTAAATAAAGAAATGTACAAGCTGATATCTGGGAACAATATTAAAGACGAACAGATGTTGCCTGAAAATAATCATCAGTATCGTGATGAATGGCCAAAAGAAAAGAAAACAAAACAATATGTAAATACACTAAGTATAGCAAAATTATAGAATTCAGAATTATTCTGATGAGCCATTTGGTTAAACCTACGTCGGTTCTCTGATTCTGTAGGTACTTATATATATTTATACATTATTATATTATATAACCAAACAAGCATGTGAGAAACTGTTCGTAACTAAGCGCTGTTGAATTATTGCCACACAACCCTAAGATATAAATGCTCTGTCCATGATAGTAAAACTATTTTTCTTATAGATATAGCACCGTATATATATATATATATATATATATATATATATATTATATATATATATATATATGCTACCGGTAGAGCTCTTTAGAAGCTACTTTAATAAACTTTCACCGCTAGCATAACGCAATGATTATCTGTTTACTGATTTGATCTCTCTCGTGACCGTAAAGTATATACATGGATGTATGTATTTAAAACAGTTAAAATACCGCTCCTTAAACAATGGCCCAGAGGTTAACAGATCGGACAGGCGTAAATCAGTCGGAGTTCGCTTCTGGGCGCAGTTAGTTGTTGTTTCTAGTCACACTGAAGAGGCGTGAAAACGCCCGAAACACGTGTCTGTGAATGACACGCACACACATACAAACACACACACATACACACAACACACACACACACGCATATATATATATATATATATATATATATATATATATATATATATATATTAGATGAAATGGCATAACCAATATATTTAGTTAATGCATATAACTTCAAAGAAGTGGAAAAGAAATGTTGAACAAAATTAATGTGCTTACATTTGAAGGCCGTTTGGAATGAAGTATGTTGTTTCTGCTATATTTCGGGAATATATGAATATATATATATATATATATATATATATATATATATAGTGTGGGATTGTCACTGTTTCAGTTTTTTACTGGAACGGTGTGCCAAACGCAGTATTATTGGTAGAGTGCTCAATACAAAATAGAGCTGTTATATAATATAATAAAATAAATATATAAAGGTTTTACATATCTATTCCTTTGGTGAAAAAGGAACACAATACAAGCACCAAGCATTACATCGGAGCAACCGAAGGAACTCTGAAACAGAGGTTCTACACCCATAAACTCTCCTTCACAAACATTAACTACTCAACCAGCACATCACTATCCGCATATATCTGAAACCTAAAAGATATGAATATTTCCCCCAAAATAACCTTGGAAATCATAAAAATTGCACCCACCTACAACAAGTCCACAAAAAATGCCTTCTTTGCCTCTAAGAAAAACTTTCCATTATCACTTA
>CM042141.1:132606764-132609264 GCA_023376005.1 Doryteuthis pealeii
GCATCAGCCACCTGCAGGGAAGGGGTAAATTTTTAACTGTTAAATATATACATAGATATATATTACAGCCGTTAGAGAGCTCACATCTGGTTTATAGCAGAGCCTTTCTATTAGACAATTAGATTTTCACCATAGAGAGCTCAACCAACAAGGATTTGGTAGCATATATATATATATATATATATATATATATATATATATATTGCTATAAATAGTCCAAATGTTTCATTAATTTTAAAAATTTTATTTTAAGTAATAAAATCAAAGAAAAATCATCCAGTTAGATAGATGACGATTTTACCCCTCACTCTTACAGAGGTAAAGTCAAAAAGGTAAAGTATCCGATAAAAAAAGGAATGTTATTCTTAAACTTACCCCCCATCCTTAGGAAAAAAATTATCGAATATTTCATATTCTTTATTAGTTTTTAACATTACCTTCTGCTCCAATTAGCTCTTTTGAGTGAGGATTAAACCTGCAATTTAGAACTGTATTAACTTAACCCTTAAATCCGTTACACTATGTATTTAATCCTAAAGGCGATCCTAACTTAGAATACTTAGCACTTGTACCCGGTCATGGTTGAAGGAATGAGAACAGTCTACCTCCGTGGATTTAATAAAGGGTTCGGTTCTGTGAAGGCTCCCGATTACGATGTGAAGGCTCCCGCATTCAACAAGAACGTACCTGAGTTTGAAGAGAAGTTTCTCTAGTTCCAGAACGTTCCAGACTTCGATACGAAATACTTGAAGAGGCCTGGAAGGCACATCAGCCGAAATGTGGAGTATATAACAATAACAATAAGGACCATAGTCCGAAGAATTCAAATGATACAAATTATCAAACCTCATCACAAGAATTTAGACAAATAGAACTTTTCTTATATATATATACTAATGGAACCCGTGGAGTTTCTACCAAACGAATCAAGAGGAGCTATTTAATCCAGAAATGATGATTTGCAAATTCATTACATATAAATCCTGCTGTTGCAATGAATAATATAAAAATAAGTGACAAAAACACGACCCGGAAAAAATGTTTGGCTGGAAATTCGCCTGTTTTATAAATAAAACAAACCTCTAACTTATTTTTTAATTCATTTTAACGTTGGGAATTTAAGCGACGCAAAACGATTTGGAATGTTTCATTTAAAATTTTTAAATAACATGGGAAAAATAAGAAATCTGCGATTAGTCTTTGAAATTTTATCAATACACAGCTGTGTTGCAAAATGATCGAAACTGAATTGTATTTACTAAAAAAAAAAAAAAATAAAATAAAATAAAACTTTATTGTCCTTCAAAATAGTTTCCTTGGTATTCAGCGAACTTACTCCAGCAAGATTTTAAGTGGCTGAAGCCTCACTAAAACTTTACGTTTTGTATAGTGTGAAGCTGCGCCATTGAACTAATTTAAATGTAATTTATATTCTCCTAAAATCTAACTGCTTAGATGCA
This sequence comes from Doryteuthis pealeii, assembly GCA_023376005.1. Classification (NCBI taxonomy): domain Eukaryota; kingdom Metazoa; phylum Mollusca; class Cephalopoda; order Myopsida; family Loliginidae; genus Doryteuthis; species Doryteuthis pealeii. The sequence continues at coordinate 132,608,225 of CM042141.1, forward strand.
TTTTCGGTTTAGGAACGAGAAAAAAAATTGTACGGTGCTAATATGGAGTGATGCAATTGGAAAATCTTTTTTATCGCAAAAAAAAAACGATGATAAAATGTCTCGAGAATTGGTACTGACCCAAGACATCTTTATATCATCAGATTATTATATGTTGCTCAGTTGGGTACGTTCAATCATTTTGAATTAAAGAAAAAAAAACGTAAAAATGCAGAATAGTGCGCAATAAATAATATCATTATATTAAGTATAAAAAGTATTACATTTCATAACATTTCACAGAATTAACCGAAACATATTTAGCTATCAATCAATCTATCTATCTATGAAAAGTTTCTTTCAAAATAGGTTTGAAATATACTGATTAAAAATGGATATATTTTATTCTAAAATGAAAGTATTAATAATAAAAAAAGTTGAGTTATTATTAATCGTTAAATGTTTCCGTTTATTATTGTTATTTAATTCGCTGTAAAAAAAAATGCAAACGATAAAACCGCATACAAATTACATATATAGAAAAAAAAATATTTTCTTTCTAACCAAATAAATATATCTAAGATCAGATCGGAAATACGCGGGACATTCCGATCTGAAACAATTAGGGCACGAATTTGTCAGCAGCGACACAGTGTTGCCATTTTGAACAATGCTGATGTAGCCAGCATCCAACTATTATTTTTCTATTAGCAGCAGCTGTGCTGTGTGTGTATGTGTGCGTGCATGTTCCTGCCTGTGCGTGCGTGTGTGTATGCGTCTGTCTGTCAGTCTATATACGTGTTTGCAGTAATCCATTTATCTATCTATCTATCTATCTATCTATCTATCTATCACACACACACACACACACACTCATATATATATATATATATATATATATATATATATATATATATATATTAACGCGACAATTCTTCCAGGCTGTGGTTATATCAGTACTGCAGTATGGCTGCACCACATGGACCCTATCGAAGCGCCTTGAGAATAATCTAGATGGGACCTGCACAAGAATGCTGCGTGTGGTCTTGAACAAGTTGTGG
>CM042141.1:132617452-132627452 GCA_023376005.1 Doryteuthis pealeii
GTGGCTTTGCGGATATTTTCATTTACGAAGCTTTATTAATGTTACATACGATCAGTTTCATATTCATGTTAACCCTTCTTGCTTAGAATAAAATCTTTTTCAACAAATTACTTAAACACCTCTACGCATTCTCAATTATTGCTTACCCATTTGTTTCTTTTTTTCAGATTTCATGACCACGGGTTTTAAAAAAAATAAAGGAAGTTCTTTTGGTTAGTAATTTGGGAATTTTCACATCTGTTTTGGTTAATACTATATGATCTATAAAGTTAAGCTAACCAGTCGTCGTGGGCGGCCCCCTAAGGTCGGATATCAGCAGTGTCTATCCTTTTCAATAGTCATAGATCCAAGGAGATTCTTTTGCATCTTTTAAGGGTTGTGGAGGCCAACCTACCATCGCTTCCTTACTTGCTTATACCGCACAGAATCCCTGTTTACTCATAACGCTGAGTTGACGGGGCACCGGTATTCGAATCCGAGGAACCTTGTTTTTTCTAGCCAGAACCGCTTCCGATAGGCCGCTAACCGGCCCCCACAGTATAATCTTTTATTTAACATTTTATTTAATTAATTCCTATCTAATCAGCAGTGAGAAAATGTCTGTTTGGATTATCTTTTGTCGTACTAAAAGCAGAAATTTTTTTTCATTGACGTACCCCCCAAAAAAAACAGAAAAGAAAAACCTGATTTGATAATTAAATATAAATTTAACGTTGTTTAGTTTTTAAAAAGAAAAAATATTATTGATTGCATCAAAAAGCTATATTTTAGGTCACTATTTATTTTAAATTATATTATATATACCAGATAAAGCTGTTACGTTTTTGGCTTCAAGTGTTAGTCACCATGCTATTGAATGTCAACATTTGATGACTAAAAGACTTAAACTTATGTCCCCGAACAACACCGAATATCCGCCTAGTTTTGATATACGGAATTCTGGATTGTCGAACTTATTGCAAATTGGTGATAAATAAGATCATGCCGGGTTATTCCTTGAATCCAATAATGATTTGGTAAGCGAACAATTTCCACATTATTTTTATATGATAATTGCTACTCAGTTCAACAAAAAAATCCATATCAGCTTATTCTTCTTCATTTTCTAATTATTATTTAAAACCATTCGATATCTTCCACACTTATGCCAACAAGTGATTATGTCAGTCCATATCACGTATAATTTCGACTGATAATCATATTTTTGCCATTGATTATAGCCCGCTTTATTTACTATGCCAATAGAAACGAAACATTATTCCAATCTGCCTGTGTGTTTAACTCAATCTTGACCTTTGTCTCAGTTGCTCAGCGAATTTCATATCAGTCTCGAACAAATGCCATATTTATAGATCTTATAATTAGCATCTAATATTAACTGACCTAACATTGTATTAATGGACTCTTCTGAGCTTATAGCTGTTACCAATTTATTGATTGTCTCAATTCTTCTTTGTTTCAGTTCCCTCTTAGTCTTCTTTTCTAAGCTTTGGGAACCTTCAGTGCACCAACTAATCGGTATCTTTCATCCTCATATTCTTTTTCAAATTCTTTAGCAAGGTCAGGGATTTTAAAAATATATTCCCCTATTGCCGTTATGGCAAGCCCTACCCTTGTTATCATATGGGTGCTAGACGCGGTGGCCGCAGGTCAGCCTGGAAATGACGTTAACTCATATCTGATGCGTGAGGTTTCCAGTTCTGGAGGTTTGGGGAATTGTGAGACCCTTCATCCCATGCTCCTGTCCACTTGCCCGAGTTAGTACCTGTTAGGTCCCATCTATGGTTAAAATAGAAATGTATTTTAAAAAAAAATTGATATCCATTCAGAATTGATTATTTCAAAACTTTTCGACAATTAAATGACCACACTGAGTTGACTATGCCGTAAAACAAAACACCAAACCAGATTATATTTTCATTTTCTTTTCATCTTCAACAGTTACTGTTGGAACTGCAAAATCTACCAATTGAATGCTACTCTTTTCTTCTATCAATACTAGGTCTGGTTTCTGCTGGTATAAGGCGATGATTTTTATCCTTCATGTTATATACGCGTGGTTATCTTTTCCTGATGGAATACATGCAATTTTATTCTCCTGTATATTTTACGCTTGAATTGATGGCATCCGCTATAATTAAATATAATTGTGTAGTGAGTCTCCTGGGAATACCTCTTATGGTTATTACTTCTGCCAGGGAAGCCCGTACCGTAGGCGGGTTGTCTTCACGGTACCAAATTCGGAATACGTAACGTTGCTTTTCTTTACGGCACTACTTCGTATGTTATGTGCCGTTCTTTCTCGAAGGCGTGCAATCTCTTGGGGTGTTTACACTCCACACACTCGCCGAATCTAGTATTCTTGTTCAGTCAGCGGGGGTCAAGGAGTATCAACTTAACCGGCCGCGTTGCTTTGTTACGGCCAATGACTTGTTGACAGTAGTATATCTCCAGTCAGTAATCTGTTCCCGTTTGTTTGCTTTACATGGCTTTCATCATGAATTCCATACGTTTCTTTGGCGTGTAGCTAAATAAGTGCAGAACAGTAGGCTTGCTTCATCAATTTATTTTAGCCAAGGTTGAGCGAGTAGAGGGAGGACGAGAGCAGGGGCCAATGGATACGGAGAGAGAGAGGGGAGGGAAGAGAGAGAGAAGAGAGAGGAGAGAGAGGTAGGTTACTAAGGTGGGAGGGGACGGAGGCGGGCGAGCGGAACACATTGGAGAATAGAAGAGTGAGCCAAACGCAAGGAGAGAGGGGACGAGACGGAAAGCACTGAGGAGGACGCGCGTGAGGAGGATGACTGGACGGATGCAGCCGATGAGGAAGAGAGTCGGCTTCCTTAATATGTTTAGTATGTCTTATTCTCCACGTTTCAGTCTTACACTTCATACGAACCGGCTTGATATAAACGGCAACTCCCGGCCGCGGACAAAAGGTTCACCCCTCGTCTTCCTCTCTCGGTCTCCAGGGCTCAACTACTCCCTCGGGTCTCCAGGACTTAAGATTCCAAATCTAAGGTCCCTATTATATTGAGAAAAAATTAGTGTCGATCGTTCAGACATGTTCTAGAAGTCCTAGCACATCTGACCGAATCTCCGATTTTAACTTTTTACCCAAATCAGTGTCCTTTAAAGGTCAACGGTCAACTCCTAACCCTTCTTCTGAAAACCCCGAAATTGCAACTAATTCTGCATTCCCAGTAATGGCTCATAGTCAAGGTTGATAAGTTTCACATTGGTTACCACTTCCGAAGTCTGAGAATTCATGCTACCTATTCAAGTTCCGTGTCTGGCACAGCCACAAATATGGATGTTCCTAGGTCCATAGCTACAGCCACCCACCTTGCTGTAAATTTTACTTTTCGGTTTTCTATAGCTGTAAATTCTAACTTTTTCCTTTTCCATAACTTTTTGTCGGATATTTTGTACATTTCTAGCATCGCTAATTCCAAGTAAAGAGGGGCCATGTTCAAAAACTTTTTTGTGTTTGATCCATGCCATTTTGGAGATGTTTGAAGATGTTTTGGAAAGATTCGTTAGGTCAGAAAAAATTAAGCCATATTCTCCTCCTTGCGGCACAGCCTTTCTGTATTCTTCTGGAAATAGTTGGCGGCAATTAAGTTAGAAAATATTTAATCTTGATTATCACAGTCAGTATTTTCTACACATGAGTAGACAAGTTATCGGTCCTAGATTGTTAGACCTTATTTGTGGGTCTTTTTGGATTAGGGTAGTATTCCTTGTTATCCATTCGTGTATGTTTTTTCTTGCGATCATCTATTCCAGTTGGACCAATCTCTTGTGGATTATTAGTGATTTTCTAAAAAAACAGAAATCCTGGTGTTACAATCATGATAGGATTCTCTCTCTGCCTGTTTCCATTTTGGTCTATCAGTCGGCAGTCTTCATCTCCCTTTTTCTTTCCTCCTTCTCTTTTCTCTCGCTCATTCTCTCTATTCTCTCTGTCCTGTCTCGCCTTTTCTCCCACTCTCTTTATATAATTATATATATATATATATATATATATATATATATATATATTATATATATATATATTCAATAAATGAAGCGAAACATTAAATTGCTTCATTGCTAGTAATGCTGTTGAAATAAATTATTCAATAAAGGCAAATTTAAGTTCTTTTCCTTCATTTATATATATATATGTATATATTATATATATATATATATATATATGTGTGTGTGTTGTGTGTGTGTGTGTGTGTGTGTGTATATTTTCACTTCTTTGAGATTTTCACATCAGCGTTAGCTGGTGGTATTTCACAGGAGTCTGGTGACAGCAAGTCTCATCAGGTCTCTAGGACTCTTCTGAGTATTCTAGCCGATTACATCAGTGCAGTAGTTTGGATGTCTCAATTCTTCCTCCAGTCTTTTTTCCATGTTTATTGGTACCGTTCAAGGCACCAACTACAATTGGTATGACTTTCCTTCATATTCCCACAGCTTTTTCAATTCTCTGATTCTTCTCTGGGAAGGGCCAGGTATTTATCCCTCTTTTCATTTTCCTTCAGCTTCACCCTGTGATCTGCTGGACTCCAAAATCTACCTGTTGACCAGTTATCTTTTTGAACCTCTCAGAGAATGCAAAAAAGCCGTGGAATATGAGGGTGAAGTGGATATCAATTGGAGTTAGTGCGCTAGCAACGGTCTCAAAGATCTTGGAAAAAAGACTGGAAATCATAGGAGAATGAGACTATCCAGACACTGCATTGCTGAATCAGCTAGAATACTCAGAAGAGTCCTGAAAGTGAGGAGACTTGTTGTCACTCAGACTCCAGTGAAAGACTATTAACTAACACTGGAGTGAAAAAACCCAATAGAGTGAAATATAATAATAATAATAATCTGAATAATAATAATAATATAATTGTGTTCAGCACCCTCTTGTATGGAAGTTAAACCTGGCCCTGTACTCTCACCAAGGCGCGGCTTAATAGCCTACTACCTTCGCTGCCATAGACGGATGCTGGGCATCACCAGGAGGATAAGTGTAACACAGCAGTTCTAGTGAGAGATCAACTTCTCAGCTTGTGTTCTTACTGAGATAGTGTTCGTCTCCGTTGGCTGGTCTATGTCAGCACGGAATGGATGATGGTGAATCCCGAGGGAACATCTTCTAGGCCAAAGTTTTCATCTGCCGTAAGAGACAGATTGCTTGCCCCCAGCTGCGATTTAAGGATGTCTGCAAGTCTAATCTCAGGTGCTTGGCATTCGCTCCTTCCAGCTGGGAAAAATTGGCTCAGGACCGCCATCAGTGGCGGAAGGCCCCCACTAGCGGACTATTCATGTCTGAAGTCACCTTGGTGCAACACCATGAAGCCAAGAAATCCAGATAAAAGTGACGGAAAAAAAGCACCGGCGCATCAAAATCTTCAAGGACAGCATTCACATGCGACATCTTGCATGGGTCTGTTTTTCGAACATTGGAATTCACAGTCAGAGAAGTCGCTGTAACTTCATGGAATTATTAGTCTTCCGGAGACTGCAAAGCCGATAATGAATTAATAATGATATGATAATGATTATTAATATTAAATATGAAATGATAAATTCTTTACTTTACTTATTACTAATAATTCTACATATCAATTATTAATGTTATTACTATTACTAATAATTCATTCGTATTCTTTTACCTTCGTTTTGTGTTTTGGTTACGTTTAGTCACTGAATTTGTATCAAGTTCATTATTGAATTAGCCAGCGATGCCAAACAATCTACTTTCGCCTGGCAGGATAAATCAAAGGCCAAAACTAAGCGAAAAGTCAATTTAAAGCGCTGCTTTTATCTTAAGTGTTTTCAGCGTCACATCAGAGGCAATAGATCTCGTTTTGCACTGTCTGAACTGACATTTTTCAATGTCATAATCGATGCACTATACAAGGCAATCATTGTCGAAACCGAAGTAGCCGTAAATAACTTTGCCATTAGCTGCTTTTCGGGCATGAATTTTAAATCGTGATCCATACAAGATGGCGTCGACATAATCAAACGTGCGCAATTCAAAGACTATTTTTACCGTCAGTTTGGTCGTAAAGTCAAAATACATCAACACTTTCCACCATGTTCTCCAATGTTTTGTCCGGTTTTGTGAATGTTATATACCCCTTTTATATCGGGTATATAAATGGCGAGAGGAAGGAAGAGGTGAGTTCTTAGGTGGGTCTATTTCGTCATCTGGCTATCTACTTTTTTGTTGATCTCTTCCTTGGTCGGTATGGTTATACTGTTCTGCTGGCTTGGTTGCCCATGATCATTTTTTTTTTAATAACAAGCAAGAACAGTTTAGTTTTCAAAGCATCTTTATTTAAACTGAAGCCCAAGAGGGTTTTAACACCGGCGGCTGAGAGATGGCATACTTGGGAACAGATGACCTTCACGTCTGTTCCTTTCCACTTAACGCCAAGATCTAACTAACTCTAATTCAGTCCCACTCTGACGCTTGCCTTGAGAAATGAACGGTAGGTCAACGAAAGTTGAACAGCTGCTAACGTAAATTCTAACAACGCGTTAATTAGTACTTTCCATTTACATATCTTATTTAAATCTTTTATACTCTTACAGTCATTATTGTGTAGGTAAATCATGAATTATAGCAAGAAGGTCGAAAGTATCATCATTTTGTATTACTTCAAAAGTTAAACATATATTCTATTATATGCCCCTGTCAGCGAGCTTTAGAATAAACGAACGAACCTCTGCAGAGGTGTTAGACTTCCACAAATGGAGTACCTGTCAACGTTAGATGTTGAACTCGTTGATGCTTACGGATGGAATTCCTTGTGACTGAGCAGTCAATGACATGTACATTAGCCATTATGACAGGCCCTAACAGTTTTTATCCAATATAATATATATAATATATATTATATATATATATATATATATATATATATATATTATATTATATATAATATACCAACCCCTCTGCACGAGTAGAATGCAACCCAAGGTCCAATTTCTTATGCGAGTTTAACAGGTTACATTCAGAGTTTTCTTCTCCTAGACTGGTTACCTAGCCAAGGTTAAAGAACACCCACTCTGCCCTGCTATTTACCATAGCTGGAGGGAGAATTGGATTCACACCTTCCCAAGGGTATTAGTGCTTGTGAATGCAAACAGCTTCGTCGAGGATTGAACTCGGGTTCAACGAGTCTATCACCTACGACTCTTAACCATTAGACCACACGCTTCCTTTCTATCATATATATGCTAGATAATGGTGGCTGGTGTGATAGGACCTGGGTGTTGATGTAAACTCTATCTTGATCATGAAGTTTCAATTCTGGAACTCTATGAATGTGTAGGTACCCTTCATCAACATTACTCCTCAGTACCCTCTGAAGCGCAGTGGTAGTACCTGTTAGGGTTTAATCCATTGGGTAAAAAAAATCGTTTTTAAAATGTGTTTAACAATTGAGTTTAAAAAAATTGAGTACCCATCATGAATGAATAAAACAAAACGTCATGAGATTACCCAATGGTTGACTGCCGTAAATCCAACCAACCAACTTACATCCTGTCATGATGTACATGGTTATCAAGGCTAATCTTGCAGAATCTATTACTAATGAATAGCGAGTTAGATGGTGCCCCATACTTGATAGTTTGACAGATCCTACCGTAGTGCGGTAAGATCCTACGGGGTGGGTAAAGATATACTTTAAAAATTAAGAATATATATATTTCTCAGCTTAGATTTAGGCTCTTACAGATGTATATGATATGAAGGGGAAGAATTTATTGCGCAAGTCTTTAAAGAAAAACTCTAATCATCAGATGATATCACTTCAAATGTTAAGCATATATAATTCTCAGCTTGTATTTATTATTCTGCAGTGTTATTTACCCATGGGAAAATAGTTTATTTGAGACGATAACTACAGTGTGTTTATATATTGAAAAGGTGGTGAGAGGGTGAGAAGAGAAGGGGAGGGCAGATACGTCGGATGGTGTGGATAAAAATAGCCAGAAGGGAAGAGGAAGGCTCCAAGGTATCTAAGGCTGGTGGTATCTATAAGGGTTACAGTTGTAATGGTATATTAAAATTTTTTGTTTGATGTGTTTCAGAGATTCTGTGGTTTTTGCGTGTATTTTTTTTAATAACCCAAACAGACACCAGGCAATATTTAGTGCCATCCCCATCCTGATCTTTCAATTACCCTGACCGCACTGCTTTGAGCTCACAAACCACCGGATCCTTGTTGACACTTCCCGTTCCCTTTTGCCTCTTTTCCCCACACCATCCAACGTATCTTACCTCCCCTTCTCTACTCACCCTCTCACCACCTTTTCAATATATAAACACACTGTAGTTCTTGTCTCAAATAAACTCTGAGGAAGTTTCGTTAACATACCGAGGCGAAATATGAATTGAATGAGGTTGCTTGTGTTTTATCCCTTATTCCACAATTCTAATCCTATTTTTGTTGGATTTTACCAATTTGTTACTCCGCATATATATATATATATATAATATATATATATATATATATATATAAGGGAAAATACGCACTTCCTGCACAAAGAAAGAAATAAACAAAAAATTCCAAATACTAGAAGCTTTATACATCAAACAATACAAACAATCCTTGAATAAAATTAATTTTCAATGCAGTACTCACATTTTAAGATGCCTTTAACACTTTTCCTATCAATTCTCCTCCTTCCAGCCTCCACCTCTATTAATATACTTTGGAAAAAAACTGGAATACATCACCCCTGATGATGGCACTTCAAAGTGCCGGAAGTACTCGGGATATGAACTTCGGTGGACTAATCCATGAATTTCATCCAAATATTAAAAAAAAATTGGTCAGAAATCTTGAAAAGATCACCAATAAAATCGTTGAACAGGAGACCTGCCTTTTGTTTAATTCTCCATAAATAAATGAAAGAATGCTGCCCAAATACACACACACGCACACACACACACACACACACACACACATATATATATATATACCCATTTATATATATATTACATTATCTAATATATATATATATATAATATATATATATATATATATATATATATATATATATACCGATTTATCTAAATCATGTGTATTTTAGCTGCTCTTTCTGTTTTTTGTGCCTGCATGGATGGCAAGCTGAAAGTTGATTGCATTTTGATGGCGATCACAGTTTTGTACGTTTTCGGCCAAACTCCAATCTTGAAAAGCGGTGAGTCTGAGAAATGGAAGCCATCACAGAACAAAACAAAACAAAACCAAAAAGAAGAAAAAGTAATATTACATATGATTCGAATCGTGAAATGGGATTGAATATATCACTGTCTCATCTCACGGCTTTCGGATGCACAGAAACCAATCGCTTTTATATCGCTTGCGGAATCATCATCATCATCTTCCGCTAGCAGCACGTATATTCATGACAATCTCTCGCCAACCGTCCCTATCACTCATTGTCCCCGGAGGTCTTATGTGCCGCAACCAAGATCCGCGTAGAGCTGGTTAGTGTAAGTCTTTTCTGGAATGCCCATACTGGCGTACCCAAGGGAATGTTGCTTATGAGTTCGTCCTTACTTCTCCAGCAGTGTCAAACATGTGTTGTTTGTCTAACTCGGATGGTTTGTGTGATAGGGGACAAGTGGCCATACAGTTACTTTCTTGCGGGATGTTGTTTCCAATATTTGTTTAAGATCCATCGAAGTATTGTTGTGCAGCTCATATCTAGCTTATTCTCCAGGTGTTTCGTTAGGATCTAGGTGGTGCAGCCATACATTAGCACTGACACAACTACGCCTTAGAAAACAGCGTTATATATCTATTCATCATCATCATCATCATCATCATCATCAACAACAACAACAACAATAACAACGACAAGAACATCAAGTAATACTTCTACTACTACTATTACTAAATATTATATATTTAAATATATCTCATCGTGTAGACACGCTGTAGATGTTTAAAAAGTGCTGGAATGCGACATTGTAGGAATTAAGTTTTAA
>CM042141.1:132634952-132637452 GCA_023376005.1 Doryteuthis pealeii
AAATAAGGATAAATTCATGGTGAATTTGACGTCAATTACTAAGGGAATTGTGACATGAGTAGTGATTTAGTTTCGGTTACAGACAGAAAAACACACAATCTCCATTATAATAAGATAACATAAATAACTAAGGAAATCGTAACGTCAGTGATGGTGTAATTTCGGTTACAAACAGACTGTTACATAATCTCCATTATAATAAGATATTATAGTAACATTTTTGTATAAAAAGAAACTGTTTATGTAAGTAGAGAAAAATCGTATTATTCCATCTTACAGCGAATAGCTTAAGTTAGAAATGATCTATGGATGTTCTAAGGTACAATCTGTACATTGAGGATGCATATATATTTTTTGAATTGCTCCTCTTTATAAAAAGTTTTATGCCTGTAATGTGTTACCGTACTGCAAAAAAAGATGTAAAATGGAATTTATTTGTCTGAATTTTATGGCCCAACGGATATAAGGTTTGAGTTAATACAGTTCTAAGTGATAATGATCTGTAGGTTACACGTTCAATCCTGGCCAATGGTGATAACATAAAATACTTAACATAGCTTAACACTTGTACCCGGTCATAGTTAATGGAATTAAAATAGTCTACTCCAGTGGATTGAATAAAGGGTCCAGTTCGAAGTTCCGTGAAGGCTCCCGATTACTGTATGAATCCTCCCGAGTTCAACAACAATGTTTCCGAGTTCTAAGAGAAGGTTTCTGAGTTCGAGAAGGTTCCCGAATCCGACAAGAAATATCTGAAGAAGGCCGGGGTTACATTGGGTACATAACAAGAAAGATGAGGACAATAGCCTGAAAATCCAAATAGTATAAATAAGATAGAACTTAGCAGAAAATTAAGATAGACCTACAGTGTTCATAAGCAGGTGATTCTGAGTATTATTCTGAACTGATTCTCTCTAACTTTCTCTCTTCAAAACTTTGTCTGCATTAAATGAGCCATCGAGGTTGATGCCGTAAAACAAACCAAACCAAACCAACCAAACGAAACAAAACGAAACGTAACGAAACCTAACAAACCAAACCAAACCAACCAGACCAAACCAAACCAAACCAAACCAACCAAACCAAACCAAAACCAACTAAACCAAACCAAACCAAATCCTGAGGTTTAAGTTATTCTTATAGACTATTACAACCAAACAATTTCTGGTTTATAGAACTGATTACTGATTAATTTGATTTATCTGATTATTCAAATACACATACAAACGTATACACACGCACACACACACACACGATTTAATCTGACTACTCACATACAGACATATGTACACACATACATATAATCATACATATGTACGCACACACACATATTTATAGATATATTTACAGCGTGTCTTAAAAAGTATCGAGATTTTTTTACTTTTTAACACACCTTGTATTCAGAAAAAATATTGTTCCATTCATTCTTCCTTTCTATCTCGGTTAAATACAACTTTAAACTTGGTACTTTTTAGACCCACCTTTATTCTGAAAAAAAAAAAAAAAGAAGATTGGAACCATTTTTTTTTTCAGAATACAAGGTGTGTCAAAAAGTACAAAAGTATCGATACTTTTTGACACACCTCCTATAAACATATTACATTCATTAAACAACCCGTCATTCGGACGGGATCCGCTGTGCTTTAATTAATAGCGTCGGTCCCAGGGGCTAGCCCCCCCCCCAGGCAATACCTGCCCCTTGATTTAAAGGGGCAGGGCTGGGTTTATTGCCCAGCGCCTGAGGGCCCCTTTGAGGGGGAATGCCGAAGGAATCGACGCAATTTTTGTTCTTTCCCACCCATGAGCTTCGGCTTGTGGGTGGGTCCACGTTTAAACGAGGCCTTGTGCCCAGCCCATACAAGTGGGGTATGAGGCAAATACACATACTACGTTTATTTAGACCACACATACATACACGCACACACATATATATATATATATATATATATATATATATACTAGATTTGTTTAGGTTACACATACATAGATACACACACAAATATACATGCGAGATTTTTAACTGTTAGTGCCATAGAGCCCATGTATATATCAGGCTTAAATATATTTTTTGGTTTGTTTCTTGTGTGTGTGAGAGAGAGCTTAAATGATTTTCATTTACTTATAATACTTATCATACAAGCTTCTGGTGACCCCTAGTGACTTTGTGGGATCAGCACCACCTATCCCCACCCTGTCAGCTGGGGCGTTAGAATACACCAATTGCACATCTGCAGAAGATTTAGATTCCCCAATAGGAACACCTGTTAGCCGTGTGTGGCGACACGTCATGCTTAAGGATGGAACCCAGGTGGCTGAGAAGTCAATGACATGCAACACTCCACTTTGGCACTTACTAGACGGGCAGTCGGAGAAACCCCCTCCGATAAATCGGCTGGTGACGTCAAGCCCTAGCACATATATGATTGCCCCAACGCTATTGCCCTTATGGGAAGCCCCAATCCTTTTTATCATATCGGTGCTAGAAGGCTTAAGCTCTATC
>CM042141.1:132644952-132647452 GCA_023376005.1 Doryteuthis pealeii
AGAGAATGAATCGAGATCATTCAAACTACAGCATTTTTAAAATCGGATAAAATACTCGGAAAAGTTCTGGAGATTTGAGAAGACTTGCTATCACCCAGCCTCCAGTGAACCATCAGCTACGGAAAGTGTGAAAAACTCGTTGATAATAATAATAATAATAATAATAATAATAATAATAATAATAATAATAATAAGAAGAAGAAGAAGAAGAAGAAGAAGAAGAAGAAGAAGAAGAAAAGAAGAAGAAGAAGAAGAAGAAGAAGAAGAAGAAGAAGAAGAAGAAGGTAAATAAATAAAAAAAAATCGGGATAGAAACTAAGTTATTTCATTTCAGGAAAAGATCAGGTGTGATGTTGAATATGTATTTTCTCGATAGCATTGATTTTAGCCTGACAAAAGCAAGCAGGATTTCTATAGACAGACTAGCTACGGCTTAAATTTGAATTTCTGCTGCAGAGGTCTGTGCATGAATTAAATCAGACATTAGAATTCATATTTATGTACACAGTATTAAAATATTTTACATGTTTTATTCTACAAGTCGATCTCTACTGATGCTACTTTGAATTTACGAATAATTCTCTCTCTCTCTCTCTCCTCTCTCTCTCTCTCTCTATATATATATATATATATATATATATATATATATATATATATATATACAACACACACACACACACACACACACACACACACATATATATATATAGTGTGTAAAGACTATAGATTTTTTAAAAACTTTTGACACACCTTGTATTCTGAAAAAATTAACATTCCATTCATTGTTCATTTCTATCTTGGTAAATACAGCTTCAATCTCGATACTTTGTTTACACACCTTATATATATATAATATATATATTATATATATATTATATATATTATATGAGTAAAGAAATAACAAAAGACTTTGAGATTTTGTTATTTCTTTACTCATATATTTGCTCTGTAACTCTACATTAAGAGCACACATTGAGCTCTCAAACTACGACTTGGTTTTGTTCAAATAAAACTCTTGGGTCGTAAGGAAGATTTCTTCTCTGGACTTTTGGATTATATATATATATATATATATATATATATATATATATACATGTGTGTGTGTGTGTGTGTGTGTGTGCGTATGTGTGTGCGTATGTGTGTGTGTGTGTGATATCTTGGAAAAATATTAAAGACGAACAAACGAAAGCATCCGTGTTATCTGAAAATAATCGACAGTATCGTGATGAATGACCAAAAGAAAAACGCCAAAATTAAGTATGTAAATACAGTAAGTATAGCAACATCTTTAAAGTCAGAATTATTCTGATGAGCCGTTTGGTGAAACCTAAGTCGGTTCTCTGACTCTGTAGATCCCTAAGTTATGGTTTTGTGGATATGAAGTCAACGTCGTTTGGTTACTGACAGTTTCCTGTCCATGCAATGATACAAACCAAACACTTAGGTGAGAAACTGTTCGTAACCAAGCGCCGTTGAATTATTGCCACGCTACCCTAAGATATAAATGCTCTATCGATGATAGTGAGCACTATTTTCTTATAGATATAGCACCCTATATCATTAATATATATATATATATATATATATTATATATATATATATTTATGCTCCCCAGTAGAGCTCTTTAGGAGCTACTTTATTAAACTTTCACCGCGAGCATAACGCAATGATTATCTGTTTACAGATATAATTTCACTGGTGATCGTAAAGTATATTCACAGATGTATGTATTTAAAACAGTTAAAATACCGCTCCTTAAACAGCAGCTGACAATAGGCCAGAGGTTAACGCTTCTGGTCGGAGTTAGTTGTTGTGTCTAGTCACACTGACGAGGCGTGAAGCGCCGAAACAAGTGTCTGTGAATGACACACACACACACACACACACACACACACACACACAATATATTATATATAATTATATATATATATATATATTAGATGAAATGGCGTAACCAATATAGGCTACGGGCCCAAACGTCAATATGGCTCTATTTTTTTGATTTCGTGACCAATTTTGAGGGTGGAAAAATAAAAAGCGGCCAGATGATTGCCTATAGACTCCTGAATATCATACTTTTTTTCCTATCAAATTTTTCGAACAGATACACGAACGCGATCTAAATTGACAAAAAAAAAATCTTTTGAGTTTATTAAAAATTATGTGAATGTGTAATATTATTTTGCTTTTATGTTGATGGTCATTATGTTACTACTTATCGATTTAGACAAAAGTTTGACCTTAAATAATCGATTTAATTAATCTTAATTCGTTTAAAAATACAATAGCAGACATTAGCGGACGATGTTTTAGGTAACAAATATTCTCAACTTTGAAGCAGACTATAGGTATAAAGTCCAATGTATATATACTAAACTAGTAAATATATGCACCCTCTGGGTGCAAGTATTTAAGTTTTAATGTAATAAAATATATTAAATTAGAAAGGCTAATGAAACTAAATAAGAATGCAGATAAAATGATTTGAAACAGAGGGGAT
>CM042141.1:132652452-132654952 GCA_023376005.1 Doryteuthis pealeii
TACCCCAAACTCTTACAGAGGTAAAGTCAAAAAGGTAAAGTATCCGATAAAAAAAGGAATGTTATTCTTAAACTTACCCCCATCCTTAGGGAAAAAAATTATCGAATATTTTATATTCTTTATTAGTTTTTAACATTACCTTCTGCTCCAATTAACTCTTTTGAGTGAGGATTAAAACTGCAACTTAGAACTGTATTAACTTAACCCTTAAATCCGTTACGCTATGTATTTAATCCAAAAGGCGATCCTAACTTAGAATACTTAGCACTTGTACACGGTCATGGTTGAAGGAATGAGAACAGTCTACCTCCGTGGATTTAATAAAGGGTTCGGTTCTGTGAAGGCTCCCGATTACGATGTGAAGGCTCCCGCATCCAACAAGAACGTACCTGAGTTTCAAGAGAAGTTTCTCTAGTTCCAGAACGTTCCAGATTTCGATACGAAATAGTTGAAGAGGCCTGGAGGGCACATCAGCCGAAACGTGGAGTATATAACAATAACAATAAGGACTATAGTTCGAATAATTCAAATGATACAAATGATCAAACCTCATCACAAGAATTTAGACAAATAGAACTTTTCTTATTTATATATACTAATGGAACCCGTAGAGTTTCTACCAAACGAAACAAAAATCAAGAGGAGCTATTTAAGCCAGAAATGATGATTTGCAAATTCATTACATATAAATCCTGCTGTTGCAATGAATAATATAAAAATAAGTGACAAAAACACGACTCGGAAAAAATGTTTGGCTGGAAATTCGCCTGTTTTATAAATAAAACAAACCTCTAACTTATTTTTTAATTCATTTTAACGTTGGGAATTTAAGCGACGCAAAACCATTTGGAATGTTTCATTTAAAAATTGTAAATAACACGGGAAAAATAAGAAATCTGCGATTAGTCTTTTGAAATTTTATCAATACACAAGCTGTGTTGCAAAATGATCAAGAGTGAATTTGTATTTACTCAACAACAACAAAAAAAAAAAAAATAAATAAATAAAATAAATAAATAAATAAATAAATAAAATAAAACGTTATTGTCCTTCAAAATAGTTTCCTTGGTATTCAACGAACTTACTCCAGCAAGATTTAAGTGGCTGAAGCCTCACTAAAACTTTACGTTTTGTATCGTGTGAAGCTGCGCCATTGAACTAATTTAAATGTACTTCACATTCTCCTAAAATCTTACTGCTTAGATGCATTTTCGGTTTTGGAAAGAAAGAAAACATTGTACGGTGCTAAAGTTGGTTTATAATATGGAATGATGCATTTGGAAAATCTTTTTTATCGCCAAAAAAACAAAAAAAAAACCCCAAAAAAACGATGATAAAATGTCTTGAGAATGGGTACTGACTCAAGACATCTTTATATCATCAGATTATTATATGTTTCGCAGTTGGGTACGTTCAATTATTTTGAATTAAAGAAATAAAAACAGGTACAAATGCAGAATAGTTCGCAATGAATGATATCATTAGATTACGTATAAAAAGCATTACATTTCCTTACATTTCACGGAATTACCCGAAACCTATTTGTCTATCTATCAATCTAGCTATCTATGTATTCGTCTATTTATCAATCAATCAATCAATCAATCAATCTATCAATCTCATACTTTTCATATATATATATATATATATATATATATATATATATATATACTAGCAAAATTACCCGGTCCATGACCGGACAAAAAAACACAGGAACACCAGGGAATGAGTGAGAAGGAGAAAACAGGAGTAAGAGAGAAAATAAGAGGAAAATAAGTTATCAAATTAAAAAAAAAAATCGCCAGGAATGTGTATAGTAGAATGTTTATTTATTTAAAGAAATGTTGTTTTTTTTTTTTGCTTACATTTAAGATATTATTTTTTAAAGATTTGACGATAAACAAAGCTAAGAATTAGTGTATTACAATATTCGTTTATTCTAAGAATAGTCTCTTTTTGTTGTTGACATTTTTGAAACAATTTGATTTTGTAAGCGAGCTTCCTTGTCTGTTGATTTCCAATAGTAGAAATGTATTCGTTTACCGTATTAAAATGTAACAATAAAATGCTAAGAATTGAATACTTACAATTATCCATATTACAATTTCTTTTTTTTTTCTGTTTTTTTAGGGGGGTGTTATAATAGTGTTTTTTTTTCTTTTTCTAAAACTCTTTTGTACATACGAAAAACTTAAAGATTATCAGTTCAATTTATTTCCTTTTTCGATCCCTAAAAGTAACAAAGAAAGTAACAAAGAAGCTAATAACTAAACATTACCTTATTTGTAGGTGGAATATTTCATGTATTAATTTAATGATGTTTGTTTCATGAATAGTTTCTTTTCAAAGAGGTTTGAGATATACTGATTAAAAGTGGATATATTCTATTCTAAAAAGAAAGTATTAATAATAAAAAATAGTTAGTATTAATCGTTAAATGTTTCCGTTTATTATAGTTAATTAATTCGCTGTAAAAAGAAATACAAACGATAAAACCACA
>CM042141.1:132662452-132706533 GCA_023376005.1 Doryteuthis pealeii
TAATATTCTAAGTATTTTTTTAACATTTGTAAATTTAGGAGTTTATTTTAATTAATTAAATAGCTAAACTGTTTAAATTAATTTTTCTTATATATATATTTTTTCAATTTTAATTTTCGAGTTTAGGTCGATTTCTTGAAAAATCTATATATGTGGGCGATATATAACTAAACTGCTTCATATTGTTAAGATCTCTGTCTCTGTCTCTGTCTCTGTCTCTGTCTGTCTGTCTGTCTGTCTGTCTCTCCCTCTCTCCCTCTCTCTCTCTCTCTCTCTCTAAAGTAATATTAATTATTTGGTAAAATGAAGAGTCTATTTTTATATTTCTTTAAAAATATTTTTTTTTGGGTGGTCTAACCACAAAGAAATTAGACATCTATTAATAATGGAGATTCGCTTCCGGTTTTGTGTCTGTAACAAAAATTACGTAACTGCTTATGTCACATTACCCCAAATCGTCATAACATAGAATAGATACACTCAAAATTTGAACATGCAACATTAGACAGTCCTCATTTTAAAAAAAAGTATTAATAAATACATGACTGGTATTATATATCTATATATAGATTGTTTTATTTTAATACATATTTAAAGTTTACATTTCAAATTGTTTTATTTTTAATCCTTTAATGAATTTGATGATTTTACTTACTTAGGGTACAAACTCGCTGCCATTGAATTTTTTACTCCCACCCCTCAGGCAATATGTTTTAGAAAAATCTATTTTTACATCGCCCGGAGGGTGTTTTTTATTTTGTACTAGTAATTATAATAATATTTCTCACACAAAACCTCGTTCAAAATATAATTTATTTATAAATGAATCCGTATTGAAAATGTCATTAAAATTGTCCATTTACCTGGTTTTAGATTTTTTCTCCAAGAACATGGTAATCCATAAATATAGTTTCGAAATAGAAATTTTTGTCACTCATCCTTTCTTGCTGTATATTAAACTTTTCAACATTTTTTTTATTTGATATGTAACTGCCCTTTTTGTAATCTATATATACATTAACACACTTGTTCCTTAATTGTACAAGCATTATAATCTTTCAACCCCCTTTGATTAAAAATGAGACCGTCAAAATCGTCCAAGATGAATTGCAAAAAATATAAATCCTGATTATCTGGTGGTGCTTATCTGTCGAATCCTTATTTCTCATGTGCGTCGTCACCTCACCTAAATAATGAACAATTCCGTTTATATTATAAAGAAAGTAAAAAGACATGCTACACAGAGAAAATATAATAAAAAGAAAGAAAGAAAGAAAGAAGGGTAAAGATATATGGAGAGGGTGAGCCCGCGGAAGCGGTAACTCTAATCTGTTTTAATTGAACATAATGAATAGAGGAAAAGAAAGAAGAAAGAATAAACAGTGAAAAGGAGATAATTCAAGATTATTATACTTTTTACATATTGAACAATTTGACAATAACTCTTAAGTAAACATATCAAACGTTGTAACGATTGAATTATCATACTGTGGCACATCTACAGGTCCTGCTAGTAAGTTCTATAAATATGGCGTATTGTCTTAGACATATGTGAATGGTGGCTTAAGGCAATCAGCAAGATGTCACAATGAACTCATTCACACCAGGCAGATTTGGAATAATCATTCGTTTATATTGGACAGAAAGTAATTAATAAAGCGGGCTAAAATTAATGTCGCATATATATTAATGTCACATAGGATGGCTGGTCCTGAAGATTCTGATGCGGTTGTTTTCTCTTGGAACATTTTGCTTCGTCTTGTGGCACCAGGGCGACTACACACACACACACACACACAGACACAGACACACACACACACACACACACACACACACACACACACATATATATATATATATATATATATGTATGTATGTATGTATGTATGTATGTATGTATGTGTTTGTGTGTGTATGTGTGTGTGAAGTGGAAGTGAATCCGACAGTATGTAAGAAAAAGTGGAAGTGAATCCGACACTATGTAATATATATATATATATATATATATATATATATATATATATATATATATATATAGGTCGAAACAGCTGCCCAGTTTTCCGCACGTTACACGCGATATTCGCCAAATTTATATATATATGTAAACAAACATATGGCTATTTTCGGCTGACAATATTTGGGAGAATATGTGCTTAACTGAAGTCAAACATAATTTTTTTTTAAAGTTAATTCATTTATAATTAATTAGACGGGATTTAACTACTTAAATGTAAGGCTTTTTCTCGATTTGTTTAGCCTTACATTTAAGTAGTTAAATCCCGCCTAATTAATTATAAATGAATTAACTTTAAAAAAAATTAGGTTTGACTTCAATTAAGCACATATTTCCCAAATATATATATATATATATATATATATATATATATATATATATATATATATAATTTTTTAAAATTAATTAGTTAATAATTGTGTAGCAAGTCAATAAAAGTGGAATATAAATAAGTTCAAAACGGACGAAAAATCTGGGATTGGCAAGCTGGTGTAGTGGTTAGAATATCCGCCTGTCAGCTTGGCAGTCGAGCTTTCGAGTCACACACGGAGCACTCTCCCATGTCTATAACCTTGCTGATGAGACCTAATAGGTCGAAATATACATTCAGGGATTGAAATTTTCTCGATCTGTTTAGCCTTACATTTGAACATATATGCCCGCCTAAATTCATTAACTATTAACTAATTAATTTTCAAAATTTGGTATGACTTCAATTAAGCACATATCCTCCAAAAATTGTCGCTAAAAGCCATATCAAATAAACACAGTGTTTATTTACGTACTCTCATGTATATATATATATATATATATATATATATATATATATATATATATATGTTTGTGTGTGTGTGTACTGTAGAGAAATGTCAGAAGTTTTTAATATCTGAAAACCCAGGAGAGTATAGTTTCTAAACACCTGTCGTTTTTTTGCATTTCTCTTACCATACCCTCTCTTCCCCCCGAACGTCGTTTCTTTCATGCACCTAATTTGTCACAAGCTTGTACTCTTACAAAATAAAAAAAACAATGCCATGAGATAATGCAAGCTGGCGATAGAAAAACAATGACACAAAGGAAATATTAATTATCTTATCGAATTTCTGACCTCATTATCTTCTTATTAATTAACTGGAATTGTTTCCCGTTGATTTGATTGTTTTTACAGAGTTTATTTTTTGTTTGTTTCTGTATAAGTTCTCTTCATTTATTTACAATTATATTTTTCCTCTTTTTTTTTTTTTTCGACTTTTCAAAATTTCATCCTCAGTTCAAAGATCATTATCATTTATTTTTCTTCTTCATTTTCTAATTAATTATTAAAACATCGATTCTTCCCACACTTATGACCAACAATTGATTTGTCGTTCATAATCACGTTATTAATTTCGACTGATAATCATATTTTTGCATTGATTATAGCCCGCTTTATTAATTACTTTATGTCCAATAGAAACGAACGATTATTCCAAATCTGCCTGGTGTGATTGACCTCATCTTGACCTCTTGCTCAGTGCCTTCAGAGACCATTCATATCAGTCTCGAACCAAATGCCATATTTATAGAACTTATATCATAATTACAAATTATATATATTAATGCACGTGTTCCTTAATTGTTATTATCGTGCAACACCGTATGGTTAAAAGTGAGACCGTCCAAATCTTCCAAGATGAAATTCAAAAATGTAATTCCTGATTATCTGCTGTCAAGAGTGTCATCACCTCAGCTAAATAATGGATCATTCAGTTTATAAAGGAATAAAGGGAAGAAGACAGACATTATACAGAGAAAAATATAATAAGAAAGAGAGTAGGTGAAAGATTGAGACAGCATCTAGAGAGTCTGTTGTATTCCTTCTGTCAGAGAATCCAGTTAGTAAGAGATTCGTGGACAGTTGAGAATAATCTTAAATGTTAAAATGCTATTCCGGTCCCATTTCTGATTGGTTTGGTTTGGTTTGTTTTGTTTTACGGCATATCAACCTCAGTGGGTCATTTAATGCCGATAAAGTTTTGAAATAAATCAATTCTTAATGGATAATACAATTTTTTTATAAATACATTTTTCTATTTAACCCATAGATGGGACCCTAACAAGTACTACCACTCCGGGTCAGAGTGGACCAGGGAGCAATGGTGATGAAGAGGTGCTCCACATTCCCCAAACCTGGAACCTCACCATCAGATAGAGTTTAACCTCATTCCCAGGACATGTAGATCCGCATCCACCGCCTTCTAGCACCCATGTGAATTTCTGATTGGTGTGAACCAATCATAAATGGGATGCTGCATGCTGCTGACGTTGGGAAAGTTTATAAATATGAGTGTAATATTTGCGATCATTTTATAT
This sequence comes from Doryteuthis pealeii, assembly GCA_023376005.1. Classification (NCBI taxonomy): domain Eukaryota; kingdom Metazoa; phylum Mollusca; class Cephalopoda; order Myopsida; family Loliginidae; genus Doryteuthis; species Doryteuthis pealeii. Next base: position 132,666,819 of record CM042141.1, read on the forward strand.
CTAGATATTTCAACAACGTTTGCCTCTTAGACATAGTATTGTACCATTGAGATCTTTTCTTCCCTATATAGCAATGCCTCAAGGCTATATCAAAGCACAAATTGATAATATGGATCAGAATAACAGGAGTAGGTTATGTGGTGATAGTGATGAAATCACAAAATAAGTGAATGCAGCAAACTAGCACAAATTTAATATTCATTTCATTTTATTCAACATATATTTTGCTCTTAGATGCAGCGTTTAAATCTTCTCCTTAAAATATTGATATATTTACACCAGGCGACTTCTTTTGTTCAAGGTTTTTTGTACTTTTTGACACATCTTGTATTCTGAAAAAATTAACGTTCCGTTCATTGTTCATATCTATCTTGGTAAATACAACTTCAAATTCGGCACTTTGATGATACACCTTGTATTCTGAAACAAAATAACAAGCTATTCATTGTTCATTTGTATTTTTGGTAAATACATCTTCAATGTTGATACTTTTATGACACAACTTATATATATATGTATATATATATATTATATATATATATATATATATATATATATATATATATAGTGTAAACAAAAAGTATTAAGACAATCAGGAATATTTCTTGTATGTTGTTTATTCTCAACTAGTTTCGACCTTAGGTCATCGTCAAGAGAAAATTTCTTATTTGAAGAAATTGTTGATAGATTATTAGAAAGGGAGCATTATAGAAGAATTATAAAAGTTCGAGTGTTTTTGTGGGTTTAACATGCTGTTAAAATCCGGGTAGGCGAGTGTGTTTAATAGTAGCATGTCCATTTGTTCCGTGAAGAACCTCTATGAGGTGGGATATTTCTTTAATGCTCTTATATATGTGAGGGAGGGGTTCATGGGAGTTGTGTGTATGACCGTATGTGTATACATATATATGTATGCGTGTGTTTACATATACGTGTGTGAATGTGAGCGTGTGTCTGTATCACGGTACTGTGCGCGTGACTTCTAGATTTTTAATTGGGTCAAGAGTGGCTGTTTGATGCGTGGTGGTCAGTGTTTGTTTATTCAGGTGACCTATATATATATATATATATATATTATATATATATAATATACCAAACTTATTGGCAAATCCTTGAGAAAAAAAAAAACAGCAAATAGTTTGATTGTAAAAATATACTACCAAACATCAACCGGGGAGAAAAACCTTTTGGAACAAAGAAAAGACCAAGATTATCGTACCAACCCAAAATTATCTACTGGTACAATATTAAGCGAAACTTTTAGTAGGTTTGTGTGACTCATTAGATTTATCTTTATATATATATATATATATATATATATATATAATATATATATATATATATATATATATATATACTACATTAAGTTATCGTTTTCGGTCTTCCGTCTGTCATTAATAGGAAGCGAAACGTTTCCTTTAGAAATAAATCCGCTGGTAACTGTGCAATAGATTAAAACCTATGTCCTAGAAAATGCGACCCATCTTTTAAAACCGATTTTAACTGTTTATTCAATATTCATTTTCTTCCTAGACACACTTTCAAAGCATTGCTATCTTCTCCTTAAAAAAGTGGTATGTTTACTCAAGGAGACCTCTTCTTTTCCCAATGATGTATTTTTATGGTGTATTTTTTTTAATGTAACAAGTTATCTTTTTTCTGTCCTCTGTTATTAATAACAAGCAGAAAATCCTCTTTGAAAGTTGCAAATCATTCCACCAATGTCCTGACTAATTCCCTCACAGACCGATTTCCAAAAGACGATTAGTTTTTCATTCTTTTTTTTTTTTTTCTCCTTTCCATTTTTAGGAGTGGTCGTTCTGAAGTTTATTACGGCATATTAGAACGCTTGTTTGGGTCTTTTGGCAGGGAACTGATAACAACAAGTGCTCGTGATTGGTGTCTTTTGTGTTTGTGTCGTCGAGAGTGAAGAGGATTGGGGGAAGGAAACGTCTGCAAAAGGGAATGTTTTGATGTCACTTAATCATTTGATTATTTGATCCGCTCCGCTTATGCATAGAGGACACACGGCTTTGGATTAGATTAAAGAAGATCATCATTATCGTCGTCGCTAACAATGTCGTTATCAGCATCATGTGAAGGTAATAAACAGGAAAACCATTCAGTTTTCTATCAAATCAGAAAGCAAAAAACGTCAACATAACCATCAAAACATTTTTAGCATAAAAATAAATAATAAAATTAAAACTGCTAATAATATCAACGAGAAATAAATAGAAAGAATATAAACTAGTTGAAGTATATGTGTACGTCAGGTAAGAGTCCGAGATTAATGAACTTAGGAAACCAGTTGATTTACTTCGTTAGTAATATCTCATCTATTGAAAGGATTGCAATTTTCCTTTCCCCCTTAATGAAATAAGGAGACCAGTTGATATATCAAGTTTATTTATCAACCGCTCCGCACGATGTGACACAACATGAAATAAATAGAAATGATATAGTTTTATATGAACTAGGGGAAGTACACGATTACACCGGGCAAGAGGCCATGACTTATGAAATTAGGACAATTCCGTACGAACAGTATGTGACACAAGTCAATTTCATGAGCAGAGTTTAACAGGTTAGAATTTAGAGCTTTCCTTCTCCTAGACTGGTTGCCCAGTTTGCCTTACTATTTAACAATAGCTGGAAGGAGAATAGCTGGATTCATACATTTTCCAATGTTATTATCATTATGTGAAATGCTATTTGGAGAGGGACGCAAACATCTGCATAGAGGACACGCGGATTTGGATTAGATTAAAGAAGATCATCATTATCGATGTCGTTATCAGCATCATCGTTAGCATTAATGGAAGGTAATAAACAAGAAAATCATCAGTAATCTATCAGATCAGAAAGCAAAAAACGTTAACATGACCATCAAACCTTTTTTAGCATAAAAATAAATAATAAAATTGCGATTACTAAATAACTAGTGAAATGAATAGATAGATACAGTTTTATATAAACTAGGTGAAGTACATTTGTACGTCAGGTAGAATTTATTTGTCTCATACCCCACCTGTATGGACTGGGCACAAGGCTCCGTTTTAACGTGGGCCCACCCACAAGCCGAAGCTAATGGGTGGGAGAGAACAAAAATTGCGTCGATCCCATCGGCATTCCCCCTCAAGGGGGCGCCTCAGGCGCTGGGCAATAAACCCAGCCCTGTCCCCAAAGGGGGCAGGTATTGCCTGGAGGGATGGCCCTCTGGGATCGACGCTATTATTATAACATCACCGGTCCAGCGGCCGAAGCTCGCCGGACCCCCAGTCGAAACCGGGTAGGTAAGTACGTCAGGTAAGAAGCCGAGCAACAATATACGCTCCTAACTGAATAAACCACAACACACACACACACACACACACACACATACACACACACACAATATTCCAAACGAATAAAAGTCACACAAAAAACATAATCCTCCAGAGTATAACCAGTTAGATTGTCGGGCCAAAAATATGGGGCATTTTCTTTAACAATTTGATACTGATGAAGGAAAAACAACATGAAGATGAACGACGGGCAAAATGTCAATTTCTTAAGCTGAGTTTAACGGGTTTGAATTCAGATTTTTTTTTCTTTGAGATACGTTGCCTAACCAAGGTTAAAGAACCCAGTCTACCCTACTTTTTACCCATAGCATGGAGGTGAAATTTTGGATTCATACCTTTCCCAAAGGTACTAGGCTTATGGGAAATGCAAACAGTCTCCCCTCTCTCTCTCTCTCTCTCTCTCTCTTTCTTATATATATATATATATATATATATATGTGTGTGTGTGTGTGGTGTGTGTGCGTGCGTGCGTGCGTGTGTGTGTTAGGGTTACGATGATATAAATTTAATTGGTTTGAAAATAGCATTGCGAGGAACGGAATATTATCAAGCGCCACTGAAATAAATGTCTATGCTACTCTAACTTGCTTTGACAATGATATTGAACACTCTTTACTAATGAATATAGTAAACCATATATATATATATATATATATATATATATATATATATATATATATATACGAGAAGTGTCAAAAGTCCAAGGTGATCGCATTCGTCGATGTGAGGGGCATTGTCAACTGCGAGTTCTTGCCACAGGGCCAGACAATCAGCCAGTATATCTACACAAAGATACTGCGGCATTTGCTTCGTTCAGTGTGCGAGAAGAAGCGAGAGATGTGGCAGGACAACTGTGGATGCTTCACCATGACAATACACATGCCCAAACTGCCCTGAGTATCCGAGAGTTCCTGGCCCTATTCTCTCGACCTGGCTTCATGTAATTTGTTCCACTTCCCCAAGCTCAAGGCGGTCATCAAGGGAACTTGTTTTGAGGATATGCACGACATCAAAAAGGCCATGACGACAGAGCTCCAGAGAATCCATGAAGAATCCTTTCAGGCGTGCATGCAAACGTGGACAGAGAAGGATGAGAAAGTGCATTAGACTCCAGGGGGTTAATTCGAAGGGATAACTTGTAGTTTGTAGTTTGAATTTGAAATACATTTTTTGTGACACCAGTCCTATAACTTTTCAGACAAACCTCGTATATATATATATATATATATATATATATATATTATATATATATATATATATATCCCGAAAGCAATGTATTATTTATATCTACGTGAATTATGCAGAAATACGTGAATGCGATTCCCTAATTTCAATGCATAAAATAGCCCTATGTAAGTTGACATACCATTAAGATCAATCAATCAATCATATAAATAAATATACGAGACATTATATAAAACCGCTGGGAAGCAAAAGTTTTCTACTACCGAATACATTCTTCCAACAGGCATTAATCTTGGCTATGCATTCTCGTTTGTTTAAATTATCTTTCCCCGATTGTTAATTGTAGTTTCAACCTCAAATCACCCATTGAATATAAATGATTCTTTAGTATTTCTTTCTTATAAAGAAAATATAACTCGTTTTTCTACATCGCTAACCCTTTTGAAGCCATTATTCAGAATCCTTTAACTCTTAAAGACACAGAGGAACATTTGAAGTTTTCTATGACTTTGTCAATGCACAATGCGACGATACGAACGTTGGAAAACTATTGAACTCTTTCAACTGAGCTTGATTCAATACTTATTTTTATTATTATGTAAGTTTTTCCCACCAGAATACCGCGGTTAAATCGAACTTAACGAACCTAAATTCCACAATCGTATGTCACCCCTCCGAAAGGAAAAAAATTCCAAAAATCAGCGAATTAACCGAATTTAATGAAATTTTCAGTGTTGATATATTAATGAATAATAGATATAATGCAAAAGTTATTTTATTAAAAAACTTTTACATTTTTACAGGTCAGTTAACTTTGAACCACGTATCTCTGAGGCGTAACACATATTCCTTTGGGTTGCTTTCTTTCTCTGGTCAATACGGCTTCTGTTCTGCTGGGCTTGGTTGTCTGTACTCATTTCTTTGTTTTTAATAATGAAGCAAGACTTGATTTAATTTGCAAAGACGTCTTTATTAGAAACCCGATGCCTCAACAGGTTTTAATCTCCCGGCGGGAAGATGTCATCTTGGTAACAGATGACCCTCGCGTCTAGTCCTTTCGATTAACAGCCAAAATCTAACTCTCAGCCAGTCACCTTCTCACGCAGCCAATCAGTAATCAACGATTAGGTCAGCGAACAGTCAATAACTGCTGTCAATAACTTTTTCAACGGTTAATGGTAACTTTTTATTTAACATATCGTTATTTAAATCTTAGTACACTAAATGTCATAATTTGTAGGGTACCCATGAATTATGTAACAGTAGTTGTATGAACATTTACCTCCTATCTCGCAAATCATTCAAGAAAGGCGATGAAGACACGCAGGGAACTGCTGGCAAAGTAAGGACAAACTCTCTGTTGGGCGACCGGCAAAATCTTAGATTCTTCAGTTCTGTGCGGACACTATGTGCTGTCTAAATAACGTACTAAATGTGATTGCACATAGAGGTGGATGGCGAGAGTTATTTAAGAGAAATTCGTGCGGTCGGCACGATTTGTTGATTATGATGAATATATTTTCACTTCGATCCAAGCAAATAGATATTGAGCCAGAGGCTTGAAAATAGATTCAACCAACACGTGTCTTTAACCATTCGCTCACATGTTCAAAAATATCTAGTAGCATGAATCAAAACGATAACTCTGCCATTGCTCAACTTAGCTTGTTCCAAGCTAACTACAATTGTTCCAAGCCGTTTAAAAACAGTCAGTTTACCATCCTAGCTCGTGCGTGTACAGAATTTTAGCTCTGCGCCCTTGAGGCAATATACATATCATCGTTCAACTCTGCAAACAGAAAGACTTCGTCTATCATTATAACTCAGCGGCGGTTCCAGCATGTGGCTACCTGATCCTGGGTAATCACAATAATTATTTTTACCCACAGCCCTCATTATGACATTATTGCGTTCTCTATCGTAGTTCTTCTTGTGGTAATCCTCTGATGAGACTCAGGTGAAAACATTGATTTTTGGTAAGGATGAATCCTCTTATTATTGTAATTGTATAATAGATTTTGGGCATCCACAAAACCCTGGTCTTATTATAGTATTTAACTTATTCAACGTCTTTTCTTTTTCTTTTCTTTTTTCTTTTTTATTCGTTTGTTCAGTTGTTTCTTTTTCGGCACCATTTCTCTTCCTAAGGACAAAGTCATCAGTTTTCTAACGAGTTGTATATTTCTTTCATCAATTGTCCTCTGGGGAATATTCGTCATCTTTGGCCTGTCGTAATTACCTGTATTTGTTCCTTTCTTCGCGTTTGTAGATCAGAATCAACTTACCATTCGTAATTCCTCAGGGATTTCTTGGTCCCTTCGCAAATCATTCATTCAATTGTTAAACATTTCATTCATGAATGACTTTAGGGTCGATTGAACCAGAACAGAATTATTGTATTCCATCGTGGCCTGGCGCCATCCAGTTTACGAATTATCTTTGATATCCTCTTAATACATATCCCTGACGATGGGGCTTAGAATAAGCAAGTTTTATCTTTGTCAAAGTTTAACATTGCGGGCTTGATTAAAAGAAGTGAATTTGTAGGTAAATCTCTATATGTGAGGGGGTGAGGGGGTGAGATGGATTTGGAGAGTATGTATGTACGGTCATTACTTTTGATATGTGACGTGGTGTTTAATGGAAGGAGTATATAGTTTCTATACTTATCTTATACTGTTTTACTTATCTCTGGACAGCATCTGGTTAGATTTCTGCAATTCTGTATCTGTTGATAGGCTGACTGGTTTCTATCCGTTCTTCGAGGGGCCTGGAAAACTTGGGTACTCCCTGCGTTCTCCTTGCGTTCGTTGGTAGTTTTTAATAAAGAACACAAGACATTTTTTTCTTAGCTCATTTAGTTTTTTTCATTATCCCAATATGGAGATTTAGATCTTGAACAGATCCACCACCATTGCGATGCGTGTCCTCCAAAAACCCTCGGCCAGACTGGCCAGACATTGCACTCTCTCTTTTACTTTTGTCACTGCTGACACCCTTCGACTAGTTAGAAGCCAACAGGTCAGTCATTCACGTCATCCTTAATAACTAATATATTTTTTCCAAATCTCATCATTTTACAAAAAAAAAACGTTTTTCACTTGGTATGACACTAAACTGCATCTGCATATCTGGTTAGTATGTAGTACTTCTTTGATATTACTCACAGGTCCACACTAGTGGTAGTACATGTTAGGGTGCAATCTATGGATTTAAATATAGATATATTGAAAATGATTCGTGTCATATGGGAATAATTGAAAGGTATTGGCTGATGGTCTTAGTATTCTGACCATGACGTTACCTAAATCTAGAGTTGAGGTTTCTGTTCTGTAGCTCTAGGGAGTGTGAAGTAACCCTTCATTGCCATTACTCCAAGGTCCACTCTGACACGGAGCGGTAGTACCTGTTTGTGTCCCAACAATGGATTAAATATATCTGATTGCACCTTGATATATAACAACTGTACTCAACAAAGAATGAATAAAAGAAAAACATATTCGGCATAAAATAACCAAAGGGTTGACATGCCGAAAACCCCCCCCCAAAAAAAAAAAACAACCAACCAACCAACCAACCAACCAACAAACCAAATATTTCTGAAATTATTTTTTAATATATTCAAAAATTTTTCTTTAATATTTCTAAATATTTAAAAAAAAATCATTCATTTGATATTTTTATCATTTAAAAAAATCATTTAATTTTTTTTGTAATTATTTTTGATATCTTTAAGTATTTTGAAATGATTTTGAAATTATCTTTTAATGTTTTTAGACCTTTTTGTTTAGATATTTTTAAATTAGTTTAATATTTCCAAAAACTATTCTTTCGTATTTTTTAATAAGGATATTGGAAAACTATTTTCTAGTTATATATTGATGCTTAGTGTACAATCAGATTTTGAATCCAGGTGTTATTGAATTCAAATCTTAGCCGTTAGTTCAGGGTTGTTGAAATTCAAAATCCGGACCGATGATTGACGTGAGATAAAGTTTGTGTAACCTTTTCGGTTACGAAAACGGTGGGAAAGAAATTTAGAGTTAGGTAGCCAATCGCGAGCCCTCATAATGTACGGAAGGCTTGATAAGTAGCTCCCCGCATGCGGTTGAGACCTCCCAAGATATGGTCTGCTCCTGAAGTTAATAGAAATGTGATCACCAAAAACTATATGCCTTGCGTTTGTCTCTAAGAACTAATAACAATATTGGCATAATCAAAGAAGCTAGAACCAGAACTATTGTAACACTACGCTCATCTTGTCGGAATTCAAAGATGTGTTAAATACATTTGTTTACTTTACCCTCTCCTTGACGGAATGGCTGAGATGATGATATGTCAACTCTTCGTTACGTCTTTCATTCATTTCCGAACGGAGAGATTTTCGTGTCCACGTTGCTCTTACTTTTAATGGAGTGAATGATGTGTGGATAAAGAAATATCCAATATACTTATCTCTGTACCGGTACTACATCGGAGAAGGTGGAATCCTTGTTGCTGGGCAGCTGTTCAGTTGTTGGTAGTTCTATGATGTCATGGACTCTGGATACCAACTTGGGAATGAGGGATATCTTGCCTTCTACCATTTGGAGTTTTTAATAATAGCAAGAGGCCATTTCTCTTCATTCATGAGTATTTCATTTACCCCAAATTACAACTGCCGAGAGCAAATTTCATGCCATTCTCTTTGACCTCTCACCTCACCTTTCTCTTCTTTGCCACGTACCATTCGCTCATCAATCAAACCACGCCAAATCATCACTTAAAATTTTATTCCACACATCAGGCCACCCTCGTTGCACCACGTCACGCCCTTTACGTAACACTATAGCATCACCAGATGAGCCAACAAAGACCAGAACAAGAAGTAGAAGAAGTTAGAAGGGATACAAGGAAACAAGCCATGAAGACAGCTACTCAGAAAGTAAGTAGACAATTCAATATGTGGTCATTCCCGTCATAATATATACCCAGACAGAGGGGTATACAATATAGAGTTCTAAAAAACTTTTTAATTACGAAATATTTTTTATTCGTTTGGATAAAAACGCACACGGAAGTGTAAGAGATATGAATATGATAAATTGAATTAGTGTCAGAGTTTTCTAAATTACTTTTTCGCTATATATTTATGGATTCGATACTTCCTGGATTCACAGTTAATCAAATGGTGTATTAAAATAGTTGAGACTAATCTATATTTTAGTAAAAAAAAAAAAATATATATATTTTTTTTTTCTTTCTCTTTCTTTCTTTTTCTTTTTCTTTAATTCTTTCTTCTTTTTCTTTCCTTGCTTGTTTTGTTTGTTTTATTTTTCTTCCTTTATTTCCTTCTTTCTTTCTTTCTTTGTTTTTTGACATGCTTCTTACTTTTCTTTCTTTTCTTCTTTCTTTCGTTCTTTTCTCTTTTCTCTTTTTTCTTTTTGTCTTCTTTTTCTTTCTCTTTCATTCTTTCATTTCGCCTTTCTTTGTTTTTTTCTTTCTTTAATTCTTCTTTCTTTCTTTCTTCTTTCTTTTTATTCTTTCTTTCGTTCCTTTCTCTTCATCACTCTTTTTTCTTTTTCCTTTTCTTATTTTTTCTTTCTTTCTTTTTCTTTAATTCATCCGTGATTCTTTAATTTCTTCTTCCTTTATTTTTTCCTTCTTTCCTTTCTTCTTGCTTTTCTTCTTCCTATTTCCTTTTTTCTTTTTCCTTTTCTGATTCCATTTTGAAGTGCCGAGACAGGAAATTATTGAAACAGAGACAGAAAATTGAGAGATGATGAAATATTTTTTTAAAAAGCAAAGATCTTGCCGTATGATCAGAAGATGAATGTTCGGTGTGGGGCGGTTTTAGGATGCAATAAATATAAGGAAAAGAAAAAAAAAATGAGTTAGAAGTCAATAACATTGAGGTATCGTATATTTCTGGAAAGCGCTTAAAGCGAATAAAGATTTCTTGAATAATTTGTTTATTCTAGGTCTTGATAAATGGGAAAGGCGATCCCTCCTATTAGAATATAAGAGTAATTATATCCAGAGGAGAGGAACAGACTGATTCCGGGAATTAGCCTTATTTATATGGACAGCTTGGCAGATTATATATATATATATATATATATATATATATATATATATATATATATATATATATATATATATATATAAACGGTGCGGATGGTGTTTCAGAAAATATCTGCATTCGAACTAAAATAACAAACATAAAATTTAATTAAGATTTGAGTAATTTTATTCAGTGAATCCACCACTGCCTTTATACAAGGTTGAAATCGGTTGCAAGCTCTGATTAACTGATCCTTGTTTAAGTCGGACATAAAATGGAACTATCCAGTCATTAAAGAGTCTTTGATTTCATGGTGATTTTTATTAACTTTTTCTCAACAATGCTCCACCCATAGAAGTTCAATGGATTAAGATCTGGAGAGTTAAAGGGCCAAATGTAAGGTGCTGGAATCGTTTAGTTTGTCAGAATTCCATTCTTGTGTTCATTGAGTCGTGTTGTCATTTTCATTTTCTAATACTTTACATAATATGTACATAAGATCTTGCAATTTTTAGAAAACGTGCAATTTTTAAATCTCCATGATCAGCCGTTAATGCCACAATCACAACATCTTTTTTTCATTTCATTAATTAACGTAGGGTCTGTCACTATAGATTATTTCTTTAATACTTCATACAAATGCCCAAGCCTGATATATGTACCTCCCACAAACGGAGACATATACGAAAATAATCTCATATATATATATATATATATATATATATATATATATATATATATAATTATTATTGTTATTATTTATATTTTTGCTGGAAGGTAGTTACAATGCGTAGATCGTATAAAATTAAATAATTAATGAAAATAATCATGACAAGCGAACTCGGCAAATATCGTCCCCTACGTAGAACATCGTACAGCAGCTGTTTCAACTTTATTAAGTCTCATCAGCGATGTATACTTACGTTTTTCCTCCGACAGAAATCGAAACCGGGAACTCAGAACGCAGAGACAGAGACTTTACCACTGGGCCACCGATACACAGCAAACGATATATGCGAAATTAGCATATATCGTAGGTAAATATCAAGGGTAAATACGTCACTATTACTACTACTATACAAAGCAGAGTGGACGTTGGGAAGATCGCAAATTTTTTAGGCCTATGCTCCGGCATGAGGAATGAGATTAAGTAATTTGTTTTAGAAGCATTGTTGAGTAAAGTATATTATTATTTATATTTTTTGCTTGAAGGCAGTTACAATGCGTATATTGTATAAATTTTACAATTATATATATATATATATATATATATATATATATATATATATATATATATATAGTCTGCGTATGGTATTTGAGGACAGATTTTAGGTTTTCAAAAAAAACTAAATATTAACAGAAAACGTATTTGAACAAAAATAACAAACATAAAATTTAATTAAGAATTGAGTAATTTTATTCAGTGAATCCACCACTGCCTTTATATGAGGTTGAAATCGGTTGCAAGCTCTGACTAACTGATCTTTGTTTATGTCGGACATAAAATTGAACTATGCCAGTCATTAAAGAGTCTTTGGTTTTATGGTAATTTTTATTAACTTCTCTATCAACAATGCTCATATATAGTAGTTCAATGGATTGAGATATGGAGAGTTAGGGGGCCAAATGTGAGTGTGATTGACAGCTACCCATTCTTGTGTTCTTTCAGCATTGTGGGATGAAGCAGAGACTTTTTGCAAGATGTAAGACCTTAAAATGCATGAGTAATTATATCCAGAGTATAGGAACAGACCGTTTGGGAAAAAATCCATTCTAATTGGTTCTAATTAGTCGTAATTTGCAATTAAGTAAAAAATTGACCTATCGTTCACTTGACGTTCTTTCTGTCACTTTCCACCTCTTTATGTATATTTTGATTACTCTATGGTTATGTATGTTAGTTTCTCTATCTGAGTAAAAAGAGTGATTGAGAGGGTGTGAAATTCTGGCTTCATTTATTATTTAAAATAAATTAATTCGCTTTACAAACTTACTTTTCCTTAATCCCAATTATCTACCCAGAGCCAAATGGGTGACCCAACGGGTCACGTTTGGTCATATATATATATATATATATATATATATATATATATATATAATATATATATATATATATGTGGGGGGTGGGGGGTGTCTGTGTATGTGTGTGTGTTTTATAAGTTTTCTTGGTTTTGCTTGTCAAAAAGCGTTTTATAATTTGTTGTATTAAAAAGTTCTTATTTATAAGGGGATTCATATGAAGATTACTTGAACTAGCAAGAATAGGCAACCATCGGGCATCAGTATTTTAGATTTAATTTAATGAAATATTTTTTTATTAAAAAGACTTACGAAATTAGATAAAAACGCATATAAAAAGATTACTTGTCTAATTAGCTTTTAATAAAATCATTCATAGCATTGATTCTAATACGTGTAAAAATAAAACAATAATATTAGAGATCAATAACCTCAATAATTATTTATTAAACCCTGTTTTGTTGAAATCAGTGTGCAAATCAATCACACTATATATTATTGTTGTATATTGAAGATATTTAAAAGAAGGTGAAAACCGAAATAGGGTCTTCCGGTTGGATCGAGGCAGGGAGAAGACGAAAAGAGTAACAAAGGACTTTTTCCGGGTAAAGCGAACAAAGAAGGATGGTAACAATAAGTTCGGAAATAGATTTGTCCGCTGATAAGTGTAACAAAGAAAATGCGTAGGCGTTTGGGATATATAAAAGGAAGTCAGCCAGAGAGTCAGACAGCGGATGGCGAACAGTGAGTGACCGACGCTCACGGTCCGTCGCGGCCAAGGGTGGTGAGACGCCACCAGACACCCCTTTACCGCACCATCCCAGCAGTAGTAGTAGTCATTGTCAACGCTCGCCGCCCACCACGTACAGCCAATGAAAGAAATAAAGTCAAAACTCCTACTATACCCATGTGTTGTGGTTTCTTAAGCCCGACTACGTGACCATATATATAGCAAGGACTACAAACATACATCGCTTTGGGTACAGTGAAAACCCCACTACTTACACGATTTAGAGTAGCGAAGAGGCCGCTACGCAACATATAAAATTTGATGCAAGTATATAACATTATGTAAACCTTTATTTCTTAGCAATATATCAGAAACATTGCAGGATTTAAAACTCACACATAATATGGGTTGTTTTGAGGCAAATCCAACTCAGAGTTTCATAGAGACATCGTTAATAAACAATATTTATTCCAGGTATGAATGATTTTCAATATAAATCAAATACTCATTGATACTGGCGCAATTCCTGAGGGTAATGTGATGTATGCCGTAACGTAGATTCGGTTACAGACAGGCACAGAATCTTCATTATAATAGGATGATCTGGGATTTGAAGTAACTGGTGAAAGAATGACCTCATAACTGAGTCTCCAACGGAAAATTAAGCTGTAATATCGAGATAACGTTTCTACGTAGTAAAAGCTGGAATGACTATTTTTAAACTGGTAACTGGTGCCGCCAAACAATGGAATCCTGTGTAGTGTCGTAAAATCTTGATATTGGTTTTGCTTCAATCGATTTACAATCTCAGACTAAGAATTATGTCGTTCTCGACACTGGCGACTAAGTCTAATGCGATACCATTGCACTCGTTCTTGTTGTTATGTTCTCACTCTACACAGACATTGTGGAAATATCTATGTCAGTCTGTCGGTCTGTCTCTCAATGTCTCTGTCTGTCAGTCTTTCTCTCTCCCCTCTCTGCCTCTCCTTGACTGTTTGTCTGTCTCTCAATATATATATATATATATATATATATATATATATATATATATATATATATATGACTCTAATAATTCAATAAGGCAGAAGTTGCTGAGCTCAAACCTCCAGCGAAATATACTACACATTTTTGTCTGAGTTTTGTTCTTTCATTCCTTGTTTTACCTCATTCTGTCGGATTCATTCCAACCCTCTTTACCTCATATATATATATATATATATATAATATATATATATATATATATATATATATATATATATATATATATATATCATTGCTCTGTTTCTTGTTGGGATGTATAACTCAACTAACATATTATGGAAACATATGTCTGTCGGTCTCTCCTACTGTTATTGTCTGTCTGTCTGTCTGTCTGTCTGTCTCTGTCTGTCTGTCTGTCTGTCTCTGTCTGTCTGTCTGTCTGTCTGTCTCTCTCTCTCTCTCTCTCTCTATATATATATAATATATATATATATATCATAATATATTTATTTGTAGCATTGCACTGTTTCTTAGTAGGATGTTATCCCTCTCCCCACACACCTTTTCTTTAGCCAATCAGAAATCGGCGCATGATTGTCAATCTCTTTTATAAAGGTTATGGTAACTTTCCATCCACAATACCGTCATTTAAATGTTACTACACTATAATCATGATTTGTAGGCAACCCACGAATTGACATTATGTAACACAAGTAAGAAAACCAAAACTACTGGATACTGTACGCGAAGCAAGGATAAACTATGCAAAACGAAAACAGCCTCGTGAAACATTTGAACTCGGGTCGCCGTGTCCATTTCCTACGACGATAACCATTACACCACAAGCAACGATAAAAAGGCATAAAAATCAATTCACACAACTTTAGAAAACTCAATAAATGACATATATTAATTACATTAATATTAATCATTATATTCTCTAAATATCCCATATTTTTCTCTCCTTTTGGGGTTAGCACACGCGCTGAATTAATCAGAATTCGTTTTTCTCATCCATTGTGATTTTTTTTTTCATTCAATGGACTATTCATTGATTTTAATATCTTTTTGGTCGGATCTTTATTTTTGGCATTATTCTGACTTTTATGAGTTTGCAAAAAGGACTCCCGAGTGCGTATTGAAATCAACTTGGAATAATGGACGAATGAGGCTCACATGAATTCTCTTTGGAAAAAGATGAATTCATATTTTTAAGGAAAGGAAAATAAGAATCATGTCTAGACACCGGAATTAGAAACGACCAATAAAAGCGGTGGTCAAAATGGTTGAGTAGTCGATGCACTGCTGTTAAATGGACTGAATTTAAGCACATTCAATACATTAACGATAATCAGATAGATAGATAGATAGATAGATAGATAGATAGATAGATAGATAGATAGATACAAACAATATAAATAGATAGATAGATATTAACCTAATAACACTGGGATATAGACAAATATATAGACGTATACACGGTAACACACATACATATACACATACACACGAACACACACATACACACACACACATAGGCAAAACACACACACACACACACACATAGGCAAACACACACATGCTCACAACACACACACACACACACACACACACACACACACACACATATATATATATATATATATATATATATATAATAAATAACTAAATATATAGTCTGTGACAGAATTCCTTCATTATATATATATATATATAATATATATATATATATATATATATATATATATATATATATATATATATATATGTATGTAAATAAATGGAAGTTAATCCGACAGAATGAATTTAACATTTTGAAAAAACAATTAGTAATTATAATCTACTGACAGAATCTGTTTCGAACCGCTTAGTAGAAGGTCATCATCATCTTCAAAAAAAAAAAAAAAAAAAAATTACCAACACCATAAACTTTTTGAAACTTAACATCTTCTTTCAACTGTGCTGTGGACATGTAAATAACTTCAATAGCTGGATTATATTTTGAACATTTTTGATAATCTCTTACACTTTTTTATATATTTACACCAAACTCTTTTTGAGTTTATTTTTGGATTAAAAAATGCTTCTGTTTTTAAAAATGAAATTTATTTTATTTTTGATACAGAATGCGCATTTGAAAAAAATTCAGGCATTCCAGCGTGTGTTTGTACCCCCTATTCTCTTCCAACGGTTTTTTATCCCTTCTTTCCTTCATATGTTTTGCTCGATGATGATGACCTTCTACTAAGCGGTCGAAACAGATTCTGTCAGCAGATTATAATTACTAATTGTTTTTTCAAAATGTTAAATTCATATATATATATATATATATATATATATATATATATATATATATATATATATATATAATACGTAACAATGTCTCTTCCACCGACACTAACAAAAAAGTAAATCTAATCATTTATTACAAAAAATTTAAAACTACAAATCTTGTCACTCCTCCCCCAAAACTACTCGTCTTAATTAATCAACTCCTTAAAACACATTCATGCCCCCCTCTACCTACCGCAAAATTCTAACCGAAAATACACGCACACTACATAAAGAAAAAAAAACAAACAAAAACTTCAAATAATCGAAGCTTTATATATTCAAACAAAAAAACCTACCTTAAACAAATTAAACTTTGAAGTAAGTCAACATGTACTCAAATGCTTATAATTTTCCGCCTATCCTCCTTCCACTATTCCCCTCCTCTTCTCACAACTTGTGCCCCCCTCCCACAAAAAATCACTACTGCAACGCTCGCTCGAACCACTACCATTCCTACAACTCCCCACTACCAATTGTTATTACCTCCCTCTTCTAATTCCTCGCTACTACTCGTTCTCCTTAAAAACGAGACACGAAACCATACCACGGTTTCCCACCTGATGATGGCAAACTGTATTGCCGAAAGCGCTCGTATCAAAACCTTTGGTGGATGTTACACCAGTTCCACCCCGACACCAAAAAGATGGCCCGAAAATTAGAAAGGCTCAACCAAAAACTCGTCCGACAAGAATTGTCTGTACAGTTCAACAAAACTTGTATAAAAGAAAAAATGTTGTCAAAATACACTTATTATATATATATATATATATATATATATATATATATATATATATATATGATAGTTCTAATGGATTTCTTTTTAAGATTTATACCCGAGAACTTTGCTCATATATAATAGAATAAAACAAAACAATTAGAAATCAATAATACCAAGCACACATTCATTAAAATCAAATTTCTAATATCAATATGCAAATTAGCCTTCCTATTCACAGTATGTTAATAAGGCCAAGTGTATTGATAATGTAAAACAAATTTTATTAATAATTGAGGTTTAAATAAAAATAAAATGAAGAATGTGAGGTAAATGACTTAGGGAATTGTGTCTTGGGTAGTAATGTAGTTTCGGTTACAGACAGACAAAAACACAATCTCCATTATAAGATGTTGCTGACGAAGCAAAATGTCATCGGGGATATTCATCGAAGCCCGGAATCACTTCTTCACTCGATGAAGAATGCCCTGTGAGTCTAACAGATAAGTAACGATAATCACGTTCATCAGAAGGAATTCAACAGAGAGAGGAGATTTTTAGATATCGATACAGAGAGATACTTTGGAACGGTTCGATTTCACGTGGCTTTTGCTATAAGAGATCGAGAAGCCATGTCAAAAGACGAGAGGGCATCTCTTGTGAATCGGCCGGAACTATTGGAATAATCGATACGACGAATGAAACGAGTGACAGAAAAGTAATCATCAACCCTTCATCGATAAAAGGATTTTGATTTTACATCGGATTTTTTCGGATAAGTATCAATATTTCGCATCGATTAAAGGATTATCCTTATTGACTAAGAGATCTTCACAGCGTAGCCATAATATCTTAAATTGGGCGAAATAACGCGGGAAATCTGAAAGCAAAGCATTTTATAGATCGAAGTTCTGAAACTACATTGCATCTGATAGTGAGGCTCAAACTCTGTAGATCTATGAAGTAGACCTATGTTATGTAGCAATGTAGGCCTTACATTGCAATCCAGGTCCTACATTGCCATAACTCGTAGGTACCCTCTAATCTGGAGTAGAGTACCCCCTATGGGTAAAATGTTTTTGTGGTGGATAATTAAGCAACAATCGAACTCGGTATTCAGTTGTGAAGTATTTTCGTCTGAGTAAGAAAACCAAAAAAAACCTTGGTCTAGCACTAGTGAAAAGGGGATATACTCCCTCGCTGTCTGACTGATACCGACATTAGGCTGCCCTGACTACTTTACTTAATTTATTTATTGACTACCCACCAAGCCAAATGTGACACAAGGTGAGGCCTAAACTGGATATAAAAATTGCTTAAAATTCCCCTTTTGGTGTGCCTCAGGCACCGGGCAATAAACACAGTCCTGCCCCTTTTAGGAGAGAGGGATGTGCTGCCTGGAGGAATGCTCCCTCGGAATCAACGAGAAGCATTTCAGGGTTTCGTGAATAGACACTACACTTTGATCTTCTCACGGCAACCTGCTATCAACGTATTTGTTGTTTTTTTGTGGATATAAGGTGTATGCCAGATGGCTACTTCTACTTATAGACTCGCCGATAAGCACGTGACCAACCTATTGTCCAATCACTGGCAGTGCTCTGCTGCTGATATTATTATTTATACTGACTGATTCTAATCTTAGGTACTCACAACCACTTGAATCTTCATGGACGACGGATTATATATCGCTGGACCTTTTTGACACTACGTAGGATTCAAAAACTTAGGACTTATTCATTCACTTACCAAAGGATTCTATAGTAAAGGACTTATTCACTTACCAAAGGATTCTATAATTCAGGACTTACTTACTTATTTACTTTAAGTTCTTTACAACTGGCCAAGGATGGCGGCCAGATACTTAACAGTATGTTCGACTGAAACTGAATGTACCGTATGGCAAAATATATTCACTTGTACGAGTGTAATGATAGGTTGCGTATGTGTCTTTTTGCATTTAGTTACGGAGAACTTGATATTTTGTTTAGTTATTGAATTATATCACTTAATCAGTAAAAAGACTAAATATTGTGTGTTTCTTAATTATAAACATATTAAGGTGTATACGAGATTTCACTGTTGAATGACATTTCTTTTCTGAGTTACTATACGACACGCATATATATATATATATATAATATATATATATATATATATATAGAGAGAGAGAGAGAGAGGGGGGAGAGAGAGAGAGAGAGAGAGAGAGAGAGAGAGATAACTCAACTGACATAACTGGCTCATGACAATATAAATAAAGGTGATTAAATGATATAGATCAATGATTAAAAATCAATTGATTTATGGAACTCTTCATCGTATTTCATAATCAAATACAAAAAGAGATAACGTATTTATAGAATAAACGAATACTTTTCCTCCATATATTAATACTCGTGTCTCTTAAACGTATAACCATTATCATTTTGCAGTATCGTCAAAGATGAAAAGCAAAAATGTAAATCTTGAGTATCTGGTATTGCTTATCTGTTGAATTCTTATGTCTTATGAGTGTTGTCACCTCAGCTAAATAATGGACCAATCCGTTTTTTTATTATAAAGAACGAAAGTGAAGAAAAAAGACTTGCTACAAATAAAAATATAACAAGAAAGAAAAAAATATGGATGAGCACACGAAAGCGATACCACTAATAAGTTTCAATCGAACAAAAGAAAAAGTGTGAGAGAGTTAAAACAAGATTATTATACCTTTTATACATTGAAATATTTCGCAATGGCTCTTAAGTAAATATATCAAACGTTGTAATAATTAAATTATCATATCATACTGTGGTATATCCACAGGTCCTGCTAGTTGTGTATCAATACTGCCACTTCGTTGTC
Organism: Doryteuthis pealeii; assembly: GCA_023376005.1. NCBI lineage: Eukaryota > Metazoa > Mollusca > Cephalopoda > Myopsida > Loliginidae > Doryteuthis > Doryteuthis pealeii. The sequence goes on from CM042141.1 coordinate 132,687,020, forward strand.
GTTACTGTACACGGAATTTACCAGTTTGAATACAGGATTTCCTTCTCATAGACCGGATTCCATACCGAGGTTAACGATCACTGTCCGCCCCTACTATTCACCAAAGCTGGAGGGAGAAGAGTAGGATTGCTACCTTTTCTAAGTGTATTAGCACGATCAACCAAATTCGTCCAGGGTTTGAACTTGAGGCGCCATGTCCATTTCCTGCTCAAGTGTGTTTTTAGCACAGAAATAAGCATTTACTGTTATATGTCACTAAGTAATTTCTGTTGAATACGAACAATTTTGAACAGATTTATCTAACTCAGAGAGGGAACCTAACAGGTAGGAACGTGTCGGCAAGAGTGCAAGGAATTAATTAATGTAGTCAGTAGCAAAGATGTACTGATATCCGGCTACAATATCGTCCGTAATATCTTTAAAGTTAATATTGATGCGGGTGAAAGCTTCTTAATTACTTAAGTGCTTCGGAAGCGTTGGGAAATCTAATTTACTGTATTTTAGTCACCTAAATTCGAAGAGAAGACAACGTAATAACTGGACAAACTCCAACAAATACCTGCTTTCCACGTATACACACACACTAACACACACTTACACACATATGTAAACCCGCCCAACAGGCTGGGGGTTCAGTGGCTTCGGCCCTGGAGCTTTACAAGTTAATAGCGTCGATCCAAGGGGGCTATCCCCCCAGGAAATACCTGCCCCCTTGATTTAAAGTGGCAGGGCTGGGTTTTTTGCCCAGTGTCTGAGGCGCACCCCTTATGGGGGAATGCCGACGGATAGACGCAATTTTCCCCCCCCATGGGCTTCGTTTGGGTGGTCCCACGTTAATAGGGCCTTGTGCCTAACCGTACAAGTGGGGTACGAGGTAAATACAATATAGACCTGCTGGCTGCATCGTACAGAAGGGTTAGATCTCCCCAAACCGTGATGCTTATGGCCAACAATCCAGTTCATGCAACTCCAGTTTTACCTTAATTAGGTTTTGACGGTCAGTTGGATAAGACTCGTTCGGTCAATCGGCTGGTCACATCAAAACCCTGTCACTTATATAATTGTCCCAACCCATTGACTTTATGGCAGCCCCGAAGTTTTTTATAGCAAGCCTCGAACCTTTTCATCATATATGTCTACGAAGGCGGGCTGAGGGTCTGCCATAAAGTCAATGGGTTTGGGTGACAGGGTTTTGAATTGCAGATTGACCGAAACGAGTCTTATCAACTGACCCCTTAAAAACTGAGAGTTTTGCATGAACTGGATGTTTACTGAACCCTTCTGCCAGATAGCTACAGGTCGTAATTTACCCTCGTCACTTGTAAGGCACAAAGGCCCCTAACGTCCGAAGCCATCTGCGTCTATCGGACAGAACTGGCAAAAAAACCAGCCTCTGCCAGCTGGAGTATTTCCTGGGGGGATCGCTTGGATCGACTATTAAAACTTGTTTGAACGGCCACTACATATGTGTGTAAGTGTGTGTTAGTGTGTGTGTTACGTGGAAAAAGCAGGTTTTGTTGAGTTTGTCAGTTTACGTTGTCTTTCCTCTTCGAATTTTAGGTGACTAAAAATACCCCAAGGTTTTAAAATTTAAAGAAATAAAAATTTCCCCCCCCCCCCCAAACCCGGCCCACCCTTTCCGAAGCATAAGTAATTTAAAGAAGCTTTCACCCGCATCAGAGTATTAACTGGTGGTAAAGATATTACGACGATATTGTAGCCGATATCAGTACATCTTTGCTAACTGTACTACATTAATTAATTCCTTGCACCTCTTGGCCGCGACACGTTCCTAAACCTGTTAGGGTTCCTCTTCTGATTAGATAAATCTGTCAAATTGTTCGTATTCACGAATATACTTAGTGACATATAAAGTAAAATGCCTTATTTTCTGTGCTAAAAACACACTTGAGCAGGAAGGACATGGCGCCTCAAGTTCAAAACCCTGGAGAAATTTGGTTGAATCCGTGCTAATACACTTAGGAAAAGGTAGCAATCCTACTCTTCTCCTCCAGCTTTGGTGAATAGTAGGGCGGACAGTGATGTTAACCTCGTATGGAATCCGTCTTGAAAGAAATCCTGTATTCAAACCTGGTAAATTCCGTTACAGTACGACAAGAGTGGCAGTATTGATACACAATTCTAGCAGGATACCTGTGGATATATCCACAGTATGATATGATAATTTAATTATTACAACCGTTTGATATATTAGCTTAAAGCATTGCGAAATATTCAATGTATAAAGGTATAATAACTTGTTTTAACTCTCTCACACTTTTCTTTTGTTCGATTGAAACTTATTAGTGGTATCGCTTTCGTGTGCTCACCATATTTTTTTTTTCTTTCTTTGTTATATTTTTATTTGTACAAGTCTTTTTCTTCACTTTCGTTCTTTATAATAAAAAAACGATTGGTCCATTATTTTAGCTGAGGGACACCACTCATAGACATAAGAATTCAAAGATAATGCAAATACCAAATACTCAAGATTTACATTTTTGCCTTTTCACTTTGACGAAATACTGCAAAATGATAATGGTTATATCGTTTAAGAGACACAGTATTAATAATGGAGAAAGTATTCGTTTATTCTATAAATACGTTATAATCTTTTTGTATTTGATTATGAATTACGATGAAGAGTTCCATAAATCAATTGATTTTAAATCATTGATCTATATCATTAATCACTTTATTTATATTGTCATGAGCCAGTTATGTCAGTTGAGTTAATCTCCTCTCTCTCTTCTCATCTCCTCTCCTTCTCTCCCCCCTCTCTCTCTCTCTCTCTCTATATATATATATATAGATATATTATATATAATATATATTACTATGCGTAGTCGTTAGTAACTCAGAAAAAAGAAATGTCATTCAACATAACTCTCGTATACACTTAATATGTTATAATTAGAAACACACAATATTTATCTTTTGGACTGGATTAAGTGATATGAAATTCAATAACTAAACACCAACTATCAAGTTCTCCGTAACTAAATGCAAAAAGAACATACGCAACCTATCATTACACTCCGTACAAGTAAAGTATTTTGCCCACTACGGTCTTCAGTTTCAGTCGACATACTGTTAAAAGTATCTGCCGCCATCCTTTGGCCAGTTGTAAAGAATAAAGTAAATTTTAAGTAAGTAATCCTGAATTATAGAATCCTTTGAAGTGAATAAGTCCTTTACTGATAGAATCCTTTGGTAAGCTGAATGAAATAAGTCCTAAGTTTTGAATCGTACGTATGTCAAAAAGGTCCAGCGATATACTAATCCGTCGTCCATGAAGATTTCAAGTGGATTGTGATACCTAAGATTAAGAATCATCATATAAAATAATAATCTGCAGCAGCAGAGCACTGCCAGTGATTGGACAAATAGGTGTCACGTGCCTTATCGCGAGTCTATAAGTAAAGTAGCATCGGCATACACCTATATCCACAAAAAAACAACAATAGTTGATAGAGGTGCCGTGAGAGATCAAGTGTAAGTTCTATTCACGAAACCCCCCTGAAATGCTCTCGTTGATTCCGAGGGAGCATTCCTCCAGGCAGCAACATCCTTCTCGGTGGTGGGCGCCTGGCGGGGGGGGTCTGTGTTCGGGTGCTTCGTCGTGGTCCTGGGGTGGGCGGGTTGTGTGTTGGTGGGTATTGTGTTTGTGGGGCGTGTGTTGGGTTTTGGCCGGGTGTGTGTTGTGGTGGTTGGTTGCGTTTCGGGAGGTGTTGTGGGTTTTGGGTTCCGCGGTCTGGGGGGGGTTGTGTGTGTGTGGTTTTTTTTTGGGTGTTGGGTTGTTGTTCTGGTTTCTTCGGGTGGTGTTGTGTTGGTGTTGTGTGTTTTGTGGGCGTTGTGGTCGTGTTGTTCTGGCTTGGTTGTTGTGGGGTGTTGGTGTGGTGGTGGTTTGTTGTTGTTGGTGGTGGTGTGGTGGTTTGGTTGGTTTGGTGGCCCCTGTTGGGGGGGCTGGTTGTGTTGCGTTGGTTGGCGTGGTTGGTGGTTGGGCTCTCTCCTTAAAAGGGGCAGGACTGTGTTTGCGGTGCCCTGAGGCACACCAAAAGGGAATTTAAGCATTTTTATCATCCAGTTTAGGCCTCACCTTGGTGTTCACATTTGCTTGGTGGTAGTCAATAATAAATTAATAATAGTAGTCCCAGCAGCCTAATCGTCGTGATCATCAGACAGGCGAGGGAGTAATCCCTTTTCCACCACTAGTGCTAATGCATCCCACCCGGGGGGTTTTTTTTGGCTTTTCTTAAACCAGCACGAAAACTACTTCACACTGAATACGAGTTTCGAGTTGTTGCTTAAATTATCACCACAAAAACATTTTACCCATAGGGGTACTCTACTCCAAGATTAATGAGGTACCTCGAGTTATGGCAATGTAAGGACCTGGATTGGCAATTGTAAGGCCTACATTGCTAACATAACATAGGTCTCTTATAGATCCTACAGAGTTTGAGCCTCACTAATCAGATGCAATTAGTTTTCAGACTTCGATCTAGAAAATGCTTTGCTTTCAGATTTGCCCGCGTATTTTCGCCCAATTTAAAGATATTAATGGCTACGCTGTGAAGATCTCTTAGTCAAGATAAGGATAAATCCTTATAATTCGAGACGAAATATTGATGACGTTAATCCGAAAATCGCGATTAAATCAAAATCCTTTTATCGATGAAGGGTTGAGATTACTTGTTCCTGGTCACTCGTTTGCGATTCGTCGTAGCGCATATTCCAATAGGTTTCGGCGTCCGATTCACATCAACAGTATGATGCCCCCCGTCTTTGACTCATGCGCTTCTCGATCGTCTTATAGCAAAAGCACGTTGAAAATCGAACCGTTCAAAGTATCTCTCTGTATCGAATCTAAAATCTCCTGCTCTCTGTTGAATTCCTTCTGAGGGGGACCCGATTATCGAACTTATCTGTTAGACTCACAGGGCATTTCTTCATCGAGTGAAAGAGGTGATTCGCGGCTCGATGAATATCCCCGATGACATTTTGCTTCGTCAGCAACATCTTATAAATGGAGATTGTGTTTTGTTGTCTGTCTGTAACGCCGAAACTACATTGACACCCAAAGAGACAATTTCCCTAAGTATTTACCTCACATTCTTCATTTATATGTTTTATTTAAAACCTCAATTATTAATAAATTTGTTTTACCATTAATCAAATACACTTGCTTACTTAACATACTGTGAAATAGAAGGGGCTAATTTTGCAATATTGAATATAGAAATTTGATTTAATGAATTGTGTCTTGGTATTATTGGATTTCTAATTGTTTGTTTATTCTATTATATATACAAGTTCGTCGGTATACATCTTAAAAAGACTCCATTAGAACTATCAATATATATATATATATATATATATATAATACTATAGAGAGTGAGAGAGTAATAAGTGTATTTTGCACAACATCTTTTTCTTTTATACAAGTTTTGTTGAACTGTCAGACCATTCTTGTCGGACGAATATTTTGGTTGAGCCTTCTAATTTTCGGGCCTCTTTTGGTGTCGGGGTGGAACGGTGTAACATCCACGCGAAGAGTTGATACGATCGCTATTCGGCAGATACAGTTGCCATCCATCAGGGTGAACCCGTGGTATGGTTTCGTGTCTCGTTTTTAGGAGAACCGAGTAGTAGCGAGGAATTAGAAGAGGAGGTAATAAAAATTGGTATGGAGTTGTAGGAATGGTAAGTGCTTTCGACGGCGCTTGCAGTAGTGATTTTTTGGTGGGAGGGGGCACAGAGTTGTGAGAAGAGGAGGGAATAGTGGAAGGAGGATAGGCGGAAATTAAAGCATTTGAGAATGTGACGTTCACTTCAAAGTTTAATTTGTTTAAGGTAGGTTTTTTTTTTTTGAATTATAAAGCTTCGATTATTTTGAAGTTTTTGTTTGTTTTTTATTTCTTCTTATGTAGTGTGCGTGTATTTTCGGTTAATTTTGCGTAGGTAGAGGGGCATGATGTGTTTAAGAGTTGATTAATTAAGACGAGTAGTTTTGGGGAGGAGTGACAAGATTTGTAGTTTTAAATTTTTTGTATAAATGATAGATTTACTTTTTTCGTTAGTGTCGGTGGAAGAGACTGTTACGTATTATATATATATATATACTATATAATATATATATATATATATATATATATATGATATATGAGAAGTTTAACATTTTGAAACAAACAATTATAATTATAATCTGCTGACAGAATCTCGTTCGACCGCTTAGTAGAAGTCCATCATCATCGAGCAACAACATATGAAGAAAAAGGGATAAAACCGTTGAAGAAAAGGGTACAAACACACCGCTGATCCTGAACTTTTTTCAACATGCGCATTCTGTATGCAAAAATAAACTAATGTGTCATTTTAAAACCGAAGCATTTTGTTAATCCAAAAATAAACTCAAAAAGATTTGTGTAAATATATAAGAAAGTGTAAGAGATTAAAAAAATGTCAAAATATAATCCAGCTATTGAGTTATTTACATGTCCAGCGAGCAAGTTGAAAGAAGATAAGTTTCAAAGAAGTTTAAGGTTTGTATTTTTTTTTTTTTTTTTTTTGAAGATGATGATGAGCCTTACTCTAAGCGGTCGAAAACAGATTTCTGTCAGTAGATATACATTACTAATTGTTTTTTCAAAATGTTAAAATTCATTCTGTGCGATTAAAACTTCCATTTTATTTACCATACATATATAATATATATATATATATATATATATATATATATATACTATATATATATATATATATATATATAATGAAAGGAATTCTGTAACAGACATATAATTAGTTATTTATTCTAATATTAATATATACTATAATATATATTGTGTGGGTTGTGTGTGTGTGTGTGTGTGTGGTGTGTGTGTGTTGTGAGCATGTGTGTGTTTGCTTATGTGTGTGTGTGAGCATGTGTGTGTTTGCTATGTGTGGTGTGTGTATGTGTGTGGTCGGTGTTGTGTATAGTAATGTGTGTTACCGTGTCCTACGTCTATATTGTCTATATTCAGTGTTATTAGGTTAATATCTATCTATCTAATTTAATATGTTTGTATCTATCTATCTATCTATCTATCTTATCTACTATCTATCTATCTATCTATCTGATTATCGTTAATGTATGTGAATGTGAAGAGTCAGTCCATTTAAACAGCAGTGCATCGACTACTCAACCATTTGGACCACCGCTTATTGGTCGTATCTAATTCCGGTGTCTATAGACTGATTCTTATATTTCCTTTCCTTAAAAATATGAATTCACTTTTCCAAAGAGATTCATGTGAGCCTCATTCGTCATTATTCCAAGTTTATCCAATACGCACTCGGGAGTCCTTATTTTGCAAACCTCATAAAAGTTGCAAGAATAATCCAAAAATAAAGATCCGACCAAAAAGATATTAAAATCAATGAATAGTCCATTGAATAAAAAAAAAATCACAATGGAATGTAGAAAAACGAATTCTGGGATTAATTCCGCGCGTGTGCTAACCCAAAAGGAGACGATAAGAATGTGATATTTAAAATATAATGATTAATATTAATTAATTAATATATGTCATTTATTGAGTTTTCTAAAGTTGTGTGAATTTGATTTTTATGCTTTTTTATCGTTGTTGTTGTGTTAATGTTATCGGTCGTAGGAATGGACACGGCGTACCCGAGTTCAATGACGGGCTGTTTTCGTTTTGCATAGTTTTATCCTTGCTTCGCGTACAGTATCCAGTAGTTTGGTTTTCTACTTGTGTTTACATAATGTCAATTCGTGGGTGCCTACAAAATCATGATTATAGTGTACGTAACATTTAAAGTGACGGTATTGTGGATGGCAAGTTAGCCATGAAACCTTTATAAAAGAGATTGACAATCATGCGCGATTTCTGAATTGGCTAAAAGAAATCAGGTGTGTGGGAGAGAGGATAACATCCTACTAAGAAACAGTGCAATGCTACAAATAAATACTTTAATGATTATATATATAATATCTATTATATATATAGAGAGAGAGAGAAGAGAGAGAGACAGACAGACAGACAGACAGACAAGAGACATGACGACAGACAGACAGAGACAGACAAGACAGACAGACAGACAGACAATAACAGTAGCGAGAGACGACAGACATATGTTTCCATATATTTAGTTGAGTACTTAACATCCCAAACAGCAAACAAGCAATGATAATATAATATATACGTATATAATATCTATATATATATATATATATATAATATATAATAATATATAATGAGGTAAAAGAGGGTTGGAAGAATCCGACAGAATGGCAGGTAAACAAGGAATGAAAGAACAAAACTCAGACAAAATGTTAGTATATTTCGCTGGAGGTTGGGAGCTCAGCAACTTCTGCTTATTGAATTGATTAAGTCATATATATATATATATATAGTATATATATAGTATATATATATATATATTAGTAGTATTTGGAGAAGGACCAGACAAAGCAGTCTAAGGAGAGCAGAGGGGGAGAGAGAAAGACTGACAGACAGAACCATTGAGAGACCAGACCGTATCAGCTGACATACGATATTTCCACAACTGTCTGTGTAGAGTGAGAACATAACAACAAGAACAGCAGTGCAATGGTATGCATTAGACTTAGTCGCAGTGTCGAGAACGGACATAATTCGTTAGTCTTGAGATTGTAATCAGGTTGAAGCAAAACCAGATATCAAGATTTTACGACAGCTGGCCACAGGATCGCATTGTTTGGCGGGCAACCAGTTACCAGTTTGAGACAGATAGTCATTCCAGCTTTTACTACTAGAAACGTTATCTCGATATTACAGCTTAATTTTTCCGCTTGGAAGACTCATTATGAGGTCATTCTTTCACCAGTACTTTCAAATCCCAGATCATCCTATTATAGATGGAAGATTCTGTGCCTGCTGTAACCGGAAATCTACGTTACGGGAGTACATCACATTACGCCTCAGGAATTGCGCAGTTATCAATCGATATTTGATATTTGAAAATCATTCATACTGGATATAATATTGTTTTATTAGCGATGTCTCTATGAAACTCTGAGTTGATTGCCTCAAACACCCATTTATGTGTAAGTTTTAAATCCCTGCAATGTTTCTGAGAGTATGTGTTTGTTCTAGAAATAAAGGTTTCATAATGTTTAATAATACTCGTGCATCAAAATTTATATGTTGCGAGCGGCCCTCTTCGCTACTCTAAATCGTGTAAGTAGTGGGGTTTCACTGTACCCAAAGCGATGTATGTTTGTGAGTCCTTGTCTATAATATATGGGTCACGTAGTGGGCTTAACGAACAACAACACATGGGTATAGTAGGAGTTTTGAGCTTATTTCTTTCATTGCTGTACGTGGTGGGCGGCGAGCGTTGGACTAATGGACTACTATACTGCTGGGATGGTGCGGTGAGAAGGGTGTCTGGTGGCGTCTCACCTACCCTGGCGCGACGGACCGGAGCGTCGGTCACTCACTGTTGCGCCCATACCGCGTCTGACTCTCTGCTGACTTCCTTTTTATATATCCAAAAACGGCTACGCATTTCTTTGTTACGACTTATCAGCGGACATAATCTATTCCGAATCTTATGTTACCATCCTTCTTGGTTCGCTTAACCCGAAAAATCCTTTTGTTACTGCTTTCGTCTTCTCCCCGCGCGAGTGCGCGAGAGCGTGAAGACCCTATTCGGTTACTTCTTTTATCTTCATATACACAATAATATATAGTGTGATTGATTTGGCACACTGATTTCAACAAACCCCAGGGTTAATAAATAATTATTGAGGTTATTGATTCTCTAATAGTTATTGTTTTTTTTTTACACGTATTAGAACAATGCTATAATGATTTATTAAAAGCTAATTAGACAAGTAATCTTTTTATATGCGTTTTTATCTAATTTTCGTAAGTCTTTTTTTAATTGCCAAAAGATGATTTCATTAAATTAAAATTAAAATACTGGGATGGCCCGATGGTTGCCATTCTGGCTGAGTTAATTGTAGGATCTCATATGAATCCCTTATGAGAATAAGAACTTTTTAAATACAAGGCGAATGTATAAAAAGCGCTTTTTGACAAGCAAAACCAAGATAAAACTTATAAAAACACAGCACACATACACAACACCCCCCACCCCGCAGCGAGTATATATATAATATATATATATATTATATATATAATATATATATATATATAATTATATACCAAACTGACCCGTGGTGGGTCACCCATTTGCTCTGGGTAGATGAATTGGATAAGGAAAAGAGTTTGTAAGCGAATTAAATTATTTTAAATAATAAAGTGAAATGCCAATTTTTCAACAGGCCCTCGTCGAATCACATCTTTTTGACTCAGATAGAGAAAGCCTAACATACATAACATATAGAGTAATCATGAGATATACATAAAGAGGTGGAGAAGTGACAGAAAAGAACGTCAAGTGCAAACGGATAGTCTATTTTTTACTTAATTGCAAATTACGACTAAATTAGAACAAATTAGAGAGAGTGTGCGAGAGAGCGTCTGTTCCTATACTCTGGATATAATTACTCATTGCATTTTAGTCTACATCTTGCAAGTTCTGCTTATCCCACAATGCTGAAGAACCAAGAATGGGTAGCTGTCAATCACACTCACATTTGGCCCTAACTCTCCCATATCTCAAATCCATTGAACTACTATAAAATGACATTGTTGAATAGAGAAGTTAATAAAAATTACCATAAAAACCAAAGACTCTTTAATGACTGGCATAGTTCAAATTTTAATGTCCGACATACAAAGATCAGTTAGTCAGCAGCTTGCAATCCATTTCACTCATATAAGGCAGTGGTGGATTCACTGAATAAAATACTCAATTCTTAATTAATATTTTATGTTTGTTATTTTTGTTCAAATACCGTTTCTGTTAATATTTAGTTTTTTGAAACCAAATCTGTCCTCACAAATACCGATACGCAGACTATATATATATATAGAGGGTATATATAATAATATATATATATATTATATATATTATATAATTGAAAATTTTAATACAATATACGCATTGTAACGCGTGTGCGAGAGAGAAATATAACCTAATAATATACTTTCCTCAACAATCTTCTAAAAAACAAATTAACTTATCTATTCCTCATGCCGGAGCTATAGGCCTTAAAAAATTTGCGATCTTCCCCAACGTCCACGTCTGCTTTTGTATAGTAGTAGTTAATATGACGTATTGAGCGCGTTGAATTTAACCTACGATATATGCTAATGGTCGCATATATCGTTGCTGTTATCGTGGCCGCAGTGGTAGAGAGTCTCTGTCTCTGTCGTCTGAGTTCCCAGGTTTCGATTTCTGTCGGAGGAAAACTAAGTATACATCGCTGATGAGCTAATAAAGTTGGAACAGCTGGGCTGTAGCGATGTTCTACGTAGGGGAGATATGTGCGATGTTCGGTTTCATATTAATTTCATTAATTATTTAATTTGTTATACGACTACCGCATTGGTATCTACCTGCCAGCAAAAATATAATATAACATAATAATATATATATATATATTATATATATAATATATATATTATGAGAATATTTTTCGTATATGTCTCCTTTGTGGGAGGTACAATATCAGGCTTGGGGCATTTTGTATGAAGCCATTAAAGAAATCAATTCTATAGTGACAGACCGCCTACGTGAATGTAAATGAAATGAAAGATTTGTGAGTGGCAGAGTGGTAATCGGCTGATCATGGAGATTTAAAAATTGCACGTTTTCTAAATTGCAGATCTATGTAACATATTATGTAAAGTATTAGAAAAAATGAAAAATACAAAAACTCAAATGACCAAGATGGAATTCTGACAAACTAAACGATTCCAGCACCTTACATTTGGCGCTTAACTCTCCAGAATTATCCATTGAAACTTCTATGGGTGGACATTGTTGAGAAAAAGTTAATAAAAATCACCATGAAATCAAAGACTCTTTAATGACTGGATAGTCCATCATGTCCGACTTAAACAAGGATCAAGTTAATCAGAGCTGTGCAACCGATTTCAACTGTATAAAAGGCAGTGGTGGATGTCAGCTGAATAAAAGTTACTCAATATCTTAATTAAATTTTATGTTGTGTTGTATTTTAGTTCGAATGCAAGATATTTTCTGAAACACCATCCGCATCGTTTAATAATATATATTATATATATTTATATATATATTATATATATATATATATATATATATTATATATATAATCTCCAAAGCTGGTTCCATGATAAATAAAGGCTAATTCCCGGTAAGTCAAGTCTGTTCCTGCGGTCCTCTGGATATAATTACTCTTGAGTATTCTAATAGGAGGGATCGCCTCCCATTTATCATGACCTGAATGAAACAAATTATTCGAAGGAAATCTTTATTTCCTGTAAGCGCTTTCCAGAAATATTAACGATATCCTCAGGATGTTATTGGACTTCAACATCGATTTTTTTTTTTTTCTTTTTCGCCCTATATATTGCATCCAAACCGCCCCACACCGAACATTCATCTCTGATCATACGCAAGATCTTTTTTTAAAAAAAATTTTCATCATCTATTTCCTGTCTCTGTTTCAATAATTTCCTGTCTCCGGCACTCAAATGAGATCAGAAAATGGAAAAGAAAGGATAGGAAGAAGAAAAGCCAAGAAGAAGAAGAAGGAAAAAATAAAGGAAGAAAGAACTTAAGAATCACGAGTGAATTAAAGGAAGAAAGACAAATAGAAACGAAAAAGAAAAGTATGAAGGAAAGGAACGAAAAAGAATAAAAGAAAGAAGAAAGAAAGAAAGAAGAATTAAAGAAAGAGAAAACCAGCAAGGCCGAAATGAAAGAATGAAAAGAGAAAAAGAGACAAAAAGAAAAAGAGAAAAGAGAAAAGAACCGAAAGACAGAAAAAAGAAAGAAAGTAAAACAATGTCAAAAAGAAAGAAAGAAGAAAGAAGGAATACGAAGGAAGAAAAATAAACAAACAAAACAAGCCAAGGAAAGAAAAAGGGAAGAAAGAATGTAAAAGCAAAAGAAAAAGAAAAGAAAGAGAGAGAAAAAAAAAATATATATATTTTTTTTTTTTTTACTAAAATAATAGATTACTCTCAAACTATTTAATACAAACATTTGATTAACTGTTTGAAGTCCAGGAAGTATCGAGTCATAAATAGTATAGCGAAAGTAATTAGAAAACTCTGACACCTAATTCAATTTATCATATTCATATCGTCTTACACTTCCGTGTGCGTTTTTGATCCAAACATAAAAAATATTTCGTAATTAAAAAGTTTTTTTAGAACTCTATATTGTATACCCTCTGTCTGGGTATATAGTATACGGAAATGACCACATATTGAATGCTACTTACTTTCTAGTAGCTTGTCTTCCATGGCTTGGTTCTTGTCCTTCTAAAGCTCTTCTACTTCTTGTGCTGTGTCTTTGTTGGCTCACTGTGATGCATTGTGTTACGTAAAGGGCGTGACGTGTGCCAACGAGGGTGGGCCTGATGTGTGGGAATAGAACATTTAAGTGATGATTTGGGCTGTTTGATTTGATTGAGCGAATGGTCACGTGATCTATAAATAAGATGAAAGTGAGTAGAGTCAAAGAGAAATGGCAGTGAAATTTGCGTCTCGGCAGTTGTATTGGGTAAATAGAAATACTCATGAGATGAAGAAGAAATGCCTGCTGGCTATGTATTAGAAACTCAAATGGTAGAAGGTAAGATCTCCTAATTCCCAAGTTGGCCGTCCAGATTCCATGACAATCATATGAACTGCCCAACAATCTGAACAGCTGCCCAGCACAAGGATCCACTTCCTCCGCCTGTAGTACGGTAAGAGATAGTATGGATATTTCGTTTATCCACACATCATTTCTACTGCCATTAAAATATAGAGTCAACGTGAACACGAAAATCTCTCTGTTCGGAAATGATTGGGGATAAGCACGTAACGAAGAGTACCATGGTCATCATCTCCATCCCATTCCTGACAAAGAAGGTAAAATAAACAAATGTATTTAACACATCTTTCATTTCGACAAGGAGAGCTGTAGCGTTAAATAGTTCTGGTCTGGTTTTGATTATCAATATTGTTAGTTAGTTCTAGAGATCAAAGCAGGCATATATTTTGTTGTGGATCAATTTCATTAACTTCAGTGACCAGGTACAAACATCTTTGATGTTCAACTCCGCATGCGGAGCTGCTTATTCAAGCCTTCTCGTTAATTATGCAGGCTTCAGTGATTGGCTACCGTATCCTAAATTTCTTTCCCAACCGTTTCGTATCTGATAAAGGTTTACGCAAAACTTTATCTCACGGTCAATCATTCGGTCGCGATTTTGAATTTCAACAGACCCTGACTAAACGGCTAAAGATTTGAATTCAATAGAGCGAGCGCGTGAGAAAGAGTCTGATTGTACACTAACATCAATATAATAACTAGAAAATTAGTTTTCCCAATATCCTTATTATGAAATAAAAGAATAGTTTTGGAATATTAAACTAATTTAAAAATATCTAATACAAAAAGGTCTAAAAACGATTAAAAGATAATTTCAAAATCCATTTTCAAATACTAAGATTATCAAAAATAATTACACAACATTAAATGATTTTTTTAAATAAAAATATCAAATGAATACCTTTAATTTTTTTAAAGTAGTTTAGATGTTGCTTTGTTTGTTTTTTGTTGTTACGGCATTATCAAACCTCAGTGGTCATTGTAATGCGCGGATAAGTTTGAAAATCAAATCAATTCTTATGGATATAGCAATTTTTTTATAAATACTTATTGTGGTTCGATTTAACCCATAGATGGTGACGCCTAACAGTACTACCTACTTCGGTCCAGAGTGGAAACAGGGGAGCAATGGGTGATTGAATGGGGGTGCTCCACATTCCCAGAGACCTCCAAACTGAACCTCACCATCGGATAGGAGTTTTAAATGTCATCTCTCCAGGACAGTATGAGCCACAGCCACCACCTTCTAGCACCCATTATGATAAAAAGGATGGGCTTGCCATAAGGGCATAGGGTTGGAAAAATTATATATTAAATATTTAGAAATTATTAAAGAAGAATCTTTGAATATATAAAAGTGAGATTTCTGAATATTTGGTTTGTTGCTTGGTGTGTGGTTGGTTTTGTTGGTTGTTTTTTTTTACCGGAACTATGTTTTTTATCTATTATTCAATGTCTTGTTGAGTACGATTGTTATATATGAAGTGCCCAATTCAGCTATATTTAAACCCATTGTTGGGACTTCAAACCGGTTCACCACTCCGTGTCAGACGGCATGCGTTGAGGTAGTTGCAATATAAGTGTCACTTCACACACCCCAAGAGCTCCAGAACAGAAACCTCATACTCTAGATCTTAGGTAACGTCAATGGTCAGAACGACTAAGACCTCAGGCCGAGATACCTTTCGATTATTCCCATATGGCATCGAATCAGTTCAGACAGTATGCTATATTTAAATTCATAATTGCACCGCGTAACATCACTACTACTAGTGGACCTGTGAGTAATCTCAAGAATGAAGTATACATCATTGCTAACCAGATATGCAGATGCAGTTTAGGTGTCATATGCCAGAGTCAAAACGTTTTTTTTGTGTGGGGGCGTTTGATTTTCGCTTTTGTAAAATGATGAGATTTGAAAACAATATATTAGTTATTAAAGATGACGTTGAATGACTGGACCTGTTGCTCTAACTGGTCGGAAGGGTGTCAACAGTGAAAAAGTGAAAGAGAGATGCAATGTCTGGCCAGTCGAGTGATTTTGGAGAGAGCCCTCGCAATGCGGTGGATCTTCTAAGACCTACAATCTCCAATTTAGGATTATGAAAACAATTAATTAAATGAGCTAAGAAAAAAGAATGTCTTATGCTCGTTATTAACAACTACCAACGGACCGCAAGGAGAACCCAAGTTGTCCAAACCCTGAAGAACGGATAGAACACCATCGCCGATCAACAGATACAGATGCCAGAAACTAACGCAGGTGCCATCCAGAGATAAGTAAAACAGTATAATATAAGTAAGAGAGAGCGAGAGAGTGCCTTCCATTAGACACTACGTCACATATCAAAAGTAATGACCGTGAACATACGACACTCTCCAAATCAATTCTCACCCCCTCACATATAGAGATTTACCTACAATTACACTTCTTTAATCGAGCCCGCATTGTTAACTTTGGACAAAGAATAAAAACTTGTCTTATTCTAACCATGCTCAGGATAGTGTATTAAGAGATATCAAAGGGAATAATTCCGTAACTGGATGGCGCCAGGCCACGATTGGAATACCATAATTCTGTTCTGGTTCATCTGACCCTAAAGTCATTCATGAATGAATGGTTTAACAATTGATATGAATGATTGCGAAAGGGAGCAGAGAGAGAGCGCAGGAGAATTAACGATATGGTAAGTTGATCTGATCTACATTAACGCGAAGAAAGAACAATGCAGGTATTACGACAGCCAAAGATACGATATATTCCCCGAGGACCAATTGATGAAAGAAATATTACAACGGTTAGAAAACTGATGACTTTGTTCTTAGGAAGAGAATGGTGCCGAAAAAAGAAACAACTAACAACGATAAAAAGAAAAAGAAAAGAAAAGAAAAAAGACGTGAATAAGGTTAAATACTGAACACAAGATCAGGCGTTTTTGTGGATGCCAACAATCTATGAGAGAGCAATTACAATAATAAGAGGATGTCATCCTTAACCAAAAATCGAGAGTGTGCGACGTGAGTGCATCAGAGTTACCAACAAGAAGAACTACGATAGAAGAACGGCAATAATGTCCATAAATGAGGCTGCTGGGTAAAAGGATTATTGTGATTACCCAGATAGGTGCCAGCATGCTGGAACGCGCCGCTGAGTTTTATAATGATTAGACAATGTCTTTCTGTTTGCAGAGTTGAACGATGATCATGTATATTGCCTCAAGGGCGCAGGCTAAAATTCTGTCAACACACGCACGAGCTAGATCGTAAACTGACTGTTTTTAAACGGCTTGGAACAATTGTAGTTAGCTTGAACAAGCTAAGTTGAGCATAGCAAGTTATCGTTTGAATTTTCATTACTAGATATTTTGGAAACATTGGAGCGAATGGTTAAAGCACGTGTTGTTGAATCCTATTTTCAAGCCCTCTGGCTCAATATCTATTCGCTGATGAAGTGAAATATATCCCTCATATCACAAATCTCGTGCCGAACCGCACGAATTTCTCTTAAATAATTCTCGCCATCCACCTGCTAGTGTGCAATCACATTTAGTAGCGTTAATTGTAGAACGCACATAGTGTCGCAAACAGAACTGACAGAATCCTATGTTTCCCGGTCCACGAGAGGTTTGTCCTTACTTTGCCCAGCAGTTCCCTGCGTGCTTCATCGCGCTTTCTTGAATGATTGGGGTCGAGAAGTCAGGAAGGTAAATGTTCATACAACTACTGTTATCATAATTCATGGGTTACACTACAAATTTATGACATTTAGTGTACTAAGATTTAAATGAACGGATACTGTTAATAAAAATTACCATTAACGTGAAAAAGTTATTGACAGCAGTTATTGACTGTTCGTCTGATAGTTCGTTGATTACTGATTGCTGCGTGAGAATGGAACTGGGCTGAGAGTTAGATTTTGATGTTAATCGAAAGGAGCTAGACCGGCGAGGGTCAATCTGTTACAAGATGACTCTTCCCGGCCGAGATTAAAACCTGTTGAGGCATCGGGTTCTAATAAGACTCTTTGCAAATTAAAACATCGTCTTGCTTCATGTATTAAAAACATAAGAAATGAAGTACAGACAACCAAGCCAGCAGAAGCAGAACCCGTATTGACCAGAGAAAGAGAAGCAACCAAAGAATATGTGTTAACGCCTCAGAGAATACGTGGTTCAAATTAAACTGACCTGTAAAATTAAAGTTTTTTAATAAAATAACTTTTTGCACTTATACTATTATTCATAATATAATCCAACACTGAAAATTTCATTACAATTCGGTTAATTCGCGTGAACTTTTTGGTTTTTTTTCCTTTCGGAGGTGACATACGATTGTGGAATTTAGGTTGTTAATTCGATTTAAACCGCGTATTCTGGGGGAAAAAACTACTAATAATAAAAATAAATATTGAATCAAGCTCATTGAAAGAGTTAATATTTTCCCAACGCTTCGTATCGTCGCATTGTGCCATTGACAAAGTCCATAGAACTACTCAAATGTCCTCTGTTGTCTTCAAGAGTTAAAGGGATTCTGAATAATGCTTCAAAAGGGTTAGCGATGCTAAGAAAACGAGTATATTTTCTTTATAACGAAACAAATACTAAAGAATCATATTATTTCAATGGTGATTTGAGTTGAAACTACAATTAAGCAAGTCGGGAAAGATAACTTTAAACCCAAACGAGCATGCATAGCCCAAGATTAAAATGCCTTTGGAAGAAGTATATCGGTAGTAGAAACTTTTGCTTCCAGCGTTTTATATAAGTCTCGTGTATTTCTTTATATGATTGATGTTGATCTTAATGTATGTCAAATACCTAGGGCTATTTTATGCATTAAATTAGGGGAATCGCATCACGTATTTCGCATAATTCACGTGATATACAATAATACATTGCTTTCGGGATATATATTAGAGTGAGTATATATATATATAGTATATATATATATAATCTATATTATATACGAGTTGTCTGAAAAGTTATAGACTGTCACAAAAAAATGTATTCAAAATTCAAAACTACAAACTACACATTATCCCCTTTCGAATTAACCCCTGAGTCTAATGCATTCTCATCTTCTCTGTCACGTTTGCATGCACGCCTGGGAGAGGGATTCTTCATGGATTGCTCTGGAGCTCTGTCGTCAGGTGGCCTTTTTGATGTCGTGCATACTCCTCAAACAAGTTCCCTTGATGACCGCCTTGAGCTGGGAAGTTGGAACAAGTTACATAGCCAGGTCGAGAGAATAGGGCCAGGCAACTCTCGGGATCACGTCATGGCCAGGTTGGGCATGTGTATTGTCATGGTGAAGCATCCACAGTTGTCCTGCGACATCTCCTCGCTCTTCTCGCACACTGAAGCGAGCGAAATGCCCGCAGTTCATCTTTGTGAGAATATACTGGCTGATTGTTCTGGCCTGTGGCAAGAATTCATTGTCCACTATTACCCATAGGGATTGAAAAGAAATCAAGATTGAATCCTTGCGTTTCCTCAATAATCTGGGATAGTCCCCGTGGTTTAATGCGTAACATGCTGTAGTACACAGTCGTTGAAAGAACCAACCCCTGTAGAGAACCCAGTCTGTCTCTACACTTAGCCCATAGAATTGAAGAAATCAGATGAAATCAATGCTTTTCGCTTCAGATAATCTGGGAATAGAGTCCCGTGGTTTATGCTACATTGCTGAATATCGACATCGTTGTTAAAAAACCAACCCCTTAGATGAACCCAGTCTGTCCTACTAAT
>CM042141.1:132706633-132736633 GCA_023376005.1 Doryteuthis pealeii
GGAGGCGAGATGACACAGTTATTATAGAAACGGTGGACCACACGTACAATGTTCGCGTAGTAGCACGCATCGGCTGCGAGGCAGAGTGACAATAACTAATGCGTGATATCCGTCGGCATTCCATAAGGGGCGCCCTCAGACCAGGACTGGCAAAAAACCCAGCCCTGCCACTTTAAATCAAGGGGGCAGGTTCCTGGGGGGGATAGCCCCCTTGTGGATCGACGCTAATTAACTTGTAAGGCTCCCAGGGCCCGAAGCCACTGAACCCCCTACCTGTTGGGCGGGTTTACCATAGTGTGTAAGTGTGTGTTAGTGTGTGGTATTACGTGGAAAGCAGGTATTTGTATGAGTTTGTTCAGTTATTACGTTGTCTTCTCTTCGATTTTAGGTGACTAAATACAGTAAATTAGATTTCCCAACGCTCCGAGCACTTAAGTAATTTTAAAAGCTTCACTCCGCATCCATTTAATTTAAGATATTACGGGACGATAATTGTAGCCGGATATCAGTACATCTTTGCTACTGACTACATTAATTAATTCCTTGCACTCCTTGCCCGACGACGTTCCCTACTGTTAGGGTTCTCTCTGAGTTAGATAAATTCTGTTCAAAATTGTTCGTATTCAACAGAATTACTTAGTGACATAATAACAGTAATGCTTAATTTTCTGGTGGCTAAAAACACACTTGAGCAGGAAATGGACACTGGCGCCTCAAGTTCAAGACCCTGACGAATTTGGTTGATCGTGCTAATACAGCTTAGAAAAGGTAGCTAATCTACTCTTCTCCTCCAGCTTTGGGTGAATAGTAGGGCGGAGCAGTGATTCGTTACCTCGGTATGGAATCCGGTCTATGAGAAGGAAATCCCTGTTATTCAACGCTGGTAATCCGTGTACAGTAACGTACAACGAAGTGGCAGTATTGATACACATACTGGACTGTGGAATATACCCAGTATATATGATATCTTTAATTATTACAAACTGTTTGAATATATTTACTTAAGGAGCCATTGCAAATATTTCATGTGACTAATTAAAGAGCTAAAGAGTCTATAATAACTCTGTATTGTTGAATCATCTGCTCAAAACGAGTTATATGACTTATATAGAGTTTCGATTGAAACTTATTAGGTGTATGCTTTCGTGTGCCGATGCCATATTTTTTTCTTTCTTGGTATATTTTTATTTGTAGCAAGTCTTTTTATTTCTCCTTTCGTTCTTTATGAATAAAAAAACGGATTGTCCATTTTTTAGCTGAGGTGACAACACTCATAAGACATAAGATCAACAGATAAGCAATCCAGTCTCAATTTACATTTTTGCTTGTTCTCTTTGACATCCATCAAGGTTGTTTCCCCTTAGGAAATATCAACAATATAAAGCAGCCACTTAGTCAGGAAGATAATGATTTTTTTCTTATTTTAAGCGCACTGCAAAATGATATGGTTTATAACGTTAAGAGACCGCGAGTATTTTGGAGAACCGTCTATTTCGTTTAATTTATAAATACGTTTCTCTTTATGTATTTGAGTTAGTGAAAATACGATGAAGGTTCCAATAATATCAATTGAATTTTTAATCATTGGATTTACATCATTTAATCCCTTTATTTTATATGTCATGAGCCAGTTATGACAAAGTTGAGTTATCTCTGCTCTTCTCTCTCCTCTTCTCTCTCTCTCCCGTAAGCCCTCTACTCTCTCTCTCTCTCTACTATATATAATATATAAGAGAATATATATATATATAATATAATATATATGCGTGTCGTATAGTAATCTCAGAAAAGAAATGTCATCAACGTGAAATCTCGTATACGACCTAATATGTTATAATTAAGACCACACAATGATGTTAGGTCTTTTTTACCTGATTAAGTGATATAATCAACTAAAGCAAAATATCGAGTTCTCCGTAACTAAATGCAAAAAGACACATACGCACCTATATTACACTCGTGACAAGTGAATATAAATTTTGCATACGGTACAATTCAGTTTTCAGTCGAACATACTGTTAAGGTACTGGCCGCATCCTTGGCCAGTTGTAAAGAACTTAGAAGAGTATAAGTAAGTAAGTCTGAAGTATAGAATCCTTTGGGTAAGTGAATAAGTCCTTTACTATGAGAAATCCTGTTGGTAAGTGATGATAAAGACCTAAGTTTTGGAATCCACGTAGTGTCCAAAAAGGTCCAGCGATATAAATCGTCGTCCATGAAAGATTCAAGTGGTTGTGAGTACCTAATTAGTCAGTCAAGTATAAAATAATAAGATCAGCAAGCAGACAGCACTGCCAGTGATTGGACATGGTTTGGTCACGTGCTTATCGGCGAGTCTATAAGTAGGAAGTAGCACATCTGGCATACACTTATATCCACAAAAACAACAAATACGTTGAAGTAGCAAGGTTGCATGAGAAGATCAAAGTGTAGTGTCTATCCACGAACCTGAATGCTTCCTCGTTGAATGTCCGAGGGAGCATGCCCCAGGCAGCACATCCTTCTCCTAAAAGGGCAGGACTGTGTTTATTGCCCGTGCCTGAGGCACATCACAAAGGGGAATTTAAGCAAATTTATTATATGCCAGTTTAAGGCCTCACCTTGTGTCACATTTGGCTTGGTGTATGTCATAATAAATTAAGTAAAGTAGTCAGGGCAGCCTAATGTCGGTACATCAGACAGCGAGGAGTAATCCCCTTTTCACTAGTGCTAGACCAAGGTTTTTTTTTGGTTTTTCTTTACTCAGACGAAAATACTTACAACTGAATACCGAGTTCGATTGTTGCTTAATTATCCACCACAAAGAAACATTTTAACCCCATGAGGGTACTCTACTCCAGATTAGAGGGTACCTACGAGTTATAGGCATGTAGGACTGGATTGCAATGGTAAGCCTAAATTGCTACATAACATAGGTCTACTTCATAGATCTACGAGTTTTGGCCTCACATCAGATGCCAATTGTAGTTTCAGAACTTCCGATCTATAAATGCTTTGCTTTCAGATTTCCGCGCGTTATTTCGCCTCAAATTTAAGTTATTATGGCTACGCTGTGAAGATTCTCTTAGTCAATAGGATAATCCTTTAATCGATAGCGAAATATTGTACTTATCCGAAAAATCCGATGTAAAATCAAATCTTTAATCGATGAAGGGTTGATGATTCTTTTCTGTCATCGTTTCATTCGTCGTTCGATTAATAAAAGATATCCCAATAGTTCGGAAGAATTCACAAGAGAATGCCCTCTCAGTCTTTTGACATGGCTTCTCGATCTCTATATAGCAAAAGCCACCGTGAATCGACACCGTTTCCAAGTATCTCTCTGTATCGATATCTAAAATCTCTATCTCTGTTTGAATTCCTTCTGATGACGTGATTATCGTTACTTGCTGTTAGACTCACAGGGCATTTCTTCATCGAGTGAGAGTGATTCGGGCTTCGGAATGAATATCCCCCGATGACATTTTGCTTCGTCAGCAACATCTTATAATGGAGATTGTGTTTTTTGTCTGTCTGTAACCGAAACTACATACTACCCAGACCATTCCCTAAGTCATTTACCTCACATTCTTCAATTATTTTTTAATTTAAACCTCAATTATTAAATAAAATTTGTTTAGCCATTATCAATACACACTTGGCTTATTAACATACTAGTGAATAGGAAGAGGCTATTTGCATAATTGATATTAGATTTGATTTTAATGAATGTGTGCTTGGTATATTGTTTCTAATTGTTTTGTAAATATAATTCTATTATATATGAGCAGTTCCTCGGGTATAAAATCTAAAAGATCCATTAGAACTATCATATATAATATAATATATAATATAATATATTATATATATATATAAATAAGCTGATTTGACAACATTTTTCTATATCAGTTTGTTGAACTGTACAGACAATTCTTGTCGATAACGAGTTTTTGGTTGAGCTTTCTAATTTTTCGGGCCATCTTTTTGGGTGCGGGGTGGAACTGGTGAACATCCACAAGGTTTTGATACGAGCGTTTTCGGCAATACAGTTTTGCACATCATCAGGTGGGGAACCGTGGTATGGTTTCGTGTCTGTCGTTTTTTAAGGAGAACGAGTAGTAGCGAGGAATTATGATTAAGAGGGAGGTAATAACATTGGTATGGGGAGTTGTAAGGAATGGTAGTGGTTCGAGCGAGCGTTGCAAGTAGTGATTTTTTGTGGGAGGGGGCCACATAGTTTGAGAAGAGAGAAGGGGAATAGTGAAAGGAGGATAGGCGGAAAATTTAAGCATTTGAGTACATGTTGACCTTACTGCTCAAAGTTTAATTTGTTTAGAGGTAGGTTTTTTTATGTTGAATATATAAAAGCTTCGTATTAGTTTTTGTTTGTTTTTTTTTCTTTGTAGTGTGCGTGTATTTTCGGTTAGAATTTGCGGTAGGTAGAAGGGGCATGAAATGTGTAAGGAGTTGATTAGGTAAGAGAGTAGTTTTGGGGAGGAGTGACAAGAAATTTAGTTTTAAATTTTTTTGTAATAAATGATTAGATTTACTTTTTTGTTAGTGTCGGTGAAGAGACAAAATTGTTACGTATTATATATATAATATATATATAATAGTATATATATATTATTATATATTATATATATGATTTAAACATTTTTGAAAAAACAATTAGTAATTAAATCTGCTGACAGGAATCTGTTTCGACCGCTTAGATAGAAGGTCATATCATAAGAGTCAAACAATATGAAGGAAAGAAGGGATAAACCGTTGGAAGAGAAGTAGGGGGTACACACACGCTGGGAATGCCTTGAATTTTTTTTCAAATGCGCATATTGTATCAAAAATAAAAATAAATTATCATTTTTAAAAACAGAAGCATTTTTAATCAAAAAATAAACGCAAAAAGAGTTTGTGTAAATATATAAAAAAGTGTAAGAGATTATCAAAAATGTTCCAAATATAATCCAGCTGATTGAAGTTATTTTACATGTCCACAGCACGTATGAAAGAAGGATGTTCAGATTTCAAAAGTTTATGGTGTTGGTATTTTTTTTTTTTTTTTTTTTTTGAAGATGATGATGACCTTCTACTAAGCGGTCGAAAACAGATTCTTGGTCAGTAGATTATAATGTACTGATTTTTTTTCACAATGTAAATTCATTCTGTCGATAACTTCCATTATTTACATAACATATATATATTCATATACTATATATATAGTATATATATATATATATATATATAGTATATATATAATAAAGTAATAGAGCTATATTATGAAGAGGATGTCTTGTTCTACTATGGAGCCATATATAATTCTGAAAATTATTACTATTCACATATATAGGTTAATTTTATCTTTTGTATAATAGTGTATATCACCGAAGATTATGCAATGCAAAATAAGTTACTTGAAGTAGGTGCTGGTGTCGCGTGATTGTGTGTGTGTGTTGTGGATAGAATTCGTGTCGTTATGTGGAGCCTGCAGAAGCAATATAGACTGTTGAGAGCCTTATGTGTGTGTGGGATACAATGTGAGTGATTGTGCCTATGTGTGCTGTTGTTGTAGTAGATGCTGTTGTGGGAAGACGTAGTGTATGATGGTAATTACATCATCAGTCTATGAGTCGTGTAGTTACTTTGCTAACTTATACAAATTTAATGTAGTATATCAGCATTTAGCCCTGCATATCCAATTAATAGAGTGTATACGTAATCTATTAGTATTGAGAGTCTGTATATCGGCTTCAGTGTATTATTTAGGATTATAAATCATTTATATAATTCTATTCTAATAATAATTTAAAGAGTTATTGTATCTTAAGATTCCTAGTCTAATGTATCTTAATACATAATGTCTAATCTCTAAATCCTTATGTTTCATTGCTAATCTAGATTATTCGTTGGTAACATGAAGTTAGAATGTGGCTTTGAGAATGCAGTTCCATTTATAGCAGTAGCATCGTTTAAGCAAATTCCAGAGTTTGTGAACCATTCCGGATAGATTAATTAGCCAAGCTTTTAATTGGATACTGTTAATTCTGGAATATAAGTGGGTCTCAATTCGACTGGTGCTCTATGATATATCTATATAATTCCACTTTCTGTCCCATATATAAAAATAATCAGAAATTTCAGTAATTCTTTTCCTCAAGAGAATCTCCATGAGTGAGCCACCATCTATAGCGTTGTCTATTCCACTGATTTCATCTCAAGTGTAGAATTATCAAATAGTCTCCAAATAGATATCAGGGATGTACTTATTCGTCTTAAATCTCACATTTCAACATAAGTTACTAGAACAGCATAGATCAAAAAATATAAAGAGTAACCAGGACTTTGAATGAACGACTAAAAATCGATGATTAATTTTAAAATATCTCACTGAATAGTCACATTGATGAAAAAAAATATATCATCTAACCCGGATGAGTAAAAAACCTGCAACATATTCAGAATTCAACTCTCAGAACCAGTTCCCCTTTCGTCTGATTGTTTTGCTCTAATCCTAAGATAGGTGAGAGAAATCACAAATATAGAGAGGATAAATAATAGAAATAATCTAATTCAGTAATTAATTAATGTAATTAATATATGTCATTTATTGATTTTCTAAAGTTGTGTGAATTGATTTATGCCTTTTATCGTTGCTTGTGGTGTAATGTTTATCGTCCGTAGGAAATGACACGGCGAGCCGAGTTTCAAATGTTTTCACGAGGCTTGTTTCGTTTTGCACAAGAAGTGTTAGAGGGTGCGCAGCGTTCGCGTAAGATGCCGTAGGTGGGGTGGTGGTTTTCTGGACTGGGGTGTGAGCATAATGTCATTCGTAGGGGTTGCTACAAATCAGATTATAGTGTAGTAACGATTTAAATGACGGTATTTGTTGGCACCCTTGTGATATAGTTTTACCAATTTATGAAGCCTTATTAAGGAGAAAGAAGAATATGAATCAATCCATGGAGACTCGATTTCTGATTGGCTATACAGATACTAAGGTGTGTGGGGAGAGGGATAACATCCTACTAAGAAACAGTGCAATGCTACAAATAAATTATATTATGAATATATATATATATATATATATATATATAGAGGGAGAGAGATAAAAGAGAGAGCAGAACAGACAGACAGACAGACAGATACAGACAGACAGACAGAAGAAGACACAGACAACAGACAGACGACAATAACAGTAGGAGAGAGACCGACAGTACATATGTTTCCATAATATGTAGTTGAGTTATTACATCCCCCAACAAAAAAAGAAACAGAGCAATGATTATAATATATATATTATATAGTATATACTATATATATATATTATAGTATATTTTAATATATATATATATATGAGGTAAAGAGGGTTGGAATGAATCCGACAGAAAAGGTAAAACAGAATGAAAGAAACAAAACTCCAGACAAAATGTGTAGTATATTCGCTGAAGGTTTGATGCTCAGCAACTTCTGCCTTATTGAATTATTTAGAGACAGTATATATATATATATATATATATATATATAATATCTATATTATATATTGAGAGCAGACAAACGTCAAGGAAGAGGCGAGAGGGGAGAGAGAAAGACTGACAGACAGAGCATTGGAACAGACCGGACAGACTGACAATAGATATTTCCACAATGTCTGTGTAGAGTGAGAAATAACAACAAGAACGAGTGCAATGTATCGCATTAGACTTAGTCGCCAGTGTCGAGAAACGACAAATAATTCTTAGTCGTGAGATTGTAAACGATTGAAGCGCAAAACCAATATCAAGATTTTACCGAACACTACACAGGATACATTGTTTGGCGGCACGAAGTTACCAGTTTAAAATAGCATTCCAGCTTTTACTACGTAGAAAGCGTTATTCGATATTACAGCTTACTTTCCGTTGGGAGACTCAGTTATGATGGGTGGGTCATTCTTTCATCCAGTTTACTTCAATCCCAGATCATCCTATTATAATGAGATTCTGTGCCTGTCTGTAACCGAATCTACGGTTACGGCATACATCACATACCCTCAAGGATTGGCGCCAGTATCAATGAGTTTTGATTTATTGAATATCATTCAGTACCGAGAGAGAGGAGAGAGAGTCTCTTAAACTCTGAGTTTGGATTGCCCTCAAAACAGCCATTTATGTGTGAGTTTTTATCCTGCATGTTTCTGATATATTGCTAAGAAATAAAAGGTTTTACATAATGTTATATACTTGCATCAATTTTATATGTGCGTAGCGGCCTCTTCGCTACTCTAAACTCGTGTAAGTAAGTGGGGTTTCACTGGTAACGCCAAAGCGAATGTATGTTTCGTAGTCTGTGCTAAACATTTAATATAGTGTGGCCTATCACAGCTATGTCACTGTGCTTTAAGAAAACACAGACTATCATACACGTATTAGAGCGATATAAGCTTTATGAAAGATGTAGTTTTTGTTACTATTTACCATTTGATATTTCATTTGAGAGTGCTGTACCGTGGTAGTAGTCGGCGAAGACTTGTGTTGACAATAGTATATGACTTACGAGATACTACTTTTTGCTCTCTGAACGAGAAGATTGCTGCGCTATGGAGCTGTGTGCTGCGATGTGCGTCTCCACACCACATTAGCATGCTGACTTTGAGAGCGACCATATAATGACACAGTAGGTAGCTCGATTCTCTGTCAGGACTACACCATAGTAATCGCTCGATGCCCATCGAGCTGTCTAACACGCATTGTGCATGAATTACCATTTTTATAATATTATCCAAACGCCTACGCAATTTTCTTTGTTTACACTTATCAGAATTTTGGCAAATTCTCATTCCGAACGTATAATTGATATACAACTAAGTGCGACTCCATTCATTTGTTCGCTTTACCCTGTTACATCTGGATATAAAGCATCCTATGTATGTTGACTCTAATGGTTGTATCGAGTACTTTCTCCGCACTGAGATCTTTTCTCGAATCCAAACGACATAGAAAGATCACTCATCATTGTTGTTCGGTTTTGTATCACACGCTATCTGTTTTAATAACAATAGTCTATCTAATAATACATGGTAATACAATTTACATCAATATAGATGTACGAATATAGTAGATGCCACAGAATTTCCACTAAAATCTAGTGTTTGTAAGAATAATATTATAGAGGTATATGCACTAGGAAATGTCCTAGAGATAATTTTCAATTTGTTTATAGTTTACACGATATTCAGAAATCAAATAGCACTTCTTAGATCTTATGATTTCCTATATAATGCTTATATTAGAGCAAATGTCAACTCCCACCTTTTTAATATGCGTTTTATCTAATTTCGTAAGTCTTTTTAATAAAAAAATATTTCATTAAATTAAATCTAAATACTGATGCCGCGATGGTTGCCTATTCTTGCTGTCAAGTAAATCCTTCATATGATCCCCTATAAATAAGAACTTTTTAATACAAACAAATTATAAAAACGCTGTTGACAAGCAAAACCAAGAAAATTATAAAACACACACACATGACACAGACGACCCCCCACCCCCACATAATATAATATATATATATATATATATATATATAGTATATATATATATATATATAATAATATATGACGCAAAAGTGACCCCGTTTGGGTCACCCATTTGGCTCTGTAGATAAGGGATTAAGGAAAAGTAGTTTGGTAAAGCGAATTATTTTATTTTAAATAATAAATGAAGCCAGAATTTCACACCCTCGTCAATCACTCTTTACTCAGATAGAGAGAACTACTACATAACATAGAGTAATCAAATAACATAAAGAGGTGGAAAGTGACAGAAAGAACGTCAAGTGAACGATAGGTCAATTTTTTACTTATTGCAAATCTAACGACTAATTAGAACAATTAGAATGGATTTCCCAAACGGTTGTTCCTATACTCCTGGATATAATACTCATGCATTTTAAGGTCTTACATCTTGCAAAAGCTCTGCTTTCATGCCCACAATGCTGAAGAACACAAGAATGGGTAGCTGTCAATCACACTCACATTTGGCCGTAACTTCCATATCCAATCTCATTGAACTACTATAATATGAGCATTGTTGATAGAGCAGTTAATAAAAATTACATATAAACCAAAGACTCTTTAATGACTGGCATAGTTCTTTATGTCCGACATAAGCAAAGACAGTTAGTCAGAGCTTGCAACGCGATTTTCAACCTCATATAAAGGCAGTGGGTGGAATTCACTGAATAAAATTACTCAATTCTTAAATTAAATTTTTATGTTTGTTATTTTTGTTCAAATACGTTTTCTGTTATTAGTTTTTTTTGAAAACCTAAATTGTCCTTCAAAATACCATACGCAGACTAAAATATATATATATATAATATATAATATATATAATATATTATATATTATATAATTGTAAATTTTTAATACAATATACGCATTGAACTGCTTCAAGCAAAAAATATAAATAATAATATACTTTACTCACAATGCTTTCTAAAACAAATTACTTAATCTCATTCCTCATGCCGAGCATAGGCCCTAAAAATTTGCGATCTTCCAACGTCCACTCTGCGTTTGTATAGTAGTAGTAATATGCCCGTATTACCGCCTTGATATTTACGTACGATATATGCTAATTCGCATATATCGTTTTGCGTGTATCGGTGGCCCATAGTGGTAAAGTCTCTGTCTCTGCGTTCTGAGTTCCCGGTTTCGATTTCTGTCGGAGGAAAAACGTAAGTATACATCGCTGATGAGACTTAATAAAGTTGAAACAGCTGCTGTACGATGTTCTACGTAGGGGACGATATTTGCGAGATTCGCTTGTCATGAATATTGTTCATTATTATTTAAATTTTATACGATCTACGCATTGTAACTATCCCCCCCTTCCAGCAAAAATATATATAAATAATAACTAATAATAATTATATAATATATATATATATATATATATATATATTAAATGGAGATTATTTCTATATGTCCCGTTTGTGGAGGTACATATATCGCTTGGGCATTTGTATGAAGCATTAAGAAATATTCTATAGTGAAGACCTACGTTAATTAATGAATGAAAAAAAGATGTGTTGTGATTGTGGCATAACGGCTGATAATGGAAGATTTAATTGCAGCGTTTCTAAAAATTGCAAGATCTTATTACATATTTGTAAAGTATTAGAACCTGAAAAATACAACACGACTCATGACACAAGAATGGAATTCTGACAACTAACGATTCCAGCACCTTAATTTGGCCCTTTCAATCTCCAGAGTCTTAATCCATTTGAACTTCTATGGGTGACATTGTTGAGAAAAAAGTTTAATAAAAATCACCATGAAGATCAAAGAACTCTTAATGAACTGGGATAGTTCCATTTATGTCCGACTTAAACAAGATCAGTTTAATCAGAGCTTGCAACCGATTTCAACCTTGTATAAAGGCAGTGGTGGATTCACTGAATAAAATTACTCAATCTTAATGTAATTTATGTTTTAATTTTAGTTCGAATGCAGAATATTTCGCTGAAACACCATATCGCCGCACCGTTTATATATATATATATATAATATATATATATATATATTATATATATATTATATATTATATTATATAATATATATCTGCCAAGCTTGTCCATAATAATAAGGCTATTCCCGGAATCAGTCTGTTCTCTCCTCTGGATATAATTACTCTTATATTCTAATAGGAGGGATCGCCTTTCCCATTTATCAAGACCTAGAATAACATTAATTCAAGAAATCTTTATCGCTTTAAGCGCTTTCCAGAAATATACGATAGCCTCATGTTTTGACTTCTAACTCATTTTTTTTTTCTTTTCCTTATATCTTATTGCTCCTAAAACGCCCCACACGAACATTCATCTTCCTGATTCATACGGGCAAGATCTTTGCTTTTTAAAAAAATATTTCATCATCCTCTCAATTTTCTGTCTGCTGTTTCAATAATTTCCTGTCTCGCACTTCAAAATGGAATCAGAAAAGGAAAAAGAAAAAGGAAATAGGAAGAAGAAAAGCAGAAGAAAGAAAGAAGAAAAATAAGAAGAAGAAATTAAAAAACGGATGATTAAAGAAAGAAAGAAAGAAAAAATAAGAAAGGAAAAAAGAAGGTGATGACAGAGAAAGGAACGAAAGAAAGAATAAAAAGAAAGAAGAAAGAAGAAAGAAGATTAAAGAAAGAAAACAAGGAGGAGTGAAAAATATGAAAGAATAAAAAGAAAGAAAAGTAAGAGAAAAGAAAAGGAAACAGAAAAAAGAGAACGATAGAGAAAAGAAAAGATAATTAGGAAGCTTAAATGTAATACGACAAGAAGCCAAGTAAACGAGAGAAATAATGGAAAGAAATAATAACAATCAAGATCATAAGGAAAATGTATCAGAAGAAAGTAATTAAAGAAAAGAATATTATGTATTAAGATAAGAGGTACAAATAAAGAAGAAATATATGATAATTTTTTGTTTTTATTATACTATAAATATACGCTTAGTCTCCACTATACATATCATATACACTAGCTATTTCTATGATTAACTGTGAATTCCAGGAAGTTCGAATATCGCATATATGTGTATCAGCGACAAAAAAATAAATTTAGAAACATCTGGACACTAATTGCAATTATCATATTCATATCTCTTATAACAACTTATACCGTGTGCGTTTTTACCAAACGAATAAATATCGTAATTAAAAAGTTTTATTAGACTTCTAATATTGTATACCCCTCTGTCTGGGTATATATATGACGCAGGTAGATATGACACGCAATTAATTGAATATTGTTCTACTTACTTTCTAGTATCTAAGCTGGCCTTTCACAATAGGAGCTGTTTCCTTAGAATGCTTATATATCTTCTTCCTACTCTAGTTCTGGTCTTATGTGTGACTCATCTGGTTGACCATGCTTATACAGTGTACGTACGGGCGTGACACGTGGTGCAACGAGGCGTGGCCCATAATGTTGGAATTAAGAACATAATATTATTTAAGTATAGATTCTGGCATGGTTTGATCACTGGATAGACGATACACAAGGTAACCGACTGCACCAATACGCAGTATTATTGGTGACGTGTTAGTGAATAGGCTACAGAAGAGGATGGTGCATAAATTTGCTCTACACTGGCATTGTAATATCTCTGGTGTATAAAATGAATAACTCAATTCGATGACCATGAAGAAGAAGATGGCGCTCTTGCTAATTTTTAATATACGAAGGATCAAATTGTCACACAATATGAAGAGGATAATGTTATCATTCCCTTAATTTTCCCTCTATGTTGGCGCTCACAAAGCTCCCACTGTACATACACAGCTAGAGAGAGCTGTTAGGTTCTCCAAAAACTGAACAGCTGCCCAGCAACATGGACTTCCTCTCCGGAATGTAGGGTAATCCGCAGATGTAAATGGTTTTCAGCAAGAGATGGATACAGAGAAGTAATGTTTAATTTTTGGATCACTTTGCAGTTTTTCCACTAGATTCATTGATCCAACACTGAGCAAAAACACGTAATTTTAATTCGTATTCCTTAGTTCCATATTATAGAGTTAACAGAGGACTAAGAGCTAACGTGGACACGAAAATTTCTCTGTTCGGGAAATGATTGAAAGACGTAACGAAGAGTTGACTGTCATTCTCAGCCATTCTGCAAGGAGGAAGGGTAATAAACAAATGTTTTAACACATACTTTCCATTTCGACAGGGAGCGTAGCGTTACAATAGTTTGGTGTATCATAGCGGAACATTAACTTTGATAAATAGACAATAAATATCCTAGTACTTAGAGACAAAGGAATGGCATATATATAGGTTTTTGGTCACCACATTTCTAATGATAAAACATTCAGTGTACGAGAAAACACTGGGATGTCTCAACCAGGATAGATGGGGTTAGCTGCTATTATTACTAAAAGCTTCCCGTCAATTATACGATGTTGGACATGCATGTTGACTTACAGTATCATATACAATCATTTTCTTTCTCTCTACGCAGATTTTTCTCACCGAATACCGAGAAACAGGTGGATTAGTTACTTAATGACCAACAAACTCTATCTCAACAGAAATTCATTCGAGATCGATTTTGAGAAATTCCACACCACACTCTGCAATTATCTCAGAGCTAATGATTTAAATTCATAACACCCTGGTATTCAAAATTGTTGATTGTTACAGGAAGGAGAGAGAGGACTAAGAAAATAGTTTTGCAATGGTCTCTGGTATTTTAGTAAAATATTTGTTCTGAAAAGAAGATACGATATTTAATCGATAATATATTAATTACGTATTGGTTATAATATATCTAACACAAATGCAAAACATTGCAGAAGAACAGTAGTGGTAACTATTACCCATATCTGGGGACAATGAGGTTCCATACTTCCAGTGGTTATTAGTCTGAAAGCAAATGTAATAGTTATGAGTGGAAGTTCAAACTTGGATTATTGGCATGTAGCCCATACAGCACAGAGACTCCACAACAATTTAAAAATGAGGATTATACAAAGGTCTAAAAACATTAAAAAGATAATTTCAAAAGAGGGCATCAAATACTTAAAGATATCAAAATAATTACATTTTGAAGGATTTTACAAAATTAAAGATTGTATTTTTTTAAATAATAATAAGTATCAATGAACTGATTTATAATTTTTTATTAAATTGATTTTATAGATGTTTTTTGTTTGTTTTGGTATTTTAGTCATAAAACGGAGCAATATCAGAGAACACATCAAGAGGAGGATCAAGACATTTAATGCACCTGGATAGAAAAGTCTAATTATGTAAATATATCAATCATTTTCTTATAGAGCCCATGCAAATGTTATTATTTATCACACACACCTTGCGGAGTTCAACACCCATAGACTGGGCACACCCCTAACCCTGGTAATTGATCCTCCCACAGAAATCCAGAATCCGAGTCACAGTTATATCTGGATCCAAGGAGTAATATAGATAGAGATAAGATCAGAGGCGTGAGAGTACGCGCAGCCTTTGCTTACGCCCCCACAAGAAGAGGTCCCAAACCTCCAAAACTGGAACCTCACCATCGGATAGAGTTTAACGTCATTCCCAGGACATGTCAGACCACGTCCACCACACCTTCTAAGCACCCATATGATAAAAGGGATTGGGGCTTGCCAGTAAAGGCATAGGGGGTAGGGGGAAAATCATATGATTAATATTTAGAAATTGATTAAAGAATGTATCTTGAAAATATTAAATAATTCTGAAATATTTGGTTTGTTGCTTGGTGGTTGGTTTGGTTTGTTGTTGTTTTTTTTTATAACCGATATGTTTTTCTATTATTCATTCTTTGTTGAGTACGATTGTTATATATGATAGGTGCATCAGCTATATTTAACCTCATTGTTGGAACTCAAACCGGTACTTACACTCCGGTCAGAGGACCTCTCTGGATGTAGTTGCAATAAGTGGTCACTTCACAACTCCAGAGCTCCAGAAAGAACCTCAATCTATGATTTAGGTAACGTTCATGGTCAGTAAACTGAAGACCCTCAATACCTTGATTATTCCCATAGGCACGCATTCATTTTCAACATATCTATAAATCATAGATTGCACCCTAACATGTCACTACCTAGAGTGGCCTGTGAGTATATCAAGAAGAAGTACTTACATCACTAGCCAGTATATCAGATTGCAGTTTAGTGTTCATACCAAGTGCAAAACGTTTTTTTTTGTGTGGCGGGGGGGGTGCGTGATTTCTTCGCTTTGTAATTAATGATGGAGATTTGGAAAAAATATATTATTAGTTATTAAAGTATGACGGTGTGAATTGACGACTCTGTTTTGGCTTCTAACGGTTGCGAAGGGGTGGTCACCCAGTGAATAAATGAAATGAGAGAGTGATGATGTCTGGCAGTCTGGCTGTAGGATTTTTTGGAGGAGAGCCTCGCATGGGCGGTGTGATCTGTTAATGACCTTATATCTCCATATTTAGGATATGAATAACTAATAATAAATTGAGCTAAGAAAAAGAATGTCTTATTGCTCGGTTATTAAAACTACCAAGCGGACGGCAAGGAGAACCAAGTTGTCCAAATCCCCTCCCTCGAAAGAACGGATAGAAAACCAGTCAGACCGATCACAGAATACAGAATGCAGAAGACTATTACCAGTATGTCCATCCCGAGATAGTATAAACATATATATGTAATAAGGTATGCGAAACTATTATACTGTCCTTCCATTAGACACCACGGTCCATATCAAAGTATATGACCGTAACTACACAGGCTCCCAATCAATCTCACCTCCACCACCATATATGAGATTTACCTACAATCACTTCTTTAATCGAGCCCGCAGGTTAAATTGACAAAGATAAAAATTGCTTTATCTAAGCCCCATTTCGTCAGGGATATGTATTAAGAGGATATCAAGATAATTCGTAAACTGGAATGGCCGCCAGGCACGATGGAAATTCATAATTCTGTTCTGGTTCATCGACCTAAAGTCATTCATGAATGAATGTTTAACAATTTGAATGAAATGATTGCGAAGGGACCAAGAAATCCAAGGAATTTACGAAATGTAAGTGATTCTGATCTATCAACGGCGAAGAAAGGACATGCAGGTAATTTACGTACAGGCATAAGATGACGAATATCCCAGAGGACATTGTTCTTTCTCGCGTTTGTAGATCAGAATATCAACTTACGCATTCTGTATTCTCGGGTAATTTCTTGGTCTTCGCAATCATTCATTCACTTGTTAAACATTTCATTCAGATGACTTTTAGGGTCGATATGAGCCAGAACAGAATTATTGTATCCATCGTGGCCTGGCGCATCCAGTTTACGAATTATCTTTTGATATCCTCTTAATTACATATCCCTGACGATGGGGCTTAGAATAAGCAAGTTTTATCTTTGTCAAGTTTAACATTGGGGCTCGATAATAAGAAGTGAATTTGTAGGTAAATCTCTATATGTGAGGGGGTGAGATTGATTTGGAGAGTGTGTATGTACGGTCATACTTTTGATATGTGACGTGTGTCTAATGAAGGAGTATATAGTTTCTATACTTATATTATACTGTTTTACTTATCTCTGGATGGCATCTGGTTAGGTTTCTGCAATTCTGTATCTGTTGATCGGCTGACTGGTTTCTATCCGTTCTTCGAGGGGTTTGGACAACTTGGGTTCTCCTTGCGTCCGTTGGTAGTTTTTAATAACGAGCATAAGACATTCTTTTTTTTCTTAGCTCATTTATTAATTGTTTTCATAATCCTAATATGGAGATTTAGGTCTTGAACAGATCCACCGCCATTGCGAGGCATCTCCTCCAAAAATCCTCAGCCAGACTGGCCAGACATTGCACTCTCTCTTTCACTTTTTCACTGGTGACACCCTTCGACCAGTTAGAAGCCAACAGGTCAGTCATTCACACGTCATCTTTAATAACTAATATATTTTTTTCCAAATCTCATCATTTTACAAAAAAATAAAACACGTCGTTTTGCACTTGGTATGACACTAAACTGCATCTGCATATCTGGTTAGTGTGTAGTACTTCTTCTTTGATATTACTCACAGGTCCACTCTAGTAGTAGTGCATGTTAGGGTGCAATCTATGAATTTAAATATAGATATGTTGAAAATGATTCGTGCCATATGGGAATAATCGAAAGGTATTGGCTGAGGGTCTTAGTGTTCTGACCATGACGTTACCTAAATCTAGAGTTGAGGTTTCTGTTCTGGAGCTCTGGGGTGTGTGAAGTGACACTTTATTGCAACTACTCCAAGGATCACTCTGACACGGAGTGGTAGTACCGGTTTGAGTCCCAACAATGGGTTAAATATAGCTGATTGCACCTTCATATATAACAATCGTACTCAACAAAGAATGAATAATAGAAAAACATATTCGGTATAAAAAAAAACAACCAACAAACCAACCAACCAACCAAGCAACAAACCAAATATTTCAGAAATTATTTTTTAATATTTTCAAAGATTCTTCTTTAATATTTCTAAATTATTATATAGTGATTTTCCCAACCCTATTGCCCTTATGGCAAGCCCCAATCCTTTTTATCATTATGGGTGCTAGAAGGTGGTGGCTGTGGGTCTACATGTCCGCGGATGACGATTAACTCTTATCCGATGGTGAGGTTCAGTTTTGGAGTTTGGAATGTGGAGCACCCCATCATCACCATTGCTCCCTGGTCCACTCTGCCCGAGTGGTAGTACTGTTAGGTCCCATCTATGGTTAATCGAATGTTTATTTATAAAAAATTGCATTATCCATTAAGAATTGATTTATTTCAAAAACTTATCGGCAATTAAATGGACCCACTGAGGTTGATATGCCGGAAAACAAAACAAAACAAACAAACATCTATATTTAAAAAAATTAAATCATTCATTTGATATTTTATTTAAAAAATCATTTAATTTTTGTTGTAATTATTTTTGATATCTTTAGTATTTTGAAATGATTTTGAAATTATCTTTTAATGTTTTTAGACTTTTTGTTTAGAATTTTTAAATTAGTTATATTTCCAAAACTATTCTTTCGTATATTTTCTAATAAGGATATTGGAAAACTATTTTCTAGTTATATATTGGATGCTTAGTGTACAATCAGATTTTGAATCCAGGTGTTATTGAATTCAAATCTTAGCCGTTAGTTCAGGGTGTTGAAATTAAAATCCGGACCGATGATTGACGTGAGATAAAGTTTGCGTAACCTTTTCGGGTTACGAAAACGGTGGAAAGAAATTTAGAGTTAGTAGCCAATCATGAGCCCTCATAATGTACGGAAGGCTGATAAGCAGCTCCCCGCATGCGGTTGAGACATCCCAAGATTTGTGTCTGGTCCTGAAGTTAATAGAAATGTGATCACCAAAAACCTATATGCCTTGCCTTGTCTCAAGAAACTAATAACAATATTGCATAATCAAAGAAGCCAGAACCAGAACTATTGTAACGCTAGCGCTCTGTCGAAAATGGAAAGATGTGTTAAATACATTTGTTATTTTACCTCTCCTTGTCAGAATGGCTGAGATGATACTGTCAACTTTCGTTACGTCTTTCAATCATTTCCGAACAGAGAGATTTCGTGTCCACGTTGCTCTTACTTTTAATGGAGTGAATGATGTGTGGATAAAGAAATATCCAATATACTTATCTCTCTGTAACGCGGTACTACATGAGAAGGTGGAATCCTTGTTGCTGGGCAGCTGTTCAGTTGTTGGTAGTTCTATGATGTCATGGGATCTGGACGCCAACTTGGGAATGAGGGATATCTTACCTTCTACCATTTGGAGGTTTAATAATAGCAAGAGGCCATTTCTCTTCATTCATGAGTATTTCATTTACCCAAATTACAACTGCGAGAGCAAATTTCATGCCATCTCTCTTTGACTCTCACCTCACCTTTTCTCTTTTGTCACGTACCATCGCTCATTCAAATCAAACCACGCCAAATCATCACTTAAACTTTCTATTCCACACATCAGGCCACCCTCGTTGCACCACGTCACGCCCTTTACGTAACACTATAGCATCACCAGATGAGCCAACAAAGACCAGAACAAGAAGTAGAAGAAGTTAGAAGGGATACAAGGAAACAAGCCATGAAGACAGCTACTCAGAAAGTAAGTAGACAATTCAATATGTGGTCATTCCCGTCATAATATATACCCAGACAGAGGGGTATACAATATAGAGTTCTAAAAAACTTTTTAATTACGAAATATTTTTTATTCGTTTGGATAAAAACGCACACGGAAGTGTAAGAGATATGAATATGATAAATTGAATTAGTGTCAGAGTTTTCTAAATTACTTTTTCGCTATATATTTATGGATTCGATACTTCCTGGATTCACAGTTAATCAAATGGTGTATTAAAATAGTTGAGACTAATCTATATTTTAGTAAAAAAAAAAAAAATATATATATATATATATATTTTCTTTCTCTTTCTTTCTTTTTCTTTTTCTTTAATTCTTTCTTCTTTTTCTTTCCTTGCTTGTTTTGTTTGTTTTATTTTTCTTCCTTTATTTCCTTCTTTCTTTCTTTCTTTGTTTTTTGACATGCTTCTTACTTTTCTTTCTTTTCTTCTTTCATTC
Source organism: Doryteuthis pealeii (assembly GCA_023376005.1). Classification (NCBI taxonomy): domain Eukaryota; kingdom Metazoa; phylum Mollusca; class Cephalopoda; order Myopsida; family Loliginidae; genus Doryteuthis; species Doryteuthis pealeii. The sequence goes on from CM042141.1 coordinate 132,726,722, forward strand.
ATTCTTTTCTATTTTTTCTTTTTTCTTCTTTTTCTTTTTCTTTCATTTAGTCTTTCTTAGCTTTTTCTTTCTTTCAATTCTTCTTTCTTTCTTCTCCTCTCTTTTTATTCTTTCTTTCGTTCCTTTCTCTTCATCCCTCTTTTTTCTTTTTGGTTTTCTTCTTTTTTCTTTCTTTCTTTTTCTTTAATTCATCCTTGACTCTTTAATTTCTTCTTCCTTTATTTTTTCTTTCTTTCCTTTCTTCCTATTTCCTTTTTTCTTTTTCCTTTTCTGATTCCATTTTGAAGTGCCGAGACAGGAAATTATTGAAACAGAGACAGAAAATTGAGAGATGATGAAATATTTTTTTAAAAAGCAAAGATCTTGCCGTATGATCAGAAGATGAATGTTCGGTGTGGGGCGGTTTTAGGATGCAATAAATACAAGGAAAAGAAAAAAAAGAGTTAGAAGTCAATAACATTGAGGTATCGTATATTTCTGGAAAGCGCTTAAAGCGAATAAAGATTTCTTGAATAATTTGTTTATTCTAGGTCTTGATAAATGGGAAAGGCGATCCCTCCTATTAGAATATAAGAGTAATTATATCCAGGAGAGGAACAGACTGATTCCGGGATTAGCCTTATTTATATGGACAACTTGGCAGATATATATATATATATATATATATATATATATATATATATATATATATAATAATATATTATAAATATAAAAGGTGCGGATGGTGTTTCAGAAATATCTGTATTCGAACGAAATTAACGAACATAAAATTTAATTAAGATTTGAGTAATTTTATTCAGTGAATCCACCACTGCCTTTATACGAGGTTGAAATCGGTTGCAAGCTCTGATTAACTGATCCTTGTTTAAGTCGGACATAAAATGGAACTATCTCAGTCATTAAAGAGTCTTTGATTTCATGGTGATTTTTATTAACTTTTTCTCAACAATGCTTCCCATTTCAATGGATTAAGATCTGGAGAGTTAAAGGGGCCAAATGTCAGGTGCTGGAATCGTTTAGTTTGTCAGCATTCCATTCTGTGTTCATTGAGCCGTGTTGTCATTTTCATTTTCTAATACTTTACATAAGATGTACATAAGATCTTGCAATTTTTAGAAAACGTGCAATTTTTAAATCTCCATGATCAGCCGTTAATGCACAAATCACAAGCATCTTTTTTTCATTTCATTAATTAAAGGGTCTGTCACTATATGATTATTTCTTTAATACTTCATACAAATGCCCAAACCTGATATATGTACCTCCACAAACGGAGACATATACGAAAATAATCTCATATATATATTATATATATATATATATATATATATAATATATATCATTATTATTGTATATATTTTTTGCTTGAAGGCAGTTACAATGCGTATATCGTATAAAATTCGATAATTAATGAAAATAAACATGACAAGCGAACTCAGCAAATATCGTCCCATACGTAGAACATCGTACAGCAGCTGTTTACACTATATTAAGTATAATCAGCGATGAATACTTAGGATTTCCCTCCGACAGAAATCGAAACCGGGAACTCAGCACGCAGAGTCAGAGACTTTACCACTGGGCCACCGATACGCAGCAAACGATATATGCGAAATTAGCTTGTCAATGGTAAATACGTCACTATTACTACTACTATACACAGCAGAGTGGACGTTGAGAAGATCGCAAATTTTTTAGGCCTATGCTCCGGCATGAGGAATTAGATTAAGTTAATTTGCTTTAGAAGCATTGTTGAGTGAAGTATATTATTATTTATATTTTTTGCTTGAAGGCAGTTACAATGCGTATATCGTATAAAATTCGACAATTATATATATATATATATATATATATATATAGTCTGCGTATGGTATTTGAGGACAGATTTTAGGTTTACAAAAAAAACTGAATACGAACAGAAAACGTATTTGAACAAAAATAACAAACATAACATTTAATTAAGAATTGAGTAATGTTATTCAGTGAATCCACCACTGCCTTTATATGAGGTTGAAATCGGTTGCAAGCTCTGACTAACTGATCTTTGTTTATGTCGGACATAAAATTGAACTATGCCAGTCATTAAAGAGTCTTTGGTTTTATGGTGATTTTTATTAACTTCTCTATCAACAATGCTGATATATAGTAGTTCAATGGATTGAGATATGGAGAGTTAAGGGGCCAAATGTGAGTGTGATTGACAGCTACCCATTCTTGTGTTCTTTCAGCATTGTGGGATGAAGCAGAGACTTTTTGGAAGATGTAAGACCTTAAAATGCATGAGTAATTACATCCAGAGTATAGGAACGGACCGTTTGGGAAAAAATCCATTCTAATTGGTTCTAATTAGTCGTAATTTGCAATTAAGTAAAAAATTGACCTATCTTTCACTTAACGTTCTTTCTGTCACTTTCCCCCTCTTTATGTATATTTTGATTACTCTATGGTTATGTATGTTAGTTTCTCTATCTGAGTAAAAAGAGTGATTGAGAGAGCGTGAAATTCTGGCTTCATTTATTATTTAAAATAAATTAATTCGCTTTACAAACTTACTTTTCCTTAATCCCAATTATCTACCCAGAGCCAAATGGGTGACCCAACGGGTCACGTTTGGTCATATATATATATATATATATATATATATATATATATATATATATATATATATATATATGTGTGTGTGTGTGTGTGTGTGGTGTGTGTGTGTGTCTGTGTATGTGTGTGTGTTTTATAAGTTTTCTTGGTTTTGCTTGTCAAAAAGCGTTTTATAATTTGTTGTATTAAAAAGTTCTTATTTATAAGGGGATTCATATGAAGATTACTTGAACTAGCAAGAATAGGCACCCATCGGGCATCAGTATTTTAGATTTAATTTAATGAAATATTTTTTTTTTAAAAGACTTACGAAATTAGATAAAAACGCATATAAAAAGATTACTTGTCTAATTAGCTTTTAATAAAATCATTCATCGCATTGATTCTAATACGTGTAAAAATAAAACAATAATATTAGTGATCAATAACCTCAATAATTATTTATTAAACCCTGTTTTGTTGAAATCAGTGTGCAAATCAATCACACTATATATTATTGTTGTATATTGAAGATATTTAAAAGAAGGTGAAAACTGAAATAGGGTCTTCCGGTTGGATCGAGGCAGGGAGAAGACGAAAAGAGTAACAAAGGACTTTTTCCGGGCAAAGCGAACAAAGAAGGATGGGTAACAATAAGTTCGGAAATAGATTTGTCCGCTGATAAAAGATAACAAAGAAAATGCGTAGGCGTTTGAGATATATAAAAGGAAGTCAGCCAGAGGTCAGCGAGAGAGTCAGACAGCGGACGGCGAACAGTGAGTGACCGACGGTCACGGTCCGTCGCGGCCAAGGGCGATGAGACGCCACCAGCCACCCCTTTACCTCACCATCCCAGCAGTAGTAGTAGTCCTTGTCAACGTTCGCCGCCCACCACGTACAGCCGATAAGAGAAATAAAGTAAAAACTCCTACTATACCCATGTGTTGTGGTTTCTTAAGCCCGACTACGTGACCATATATATCGCAACGACTACTAACATACATTGCTTTGGGTAGAGTGAAAACCCCACTACTTACTTACACGATTTAGGGTAGCGAAGAGGTCGCTACGCAACATATAGAATCTGATGCCAGTATATAACATTATGTAAACCTTTATTTCTTAGCAATATATCAGAAACATTGCAGGATTTAAAACGCACAAATAAGATGGGTTGTTTTGAGGCAAATCCAACGCAGAGTTTCATAGAGACATCGTTAATAAACAATATTTATTCCAGGTATGAATGATTTTCAATATAAATCAAATACTCATTGATACTGACGCAATTCCTGAGGGTAATGTGATGTATGCCGTAAGGTAGATTCGGTTGCAGACAGACACAGAATGTTCATTATAATAAGATGATCTGGGATTTGAAGTAACTGGCGAAAGAATGACCTCATAACTGAGTCTCCAACGGAAAATTAAGCTGTAATGTCGAGATAACGTTTCTACGTAGTAAAAGCTGGAATGACTATTTTTAAACTGGTAACTGGTGCCGCCAAACAATGGAATCCTGTGTAGTGTCGTAAAATCTTGATATTGGTTTTGCTTCAATCGATTTACAATCTCAGACTAAGAATTATGTCGTTCTCGACACTGGCGACTAAGTCTAATGCGATACCATTGCACTCGTTCTTGTTGTTATGTTCTCACTCTACACACACATTGTGGAAATATCTATGTCAGTCTGTCGGTCTGTCTCTCAATGTCTCTGTCTGTCAGTCTTTCTCTCTCCCCTCTCTGCCTCTCCTTGTCTGTTTGTCTGTCTCTCAATATATATATATATATATATATATATATATATATATATATATATATATATATATATATATATATATGACTCTAATAATTCAATAAGGCAGAAGTTGCTGAGCTCAAACCTCCAGCGAAATATACTACACATTTTTGTTTGAGTTTTGTTCTTTCATTCCTTGTTTTACCTCATTCTGTCGGATTCATTCCAACCCTCTTTTTTTTCTCCTCATAATATATATATATATATATATATATATATATATATATATATATATATATATATATATATATATATCATTGTTCTGTTTCTTGTTGGGATGTTATAACTCAACTAACATATTATGGAAACATATATGTCTGTCGGTCTGTCTCCTACTGTTATTGTCTGTCTGTCTGTCTGTCTCTCTCTATCTCTCTCTCTATATATATATATGTATATATATATAATCATAATATATTTATTTGTAGCATTGCACTGTTTCTTAGTAGGATGTTATCCCTCTCCCCCCACACCTTTTCTTTAGCCAATCAGAAATCGGCGCATGATTGTCAATAACTTTCCATCCACAATACCGTCATTTAAATTTTACTACACTATAATCATGATTTGTAGGCAACCCACGAATTGACATTATGTAACACAAGTAAGAAAACAAAAACTATTGGATACTGTACGCGAAGCAAGGATAAACTATGCAGAACGAAAACATACTCGTGAAACATTTGAACTCGGGTCGCCGTGTCCATTCCCTACGACGATAACCATTACACCACAAGCAACGATAAAAAGGCATAAAAATCAATTCACACAACTTTAGAAAACTCAATAAATGACATATATTAATTACATTAATATTAATCATTATATTCTCTAAATATCCCATATTTTTCTCTCCTTTTGGGGTTAGCACACGCGCTGAATTAATCAGAATTCGTTTTTCTCATCCATTGTGCATTTTTTTTTTCATTCAATGGACTATTCATTGATTTTAATATCTTTTTGGTCGGATCTTTATTTTTGGCATTATTCTGACTTTTATGAGTTTTGCAAAAAGGACTCCCGAGTGCGTATTGAAATCAACTTGGAATAATGGACGAATGAGGCTCACATGAATTCTCTTTGGAAAAAGATGAATTCATATTTTTAAGGAAAGGAAAATAAGAATCATGTCTAGACACCGGAATTAGAAACGACCAATAAAAGCGGTGGTCAAAATGGTTGAGTAGTCGATGCACTGCTGTTAAATGGACTGAATTTAAGCACATTCAATACATTAACGATAATCAGATAGATAGATAGATAGATAGATAGATCGATAGATAGATACAAACAATATAAATAGATAGATAGATATTAACCTAATAACACTGGGATATAGACAAATATATAGACGTATACGCGGTAAAACACATACATATACACATACACACGTACACACACATACACACACACATATAGGCAAACACACACATGCTCACACACACACACACACACACACACACACATATATATATATATATATATATATATATATATATAATAAATAACTAAATATATAGTCTGTGACAGAATTCCTTTCATTATATATATATATATATATATATATATATATATATATGTAAATAAATGGAAGTTAATCCGACAGAATGAATTTAACATTTTGAAAAAAAAAATTAATAATTATAATCTGCTGACAGAATCTGTTTCGACCGCTTAGTAGAAGGTCATCATCATCTACAAAAAAAAAAATTTACCAACACCACAAACTTTTTGAAACTTAACATCTTCTTTCAACAGCGCTGTGGACATGTAAATAACTTCAATAGCTGGATTATATTTTGAACATTTTTGATAATCTCTTACACTTTTTTATATATTTACACCAAACTCTTTTTGAGTTTATTTTTGGATTAAAAAATGCTTCTGTTTTTAAAAATGAAATTTATTTTATTTTTGATACAGAATGCGCATTTGAAAAAAATTCAGGCATTCCAGCGTATGTTTGTACCCCCTATTCTCTTCCAACGGTTTTTTATCCCTTCTTTCCTTCATATGTTTTGCTCGATGATGATGACCTTCTACTAAGCGGTCGAAACAGATTCTGTCAGCAGATTATAATTACTAATTGTTTTTTTCAAAATGTTAAATTCATATATATATATATATATATATATATATATATAATATATATATATATATATATATATATATATATAATACGTAACAATGTCTCTTCCACCGACACTAACAAAAAAGTAAATCTAATCATTTATTACAAAAAATTTAAAACTACAAATCTTGTCACTCCTCCCCCAAAACTACTCGTCTTAATTAATCAACACCTTAAAACACATTCATGCCCCCCTCTACCTACCGCAAAATTCTAACCGAAAATACACGCACACTACATCAAGAAAAAAACAAACAAACAAAAACTTCAAATAATCGAAGCTTTATATATTCAAACAAAAAAAACCTACCTTAAACAAAATAAACTTTGAAGTAAGTCAACATGTACTCAAATGCTTATAATTTTCCGCCTATCCTCCTTCCACTATTCCCCTCCCCTTCTCCCAACTTGTGCTCCCCTCCAACAAAAAAATCACTACTGCATCGTTCGTTCGAACCACTACCATTCCTACAACTCCCCACTACCAATTGTTATTACCTCCCTCTTCTAATTCCTCGCTACTACTCGTTCTCCTTAAAAACGAGACACGAAACCATACCACGGTTTCCCACCTGATGATGGCAAACTGTATTGCCGAAAGCGCTCGTATCAAAACCTTTGGTGGACTGTTACACCAGTTCCACCCCGACACCAAAAAGATGGCCCGAAAATTAGAAAGGATCAACCACAAACTCGTCCGACAAGAATTGTCTGTACAGTTCAACAAAACTTGTATAAAAGAAAAAATGTTGTCAAAATACACTTATTATATATATATATATATATATATATATATATATATATATATATATATATATGTGATAGTTCTAATGGATTTCTTTTTAAGATTTATACCCGAGAACTTTGCTCATATTTAATAGAATAAAACAAAACAATTAGAAATCAATAATACCAAGCACACATTTATTAAAATCAAATTTTTGATATCAATATGCAAATTAACCTTCCTATTCACAGTATGTTAATAAGGCCAAGTGTAATGATAATGTAAAACAAATTTTATTAATAATTGAGGTTTAAATAAAAATAAAATGAAGAATGTGAGGTAAATGACTTAGGGAATTGTGTCTTGGGTAGTAATGTAGTTTCGGTTACAGACAGACAAAAACACAATCTCCATTATAAGATGTTGCTGACGAAGCAAAATGTCATCGGGGATATTCATTGAAGCCCGGAATCACTTCTTCACTCGATGAAGAATGCCCTGTGAGTCTAACAGATAAGTAACGATAATCACGTTCATCAGAAGGAATTCAACAGAGAGAGGAGATTTTTAGATATCGATACAGAGAGAGATACTTTGGAACGGTTCGATTTCACGTGGCTTTTGCTATAAGAGATCGAGAAGCCATGTCAAAAGATGAGAGGGCATCTCTTGTGAATCGGCCGGAACTGTTGGAATAATCGATACGACGAATGAAACGAGTGACAGAAAAGTAATCATCAACCCTTCATCGATAAAAGGATTTTGATTTTACATCGGATTTTTTCGGATAAGTATCAATATTTCGCATCGATTAAAGGATTATCCTTATTGACTAAGAGATCTTCACAGCGTAGCCATAATATCTTAAATTGGGTGAAATAACGCGGGAAATCTGAAAGCAAAGCATTTTATAGATCGTAGGTCTGAAACTACATTGCATCTGATAGTGAGGCTCAAACTCTGTAGATCTTTGAAGTAGACCTATGTTATGTAGCAATGTAGGCCTTACATTGCAATATAGGTCCTACATTGCCATAACTCGTAGGTACCCTCTAATCTGGAGTGGTAGTACCTGTTAGAGTACCCCCTATGGGTAAAATGTTTTTGTGATGGATCATTAAGCAACAATCGAACTCGGTATTCAGTTGTGAAGTATTTTCGTCTGATTAAAAAAAAATTGGTCTAGCACTAGTGAAAAGGGGATATACTTCCTCGCTGTCTGACTGATACCGACATTAGGCTGCCCCGACTACTTTACTTGCTTTATTTATTGACTACCCACCAAGCCAAATGTGACACAACGTGAGGCCTAAACTGGGTATAAAAATTGTTTAAAATTCCCCTTTTGGTGTGCCTCAGGCACCGGGCAATATACACAGTCCTTCCCCTTTTAGGCGAGGGGGATGTGCTGCCGGGAGGAATGCTCCCTCGGAATCAACGAGAAGCATTTCAGGGTTTCGTGAATAGACACTACACTTTGATCTTCTCACGGCAACCTGCTATCAACGTATTTGTTATTTTTTTGTGGATATAAGGTGTATGCCAGATGGCTACTTCTACTTATAGACTCGCCGATAAGCACGTGACCAACCTATTGTCCAATCACTGGCAGTGCTCTGCTGCTGATATTATTATTTATACTGACTGATTCTAATCTTAGGTACTCACAACCACTTGGATCTTCATGGACGACGGATCATATATCGCTGGACCTTTTTGACATTACGTAGGATTCCAAAACTTAGGACTTATTCATTCACTTACCAAAGGATTCTATAGTAAAGGACTTATTCACTTACCAAAGGATTCTATAATTCAGGACTTACTTACTTATTTACTTTGTTCTTTACAACTGGCCAAGGATGGCGGCCAGATACTTAACAGTATGTTCGACTGAAACTGAATGTACCGTATGGCAAAATATATTCACTTGTACGAGTGTAATGATGGGTTGCGTATGTTAAACCACTGCGTGTCTTTTTGCATTTACTTACGGAGAACTAGGAAGAGTTCCAGAAATTGATTGATATTTTGTTTAGTTATTGAATTATATCACTTAATCAGTAAAGAGACTAAATATTGTGTGTTTCTTAATTATAAACATGTTAAGATGTATACGAGATTTCAATGCTGAATGACATTTCTTTTCTGAGTTATTATACGACACGCATATATATATATATATATATATATAGAGAGAGAGAGAGAGAGAGAGAGAGAGAGAGGGAGGGAGAGAGAGAGAGAGGGATAACTCAACTGACACAACTGGCTCATGACAATATAAAATAAAGGTGATTAAATGATATAGATCAATGATTAAAAATCAATTGATTTATGGAACTCTTCATCGTATTTCATAATCAAATACAAAAAGAGATAACGTATTTATAGAATAAACGAATACTTTTCCTCTATACATTAATACTCGTGCCTCTTAAAAGTATGACCATTATCATTTTGCAGTATCGTCAAAAACGAAAAGCAAAAATGTAAATCTTGAGTATCTGGTGTTGCTTATCTGTTGAATTCTTATGTCTTATGAGTGTTGTCACCTCAGCTAAATAATGGACCAATCCGATTTTTATTATAAAGAACGAAAGGGAAGAAAAAAAAATAAGTAGAAAGAAAGAAATATGGATGAGCACGCGGAAGCGATAACACTAATAAGTTTCAATCGAA
>CM042141.1:132741633-132751633 GCA_023376005.1 Doryteuthis pealeii
ATATATTGTATCTGTATACACTCATAAATATATATATATATATATATATATAATATATATATATATATATATATATATATATATATATAAGTGTATATAGATACAATTATATGCGTTAACACCTATACACACACGCATACGCACACACACACACAAACTTATATTATATATATATATATATATATATATTAATATATATATATATATATATATAATACACCATTCACGGAATAAACTCATGCAAATCTAATTATGTGATAAGTTCCGTCAATCTGATTATTTGATATGGATAGAGAACCTGATACAGATATTCTCAAACTTAGAAAGTTCACCATCAAAGAAGTGCAAACTTTGCTAAACAGTACGCTAGGGGAGGCGCAGTAATATATTTAGTGTATTTTAATACTTAACTGTATTCTTTCGGATTTAGTCAATTGGACCAAGCTGTTTCACTTTACGCTAATGCCCTTGATTAAAGTATAAATCCTTGTCTCCGCCACCCCATCCCCCGTGTATGGGTAAATAATAGAACAGACAGGGTTCTTTGGTCTTGCTTAGACAACCAGTCTAGGAGAATGAAAACTGAATTAGAAATAGCTTTACTCTGCTTGATGACTGACCTTGTATCATATCCTATCTGGTGTGGAGGGGTTCGGTGAATAATCACAACCAATGTAACAAGGATGCAATAGGGAAGGTGCTGCCGCAGAGTCAGAATCTCCGGTACAGATATTTGTTTTCTTGCCAAGTCTTTCTGTGGAGACTGGAAAACTGTTTTGATATTTGAATTTTGTTATTAAAGCTAAACAGAGAATTTTCTCATCAGTCTTTATTGTTAACTACGGTTCGGCCCAATCATCTCCGGCCTTCTTCTGGTACATTTACTGTGGATTCATCGATGTCAATAGTCAAATTCCAAGTTCCATTACAAATGTTATATAGCGGCTTCAAATTCACGCTGCTAAATCGTGTACGTTAGTAGTCGTTGTGGGTATCGTCATTAACCACTAGAAGATATATTTAGTAGTCGTTTAATGAAATCACAACACATGGGTATGGTAGAAACTTCTGACTTTATTTCCTCAATGCCCCGGTCGTGGTGTGGGTGGCGAGCATTGACAATAGAGATAACCAAGGGTTGACGATGACTACTACAACTGTTGGGATGACTGGCGCTGGTGAGGTGGAAAAGGGTAGCGATGGACAGAAGTGGCAGTCGCTCGCTTGTGCTCTGTCCCGGGACTTCTGTCTGACTGCCCTCTGGCCGACTTTCTTTTATATATATCAAACGCCTACGCGTTTTCTTTTGTTATGCTTATCAGCGGACAAATCTATTTCCGAACTTATTGTTACCCATCCTTCTTTGTTCGCTTTACCCGGAAAAAGTCATTGTCATTTTTTTGTCGTCTTTTCTTTGTTTCGATCCAAACGGAAAAATCCTACTTCCGCTCGTACAATATACATCACAAATACGAATATTCTTTTCCCGTTACTGATTACAACATAGCAACTATTAGGCATGAGCCAACACCATGGAACTTTTCAGTCTTGCAACTTATCCAGTATTTTTGAACCCCTAAAATGTTTTTAAAAATAACAAGTTCAATGTTATTTTACTAGTTATTTTACTGTGTTACTACACAAGTTCTGTTTTTCAAATTTGCACACTTACATAGAAATAAAGGCGATTGCACTTGAAAATATGAAATTACTCAATTAAAAAAAAATTCCATAAGGTTCCGAACTTACCAACTATCAGAAATCACGCAACACGATGGCAACCTGATAGAAACAAATCTCATTTTTATTAATTCTAAGAGTTTCCACACAAGATTTTTGCTTTTTTAACATACGCAACAACCAGTCCTTTATATATAAATTATCCACTACTTCCTTTCCCCTAATACATTTCTTTCTTTCTTTCTTTCTTTCTTAATATATTTTTCTGTGTAGCATTTAATTTTTCTTCCCTTTATTTCTTTATAATAAAAACGGAATGGTCCATACTTTTGGTGACGACACTCATAGGAAATAAGAATTCGGCGGATAAACAACACCAGATAATAACGATTTAAATTTTTGCATTTCATCTTGGACTATTTGTCTCATTTTTAACCAGAGGATGTTGCAAGATGATGACAGTCGTACAAACAAGGAACACAAGTATTAATATATAGATTTCTTTATTCTGTATCAAGCATGAGTACAAATTCCCTTGGCTCCTGGTGGCCAGGCTCTTTTATATTCCCGGAGGCGGTAACTTCTGTGGTTCAATGGTTAACTGTAGATGACCCACATTATTAATGGGACGGTCTATTTCTACTCTATAATCCACTTAAATATTGACATTGTGTTGCATCCTGCTTTCGCGATGAATAGACATATAAAAAACTCTTAAGAAATAGTAACAGAAAAATATCAATATCAACGTACAATAAACGTACAATGAATGGGATTCTCTCACATCCAGGCATAACATACATGGGGATGGAAATAAAATAAAAATAAAGGAGAAAAATAGAAAGCAATATCCCTGGAGCCCTCAGACAGGAAGCACCCTTTAGACATGCACAGAAAAAAAACCTTCCAGGCGCCAAAAAACAATCCTCTGCCATTCCAAATGCAGACCTTACCAGGAACAAACGTTATTGACTGACTCAGGAAATATCTATGAACCTAGAAATTTAGTCTGAAACTTAAAAGTATATTTTGTCTTTATTTCTTCTTTTTCCATTTTTACAGACGTTTCAGCTCGTCAACCCACAAGAAAAAAAATCGCGGGGGAATGCCGACGGGATATACGCATTCTTTGCCCCTGTCATCCCATGAGCATCGGTTCGTGGGTGGTCCCACATTAAACGACCTTGTGTCATACCTAAATACGTGGGTTGCGAGGCCAATAACCTAAACCCCATAGTATAGATATTACAAAATTAAATTGAGAGAAAATAAATAGTTACTACAGTTTTTCTTATTTTGCGTACTTATATACATGTATTATTCCATTTTTGTCTTTTTCGAATTATAATTTTTATGGGGCTGCCAAATAAACATCTGCTCTGGGTGGTACTTGTGCTAGGTAGGCCACTGCAAGTGGTGTTATTTGATCACTGTTGTATTGTCTGTGTATCATGAGGTTTGGGCTGTCGAATGAAAAACTTTATATATTTCGTTGATTATAGTTCTACGGTTGGTCACTGAGTAACGTCGTACACTTTAACATTGAGCGTACGATATTCCAGAGGGAAGGTGATTGTTGACTTATTTCTCTATCCTTAGAATTGCCACTTAACCAACGCCAGGAAAATATTCCGTGAAAAATGTATGTGACACAGAAAACTGATCAACGATTTCTTTGAAGTAGATTGCACATCCAACATGAATAAAACATTTATGTAATGTTACGAAAAGAACCAGCAAACACACACCAAATAACTAAAAGCCTAAACTCCAAACATACCCGATATGGTTTGACATGCCGTTAAAATCGATCTGTCAATTTCAGTTTCAAACTTTTACAGTTCTTAGAAATAGGCAAATACTTAACCCTATACATACCCGTATTGCCATACCGTTTAACCATACCATTAAAATTGATCAATCGATTAATATCTTCAACTTCGAACTTTTGCATTTTTTAAATTTTATTTTTCTGTCTTTTTTTGGGGGGGAGGGGAGGCGGTGAGGGTTTTTTTTTGCTGTATACTATCGGTTTTTCTATATTCCAATATTGGTAATTTTACGTTCTATACGCCACCCCCACCCCAAAAAACGACCATTCCAAAGGCAGACTTTACGGGGAACACACATTATTGACTAACGCAGGAGTAAATCTCCTCTCCACAAAAAAGCTATGAACCTAGAAATTTAATCTGAAACCTAAAAGTATCTTTTAACTTTGTCTCTTCTTTTTCCTTCCTTAATTACGTCGACAACCCATAAGGAAGAAAACCACGTATAATGGGGTTACAAAAAAACCAGCAAACACGCACCAAATAACTAAAAGCCTAAACTCCATACATACTCGATATGGTTTGCCATGCCGTTAAAATCAATCTGTCTATTGATATTTTAATTTTCGAACTTTTACAGTTCTTTGGAATAGACAAATACCATCGGTTCTTCTTTATTCATTCGTTGGTAATTTTAAGTTCTGTATTCTTTCTTTTTAACTACGAATGTTTGATACGAATTGCACATTTGCTTTTAATATATTTAAACTCTACAATTTATAAGTATGAGTGAAAGGCATTGCATCTAAACAAATTAAATAAAACCGAATCAAAAATAAAATGTTTATTGCAGCAAAGGACAATATAGTAGAACGTATAAACACCCCTACCCTCTATCCCCCAAAAAACAACTTTTACGGCTGCTTAATAAAAAGCATTGCTATGCAAACAAAATTAACAAAAATAAAATGCTTTTTGAAATGAAGACTAAAGTGTAAACAATAAAGGAAAAATGTGAACTAAAAGATTCTCAGGAGAATAAATGTCTTCGAATCAGAGTCTCAGTGTGCAAACAACAGTCACTTTTAGTTTAGTTTCTGTTTATTTTTTTTTATCTCTTCTTCTTCATTTTTTTCAACTCACTCTTGTTGGAAAGACATTACTTCTTAGTATTTTGATGCCAGTAGCAAAAAACAGGTATAGAAAGTGTGAGGATCCTGTCAGTGTTTGAATGTTGATGAGAGTCTTTTTTTTTCTAGTGATTTTTTTTTTGTTTGTTAATAGAATCACACACGAGAGTCTAAAAATACTTTTTTATTGTTGTATTTTATTTTATTTTATCTAATTCTATTTTTTTTTTGATTTTGTGAACATGATGGTTTGGGACGTATTCTTCTCCTCTGTGTTATTTCGTTTCGTTCAATAGTAAAAGATTGGGCTTGACATTCACGCTGAACACGGGAACTATTCAGTATTAGAGGTGTGTTTGAAAAAAAAAAAGATTGAAAAAAAAATGAAAAAAAAAAGAGCAACACACTAGGCGAAATAAAACTAGGTGAGGGGTTAACTTCTTTGATACTCATAGCTACATTCGAAGATGATGGCAATAACAAAACTTGTTTGTTTGAATTTTGGAGATGAGGCTTGATATATATTATTTTGACTAGAAAGAATATGCGGCCTATGCTAAGCATTCTCCTATTATTAAGTTCTTTGTATAAATATGTTTTCATTTGTTTCCATTAAAATATTATTTTCAAAATTTTAACGTTAAATCTTAAATATCATTTTCAAAATTTTAACCATAAACTCATGAGTGTTTGGAAACAATTTTATATTCTTTTTTATACATACTAGCAAGAATATGCGCCCTCCAGACATAAGTATTTACTATTTAATGTAATGAAATATATTAAATCAGGAAGACTAACGAAATTAAATAAGAACGCATATAAAAATATTGCACTCATTTTAATTATATCTTAATTGATTTCTGTATAAAATCATTCGTATGACTGATTTTAATACGTTGGAGAATACAACAATACCATTAGAGATCAATAACACAAAGTAAGTATTTATTAAACCCGGTTTTGTTAAAACCAGTATGAAAATTAACCACACCATATATTATGTAAGCCTTTATTTCTTAGGGATAAAATGTACATTGCATGATTGTAAACGCACTAATAACACTTGTTATACGTATAACTAATAAAACTTACACAATTGCGGAGCGTACAGTGACATAAGGAGGGACGTAGTTTCGGTTACAGATAGACAGATAAGAATAAAATTTAAAAAATACGTATTAAACAAAGAATGACGAAAATAGCAACACATGAAGCGAAATAAAACTAGGTAAGGGGTTAACTTTTTTTATAGTCATAGCTACATTCGAAGGTAGTAATAACAAAACACGTTTGATATATATATTATTTCGATTTTTTGGACTGTTATCTTTATTTTTGTTGTGAAATATACATACACAACGATTCGACTGATGCATCCTCCGTCCTTCTTCATTTAAAGAAATGATCTTGATGCTTTTTAAATTAATAGTTGTGTGAAACAATGAGGTCATTATTCAAATGAGATCGGCCCAGGACAACTTAGAACATGCGAGACACAACTCGGATCTGCGCGGTAAAGGGCAGGGCTAATAGTAGTCGCAAAAACTTATATCTAGTTTTAGCTTTTAACTCCGTCGCTGTCGAGCTATTACCGAAAATATGATACTCCACCTACTTTATATCATATGATAGAAATGTGAGGAGGTTAATTCGACAGTATGTGGAGAAAAGTAGACAAACACGGGATGTTATGGAAACTTGATGTTTATTGTCGACGATGCAACGTTTCGGTCTCTTATTAGACCATCTTCAGGACTTGGATGTAGTTCTTACTCCAATGATGGAAATTCTCAAAATGCTGAAAACGGAAGATCGTCAGTAGGAGGAGGTGTGATTGGGGGTGGTTGGTGGATTCTTCTTCTCTCTGGAATGGGGAGTGCCGGACCAATCCCCACAATCTAACACCTGTGGTACCACCATCCACATTCCGGCACTCCCTATTCCAGAGAGAAGAATCCACTAACCACCCCCAACCACACCTCCCCCTACTGACGACCTTCCGTTTTCAGCATTTTGAGAATTTCCATCATTGGTGTAAGAACTATATCCAAGTCCTGAAGATGGTCTAATAAGAGACCGAAACGTTGCAACGTCGACAATAAACATCAAGTTTCCATAACATCCCGTGTTTGTCTACTTTATATCATATATACTATCAAAGGTACGCCCCCTCCTCGGTGCAAATATTTAAGTTTAAATGTAATAAAATATTATGATGAATTAGGATTACTAACGAAACTAAATAAGAACAAATATTACTTACCTTAATGTTACTTAACTTAATTTCTATTAAAGTGTATATATAGGATTGCTTTTAATACGTCTGAGAATAACATGATATTATGGTGGTTAGTATAGGGTTGTTTGATATATTCGTTGTAACATAAAAAGACACCATAAAACATTCAATTATTGTAGGCACATGCCATAAATAACAAGACTCAATATTAAAACAAACAACTTGTATTGAGAAAAGGTTTACAAAAAGGTAATGCAGAATACCAAGTAAAGTTCTTTCATCAGTCTTTTGTACAAAAATGTAATTTTTGTAAAGTTCTTTATAACATGTAAGAAAAATATGTTATAAGTTTTGAAGTGAGAAAGAAAGAGTAAGAATTCAAAGTCACAAAACAGTCAGTCGCAAGTAAATTGCTGATCTCGTAAATAACTGATTAGAGAGAGATAGAAAGATATAAATACTCATACCTTCTTGTATGAGAATGTGATTATATTTTACGCTAGAGCGCCGTGGATTTGGTTAGACGAATGATTTCTTTCTGGTTGGGATCCGAAAAGTTGGTTATTTATACTCTTAGGATAGGCTCCAAAAGGGGTCTATTTGATAGACTTCTTTTTAGGCGCGAACGTCTCTGATTGGTCGAAAATGTACAAATTTTATTTAAATTTTCTTTTTTTTACTAGGGTGCGCAATTTTCTTTTTTTTACTAGGGTGCGCAAACTATTAATTTTGTCACTTGACTTTTGTTCGTCGTAGTAAGAACTTCCGGTTCACCACAATATTATTAGAAATCAGTAGAAATCATCTATTAAACTCAGTTTTTGTTAACATCATTATGCAAATTATTTCCACCATATACTATGTACATCTTTATTTCTTAGAGATATATAACACATATTTCACTATCTTAAATGCATTAATAATATGTGCAGTTTTGCGGCAAATCTAACTCAGCAAGACTTTAATAGAGACATCGTTAATACATAAGATGCGAATTAAGACTAAATAGTGACTATTTCATAATTGTTGAGAATATAACTTAAATAACTAAGGAAATCATGACGTCAGTGGTGACGTAGTTTCGGTTACCGACATACATTTGTTGCTGAAAAAGTATTCTCTCTACCACAATTTCGGTTTTGTTCTAGGTACACATTCTTATATTACGTAAATAAAGTAAAATTAAAACGGAGTGGTCTATTGTCAGCCAAAGAGGGAGATTGTTTGTATTGAGCTGTGGCGTCACACTTACCATCAGCTCCCCACTTTACCACACAGATCAGATTACCTCACCTGTGCTACTCATGCACCGAGTTGGCGGGGACTGGTATCGAACCCAGAATCTTGCGATTCCTAGTCGCTGCTCTACCGACTGAAAGGGAACTGTGACATCGGTGGTGACGTGCTTTTGGTTACAGACAGACGCATAGTTTCTATTATAAGATTTTCTTTACAGAACCTATGTAAACGTTTTGGGTTTTTTCTACCTCGACTACAAAAATAGTTCACTTATAGATTACGTAGTCCTATTTCTTTCTTCGTCTTTAGGGACACGAGGAAAATTTTTCTCTGCTCTCAGCAACCGGAAAGTAGTACACAAAACTTAGTATGCAGCGAATGGCCTCCTTTTTCTTTCTGGTAGCAGGCCATCGATCCACACCGTTTTATTACGCTTGGGTTAATCGATTACTTTTGCCAAATGCTGTTAGTGTTGTATCGCGTCCAGTTTCCACCTGACTGCTTATTTGCGGAATATAGCCGATTGCAGCCACGTGGAGAAGACGGAGGGAAACCATAAAAGTATTTGACCTATTCTGACCAGATGTTGTGTGAGGACGAAATAGAGACAATGGTCATTTATAGTGTGGTCAGTGGCCGCGTGAGGGCGATTTGTTGGCTGTGGAGGAATATACATACACATACACATACACACACGAGTCAAATTATGTATTAGGACATTTAATTGTTTTATTCTATCAGTTCTGGACGGAAATCAGGGGAGGGGGACAACGGGCACCAAACATCTTATATATATATTTTTTTTTAGGGACAGTTTTCTTCTTGTATCTTTGCTTCTACTCACAGTGAGAGATTGTCTCCTAGCAACCAATCCTTAAAGGGAAAGAAAGTCCAGATTATAAAATCCGTGATACACACACACACACACACACACACACACACATACACACACACACACACACATATATATATATATATATATATAATATATATATATATATATATATATATAACACTATTAAAGTGTTATCGGTTGATTTGCGATCCGTTAATTAATTACTAATCAATTAAACTACTCTAATTATTAAAAATGGTAGTCTGTTAAAAGTTACTGTAAGAAAAGAAAATGTAATAATAATAATAATAATAATAATAATAATAATAATAATAATAATAATGTTTATATTAAAAGTATAAATTTATCTAAACAAAGAATTCTCACGTAGGCATAAATTCCTTAAATTATGGAATTTGACGAATATGATCGGAATTTTAAATTTTGACAAAATAAAGCAATATTTAACAAATAAGATTCCAGGTTTTGAAAGTTGGTCAACAATTTCAAAAACTCAAATAAATGAAACAATGGTTGGCCTTGAGTTGTGGCATTTGAAAAAAAAACAATGGAAAACTACAACTAAAGCTGACACAAGGCCATTTAGACACGTAGGCAATGTTATTGAGTGACTGGCCAATCAGAGAGGTATGTTCGGGGTAGGGAGGCGTAGATCCCATAAATAACAGACCGCCAGCCGTGACCGAAAGAGACAGAGAAAAAGAAAAAGAAGAGAGAGAAGTGGAGAACGTCCGCTGGATTCAGACACTCCGAAACCAGGGACCTCGCCATAGCTCAGTGCCCTTGCCACAACTTTACCGATACACTCTGATGTCTTGCCTCTCGTACAAAATTGATAATTTAGCCAAAACCCAGCTGTAGATCGCCAATCAACTGACAAAGAAATTATCCGCTCCTTTGTAAAATAAATGTATATATTTTGTACCTAACCATCAAAAGCGTTCCGTTTAATGTTTGTCGATCCGTTTGACAGCTTTTGGTTATTTAATCCTTATTCAGCCGAGTTGGTAAAAGGAATGAACCAGCTCTCCTTTCAGGAACACTATAATACTATAATCTGTGTTACGACCAGCATTAGAAG
>CM042141.1:132756633-132764133 GCA_023376005.1 Doryteuthis pealeii
TTAGGTTTCGTATTTGAAATCCAATGGTAGAAAATGGTGTGGTCTCAATTAGTGGAAACACTTTGTATTCCTTGAGATCCTAGGTCGAACAAGAGTGTAGCTCATTGTAGAAGAAAAATTCAGTTGCATTCCTTAGAGTGTAGCTCCTTGTAGCAGAGAATCTAGTTGTAGTGTTCCTTAAATTATAAAATCTCGTTAGCAACTGATTCGAGGAAAGTTGCAAAAGATCTTAAAATGCCAAATGCCCTTGCTGGGCTCGTTTCTGATTGAACCATTTACTGGAAGTGCCTGCTGGGAAAGTCTATAATTAAAACTGGTGATTTGCGTACGTTCTTATTCCACCGATAGTCCAAAAATGAGTTTCACAAGAATTGTCTAGGGAGTCTCTGTAGTGTTATGGTTAAACGTAATGAACTGCGATAGGTCAACTTAAGTTTTTCTATCAGTTTGTATCAGGTCAGATTTTTATCTCTCATTAGCTGGGGTGTCCCCATGGGTTTCATCATTGTCTTCTTCAGTCAGAAAACAACACAGAGACATATTCTGTGTGTACAGATAACTTTATTCCCCAAATACCAGTTCGGCAATACACTGGTGACCCAAATCTACATGGTGGTGTGGTAGAGATAGAACACATCCTTCGCATATACTCACTAAAGCTTGACGTGTTCAGTTGATTGATCGGAGGGTGTCTCTCCGACCGCCGATCTAGCCCGAGTAAGGGATCTTAAGCATCACGGATCGCCCACCCATGGCCAACGGGTGGATTCCATTGGGGGGGGGGGTCTTAACCATCTGTAGAGGTGCAGTCGATGTCTTCTAAAGCCCTATCCGACAGGGCTGCCTTTTAGTTGAATTACAGCTAATTTTTCATAATCAGAATTTTCCATTTGGTAGTAAGGCTTAAGGAACATGGTTTGCCCTACAATTTTCCCATAACTGTGAAGGATGGACCAGTACCTTTCCCAATGGAATTAGCTAGCGTGAAAGAGAAATGCTCTCAGATTCGTCTATGATTTGAACTGTGTCCGTTTGCTAAGGCGATAACCGTTACATCACCCACTTCCACTCGGAAAGTAGAGGGTTGCTTTGATAATAAGAAATAATAGACATTTAAATCTTGGAAACATTTGAAAATCTAATTTGGCTTGTGATCTATTTAAGACGTTAATCCAATCCAATTAAACATGATAAGCAGCTTAGCGAAAACAGGAGTTTTTAGGTTTTATCAAAACTTTATATTGTCAGCTTTCCTCTAAGTGAACATGGAATTATTTTCCCGAAAACTATTCTTAAAGTATTTTCTCTGACATCTTCTTACAGATCTCCCATTAGTTCTATCCACACTAATCTCAACAAAATTAAGAAAAACAATTTCTCCGGCATCGTCAGTTAGTTTATATATATATATATATATATATATTATATAGTCATCCACAGACACGTTTTCGACTTATCAAGTCTTTCAGTGGGGCTAGACATTTTTGTGAGCTACCTTACAGCCGAGTTAGTAACCCGATCGTTTCAACACAGTCGACAGCTTACCTTCTCGGCTATCATCACCCACATAATATGAAGGGGATTTTAACTGTTTTAATACACACATATGTATGTGTGTAAAGGCCGCCATAGAGTGCTCTATCCCATTTTATAGGAGAGCGTTGCATTTACGCTTTAGTTGGCAGCCGTCAGCGAGATCCCCTACCAAAGTACTCAACCCCAGGGGAAAGGGAGCGTGTATATATATATATATATATATATATATATATATATAGAGAGAGAGAGAGAGAGAGAGAGTATATTTTAGTATTGGAGAATTGAAAATAAAGTGCTCGATTATGGGTATAAGAGCTATATTTACTCATTCATTATAGTGTACAATACGTTTGAAGTGCAATTGTTACCATTGGTTTCCAAGCAGCATGTTAGCCACTTTTCTTCAAGCGCGCCCGTTAAGAAATGCAGTGAATGTCAATTCATTTATATATGTATGTATTTTTTGAGAGCCAATTCTTCGTATTTATCCGCATTTAAGTGAAAATAGTGCGTATATGTTCATGTACGCGTACACACCGTGTGCATCGCATCTCTACGCGCACTATTCCTACCCCTCCTCGTCGCCTCGTTTATTCCGGCCTTCTTGCTTTTCATATCAAGATTTTGATGGTTCTTTTGGGCACGCCATGTTTTATGATTCCATCCGCTCCTGCCTATCCGTTTGAATATATATATATATATATATATATATATATATATATATATATATATAATATATATATATATAGTAAAATTAATGAGCAAAGTGATAATAAAAGAATAATATATAGGTTCTAAACTAGATACTTTTCAAACATATTTTAAAACCAATATAATAATTTCAGGAATATAAAATATGTGCATAGAACAAGCTCTTTTCTAAATATATCTGGGACATTAAAAATAAAATACAGCCTAGACCCTATTATAAAGTGGTAAAATTATTAAAAGATATCATAATTATAGACCGGGTAATAAATTATGTCTTCATTGTTTGGAGGAGAAATTAGCCATTGCAACCTATTCCATTTCCAAAGAATTATAAAACCAAAGATCGGAAATTTTGAACTTATGTAGACCCAAACGAAAATGGCGCTGCGATAATTAAAAAAAACCCCAAAAAACAAAAAAAAAACAGCGGGAGTCACAGTTAAAAATCAAACAAACACATCCTTCCTGATAACAATTAAGTTCATTTCAAATAATTCGCAAGCACAATTAAGAACACATTTTATGATATTTTCCTGTTAAAACATGCAGTTGTATTGATAGGAACAAATTCGTATTTTTCGTGTAGATTAACAGTGAAATGAAAATGGCCGACCAATACGGATGGATTTCTCAAAGTGAAACAAACAAGAGGAGGTTACTCTCATTTATGAAATATTCAGATTATCAGCTTAGTTTAGATGTGGCGCACGGTTAGATGTATGAGGCACCCAATGAGTATCGAACTCACTAACAACAGTCAGCAAATCTAGCTTGCTGGCCACTACGCCACCTGCCCTAATGGTGAAGGCAATATAGATGAATGAATGAAGGAAAAGTCTTTAAATTTGCTTCATATAATAATTCATTTCAACTGTAGGGGATAATTCTATTTAGGATCATCAATATCTCCTGTACATCCACAATACATGCTCAAGTTGATGCAAACTTATAGATATATACAATGATTTTTTTTACAAATCCCTAAGAGAGCTCAACGTATAATAGCTAATAAATTAATTATATACTGAGCAATAATTATACTGTCAAAGAAGAAAAACTTAACAGTCATTTGGCAATTTGGATATAATAGTTTGTTAAGTTATAAATTCTTTGAAAGTTGTTGGGAGCTTTCTGTCTACGAGAGACGATGGAGTAGTGTCAAAGTTTTTTTTTCTCTCTTTGAACTACATAGGCTGGACGGGTTCTTATGGAGGATAAGCTGTTGCACATGCAGCAAATCCCCCCTCTCCACTCTGCCGCTGTGATCCAAAGGAAAGGTATAGTACCAATGCGGTTTGGCAGCGGTAGTGTCGTAGGAGTTGATGGGTAGCACTGGATTTCAGCATCATGCCACCTTAGGGACTCCGACTCCTGAATTTTTTTCGGGGTTGACTCCCCTTTGAAAGTATATATAATTATATAATATATTATATATATATATATATATATATATGTCTCTCTGTTGTGTGTGTGTGTTCCTTAATATACATAATAATATATATATATATATATATATATGAATATATATATATTTAGATATACATATTTATATATATACCACACAAGATATAGATGTAGAGTGAGATAGATAGAGAGAGAGAGAGAGAGAGAGAGAGAGAGAGAGAGAGAGAGAGAGATAGTGACAGGTAGGGGGAGGACATTGACAACAGTAGAAGAAAATGATTATATTGATCAGAGGAGAGTTATAGATAGAGAGGTGGATCGATAGATACAATTAGTGCAATACATTCAAACGTATATCAGTATCGAGTCAAATTGATAGATAAAATCAAACAGAGATTAAAAAAAATAAAGCGTCGTATATAGGTAATTTAATATAAAGATAACTTGCTGTTTACTCTTATTCTATTGTTCTGAGCGAGACATAACCAATGTAAATGGCCCATAACATACTATTTACTTACCTTTTTTTTTTAACTTGTTCATTTAACAATCATGAATACACTCCATTGTACATACATTCTGTCGTCTGGGTTCGGCGTAGTAATTTTTTCTTCTTTTTTGGATGTGATTAGTCTTATGTCTGTCCACCGGTACTTTTAAAGATTCTAATATGATTGATTTTTTTCAGGAAAAGTACTCCCACACAAATACGCCAACACACCATTACATACACTTAGGATAAAATAATTGCGTATATATATATACACGTGTATCACTATTTTAAAAAAGTAATAATAATAAAAATATTAAATGATGCTGACTGCACACACGCTCACTGAGTTTTCTCTATTTATTCAACCTAGCTGAGCACAAAGACTGATGGGGTACCCAATCAGAATAACACTACAATAGAAAATTGAAGTATAGTATTAATTTACTAACAGGGTTGGTTGGTTGGCTTTTACGTCATGTCAACCCATTGGGTTATTTTATGCCGAAGACGTCTTGTTTTGTTCATTCTTTATGGGTATTCAATTTTAACACGTTGTTTAAACTAATTATTTTCTATTTAACCCATAGATGGGACCCTAACAGGTCCTAACATTCCGGGCCAGAGTTGAGGTGAGAATAATGGTGATGAAGGGGTACTCCACATTCCATAGACCTCCAGAATTTGAACTACTAGGTCAAATATAGTTTAACGAAATACCAAGGACATAAGACTGATAACACCCACTTGTACATATATGATAAAAAAGATTAGGGCTTGCTATAAGGACAATAGAGTGGGGACAATCATATAGATGCTAGGGTTTGACGGGACAAACCGATTAATCGCCCGTCTAGACTAAGTAAGGATTAAAGTGGATTGTTGCATGCCATGGACTACTCAGCCCCCAAGATTACATCCTTAAGCATCACCACGGCAAACAGAAGATCCCATTGGCGGGATTTTAACCATATGCATAGGTGCAGTCAGTGTATTATAAACTCCAAGCCCATGGAGCTGTACTAGCAGGATCTGTGGATATACCACAGCATGATAATTTGATTATTACAACATTTGCTGTTTACTTTAGAGCTATTAAAATAGAGTCCAATATATAACAAGTATAATAATCTTCATTTACCTTTCACTCAATCTTTGTTTTCTTTTCTTTCTTTCCTTCTTTTCAAATTTTTATTATGTTCGATTGAAATTGATTAGCATTATTGTTTCCGCACGCTCACCCCCTCTCTCTGTCTTTTCCTATTTTCTTTCCTTCTTTCTTATTATATTTTTCTGTGTAGCATGTTCTTTTATTTCCGTTCTTACTGTATAATAAAAACAGAATGGTCCATTATTTACATGAGGTGACGACACACATAAGAAATAAGAACTTGGTGGATAAACAGCTCCAGATAATCAGGATTTACATTTTGCATTTCATCTCAGAAGATTTTGACGGTCTCACTTTTAACCAGAGGATATTTCATGATGATTCCTGTTGTACGAAGACGTTAATATATATAAATCTCTTTATCTATTTACTTATCAATATTTTTTCACAATTGGTTTCCATGAATGTAAAAACTGCATTGTTTATCGCAAACATTATTTTAATTTCACAAAAATATTTGTTTTGTGGCAATTCAAAATGGTTCCAAATCAAACTGTGTGCTCCAGGTTTATATAGAGGTTTGTTATCCAATATCTAGTGGCTGATAAGTTTGGTTGGTTGGATTATACGGCATATCAAACATGTTTGGGTTATTTCATGCCGGAGACGTTTTGTTTATTAATAGTTGATGGGTATTCAATCTTTTTTCAACTGTTTTTTTTAAAAGATTTATTAAACTCATGTTTATTTGCCAAAGAAACAGCATGCAATGCTTGTTCCATTGTGAGGGAAAGGGTTTATGCAGGAAAGAAACTGCGTTCGTTTATGTTATCATAAAACAATTTTATCGAACATTTTTATTTCAATCTTTTAGAAAACAATAATTGATTGCAAAAATAAACCCGTTTGAATTATTTTCCAAAATTTCCTCTTAATCATAATAAAACTAGACATGAAGACATGGAGAAAAAGAAATAGAATAAACGAAAATATTGTCGGAATTTACCGGTTCTACATTTCTTTTTACAAGATAGATGGGACCCTAACTGGTATTACTACTTCAGGTTAGGGGACAATGTGGATGAAGATGTACTCCACATTCCCCAGAGCTGCAGAATTAGAACTTCATGCAGTTTAAATTCATATCCAGGACACTGAGTCGCTTAGCCACTGCCTATCATAAAAGGTTGGGGACATTAGGGTTGGAACAATCATATAGATGCTAGGGCTTGACAACACAAGCCGATTGATCCGGGAGGGCATTTCCAACCGCCTGTCTAACCTAAGTGAGGTCCAGAGTAGTACGATGCATGTCATGGACTGCACAGCCAACAAAATTCCATCCTGAAGCATTACGGGTCGTCACGCATGGCCAACAGATGACCCCATTAGGGTAATTTTACCCATCTGCAGAGATGCAGTCGGTGTATACTTTTATCTCAGCTGACGGTGAAATTCAGATTTAATAATAATGATCATTTGTTCAACAGTTATATTGTTTTATACATTTCCATTCAATAAGATCTATATACACATACATAGGACTCTAAGAGCTTTTATAAATTCTGGCCAGAACGAACCTTGTTTTAAAGGCAATGAGTGAACACCATTTTAGAACAGGAGCCTCACCATAAGATGCTGTTTAGTATCATACCCAGACACCCGTTATGTTAGTGGGTCTGCAGGGAATAAAACCTACCTATTCTAAACACTGCCAACACGGCGCATGAACTAGTTTTTTGTACATTATCTTATTATAATTGAGATCCAGTGTCTGTGTGTATGTAAACGAAACTACGTCACTGCTTACCTTGTTACATAATAATTGGATTCCTAATACATTTTTAAGGTAGTGTAGAAATCATTATGGCGATCAGTACAGCTGATGGCCTTGAGAGTGAGTGACAATGCTTGACCTCACTCTGACCTTGCCTTGCGGGATAAACCGTGAGAACCGCGAACCCCCATAGAAGGCCCTTCCGGTTTAAGGAGTAAGCAACTCAGTTAGTTAGAGTTAGAACTTAGAAGCCGAGCTAGCAAGATGTAAGGATCCGCGCACATTGTCTGGTCTGGGGATTTATGAATAAAGTAACATCAACATAAATCGAAGTCTTGTGTTTATTACTAAAAACCAACAATGACACAGGGCTTCTGATAAGGAATGATCCCCAACAGAAACCAGACACGGAATCCTCAATAGAAGACCAGACGAGACCTTAGAAGATATACCAGGCCAGAAGAATAGACG
>CM042141.1:132769133-132774133 GCA_023376005.1 Doryteuthis pealeii
ATATATATATATATATATATATGTGTGTGTGTGTGTGTGTGTGTGCAAACTATGTAATGTAAAAGATACACACCAATTTTATTTAAAAATTTTTTTTATGTATATATACACATACACACCAGATACAACCATGTACATAGATACTCACACAAACACACGAACACAAACACACACACACACACACACACACATAAACACACAAAAAATTAAACATAGATACACACACATGAACATACACACACACACACACAACACACACACACACGAACACGCAAAAAAGTAAACATAGATACATACACATGAACACACACACACACACACACACACACACACAACACGAACACACACACACACACACACACACACACACACACTCAAAAAGTAAAAGCACAAAAATTGTACATGACATATCAAATGAACATCAGAGGAACACGAAAAAAACTACGAAGACTCTAAATTTCTAAGTTTATTACCCAGCCAACCAGGAACAAAGACACCTGCTAAAAACACAGATGTTAAAAATGAAGTTGCTCTATACTCCACTCCCACCGAACAGAAAGGGAGGAGTTAGATACTTATGTATATATATATACATACATGTACAAATTCATATGCATATGATTGATCAATGCATGAAGAAGATATCAGAGGATCTGAAACACGTGTCGCAAATGTAAGATAAAAGTAATAATTTTTTTTTCTAAAAACATAATCCATTTTGCGGACCTTCTTTTTTTTTTTAAATATTTAATTTTCACCTGTTTTGACCCAAAACAAGACTTTATATATATATATATATATATATATATATTATATATATATGTCCATGTGTGTGTGCGTGGGTGTCTGTGAAGTGTGTGTACACATATCTGGATAGGTTTATATTGACATACTTTATTGGAATACAAACTCATGTACGAGATATTGGTCATTCAAATTATTTAATACGCTTTTTCATGTCTTGTGGATAAATGTTGAGCTCTTGATATATAACAGTTATTGTTGATGTAATAATATCATACACACACACACACACACACACACACACACACACACACATATATATATATATATATATATATATATATATATATATATATGTGTGTGTGTGTGTGTGTGTGTGTGTGTGTATAAAGGAACGTTTCCTGTTTAACAATTTTATTAACGATCTTTTCAAGCTTTCTGGTCAACTTTTTTATATTTGGATTGAATACATACATTGATGGAACATAAAATCACAACACCCTAAATGTGTTTCTATTTACTCACTATTAAATGTACAGCTGGATTGCAGAATAGAAACATTAGAGCGACCTGAATTCAAATCCTGAATGAGGCTGTTTGCATTTCACATAGCGCTAATACCCTTGGGAAAGGTGTGCTTCCAACTATTTTCCTTCCAGCCATGTTTAGATAGTAGGGTAAACTGAATTCTTTAACTTTGGTTAGGCATATATATATATATATATATATATATATATATATATATATATATATATAAAGAAATAAGTCCACCAAAGTTCTTATCCAAATATAAAACAAATTGGCCAGAAAGCTTGAAAAGATCGTTAATAAGATTGTTAAACAGGAAACGTGTCTTTTGTTTAATTCTACATGTATAACTGAAAGAATGCTGCCCAAATACCCCCCCATATATATATATATATATAATATTTTTTTGCTTGAAGGCAATTACAATGCATGTATCGCATAAAATTCGATACTTTTTTTTTTCATAGAAAATGAACTTGACAAATGTAATCCCGGCAAAGGATTGCTTGGTGTGTATAACATCACACAAATTACTAAGTCTCATCAGCGATGTATACCAACGACCTCCCTCCGACAGAAATCGAAACCGGGACCTCAGCAGGCATAGTCAAAGACCATACTGCCTCGGCCACAGTACACAGCGAACAATCCCTGCGAAATTAACCTTGTCAATGATACTTACACTCCTCTACCATAATAGGTAAGGGGACGTTGATTGAATAATAACAACAAACCAGACCTTATGCTCTTCGGCGAAGTATAACTCTTTACTAGAGCTTCACCATCATACGTAGTTGGGGGTGATATCTTATCCCTCTAGAGGATATACAAGCAACTTTTTATATTATCAGTTGATATATATATATATATATATATATATATATATATATATATATATTGTTATCACTAGTTTATCACTTGAGGACAAAGTTTTTTGTGGTATTATTATTTATTTTTCTTATGTATACATGCTATATGTGGGGATAAAATATGGAAATATCTTGACTTTCGACCTCAGGTCTTAACTTTCGTCTTTGCGCGTATCAATCACGTCATGAAATTTCAATATTAATTGATTAACATGAGCTGATTAATGAATGGTTATGAGCGTTTTTCTTCATACACATTTCCAACTAAAGTCATTCAAAAATGTAGCGTAATTATTATGGTCTACGGGGAATTTGAGGATTGAAAAGAAAACAGTAATCAGATTTCTGGAGAAAGGGAAGAAAAAGAAATAAGAACAAAGGTTAAAGTTTGGAATGGTAATAACTCAACGGGGGTGGGGGCAGCAATTGACCGACAAATGACCCCGGAACTAGATTTAAAAATAAAAACGGAAGTTCCGGGATTTGACCGTAAGTGGATGTGACCTTTTCCTTCCCCCGGGATCAAAGACGGAAGAAGAGAAAAATCGTTCTTTTTCGGCTGGATCCTCGTAAGAGGCAACCGGTGTTTCCCGGGTTCCCCCGTGATGAGTTTGGCATTGGAGTACCGAACATAATTTACGATATAATAATTTGACTTTACTCTCTCTCTCTCTTTCTCTCTCTCTCTCTCTCTCTGTCTCTCTCTGTCTCTGTCTCTGTCTCTGTCTCTCTCTCTCTCTCTGAAAAAGAACACACGAGCCTAGAAAAAAATAAACAGCCTCTTTTTGACTATACGACCTGCGTATGTTGTTTCTGAACTAACGACGACTACTACTACTAACGACTACTACAACAACTCGAAATTGGCCCTATGCAACAAAAACATTCATCAGTTTTTGTACAACAAAAATCATTTTCTCTTCATTTTATCATATTGGTATGTGGAAAGTTTTACATAAACAGAAAATTTTAGTATTATAATACATTCATTTTTTTTGAAAGCTTTGTTTTTCCTATATCTACGTACAATCAATATATATATATATATATATATATATATATATAGGTATTGTAATTAGAAGTTACGCAGAACTATTGACACGTCTTTTTATAATTAAGGTTTTATTAAATTCATTAGCTGAAATCAATGTTTACATGAATAATAATTGGTCAATGCAAAAGTCTTTAAGAAACTACAAACAGCAATTATATTTACAAAACAATTTATTCAGAGAGAGAGAGAGAGAGAGAGAGAGAGAGAGAGAGAGAGAGAGAGAGAGAGAGAGAGAGATGTGGGGTTGGTAGGGGGGGAGGGAAAAAACATCTAATTGAATGGTTATATTATTGATCCCTCTACAATAAGTCAGTTTTATTTGATGAATTCTTTCAATCTAAGTGGCGAATTTTACAGTGAGTTTCTAAAAGAAAGCAGTATACTACAATCCTTTATTCAAACTGTTTTCCCGCCCTATTAGCCACGCTTAGAACACACCAGCTCTAACCTTTTAATATATAAACATTTTAGACTGTTGGTGTTATATTATTTCTAAGCAGCTTATAACTTATGAACGTACATGTACTTAGCATATTTTGAACAGGGTCCATTAGATTTAGAATGATGGAGTTCATGGAAAATTACCTGACAGTTGTTGATAGGTAATAACATTTTGTTTGACGCCTTAGAAAAGCGTGCGATTAGATGCGTGGAAGTTAACTTCAGTTAACTTCAGATGCGACCAGACTTTCGAGGAGCATAGACGTCGTTTTCAGCTCCCCCTCAGATAATGATCATGTGTTGTGTTCTGAAAATAAAGTTTGATCAAGAAAACAACTAAGTCTTGTTGTCTGAATATTAAAACAAGCAATGTCCAGCCCAGCGCAAAGAAGAATGAACCCCAACAGAAGCCCTGAAAAGGAGTAAGCCCACTAGAAGAATATGGCGGCCCGGCCAGACGAGTTAGCAGGAACCAGTAGAAACATAGGGTGTAACAAGGAAGACCTACATATATAATCTCATCAACTCTTTATATCTGTCTGTCTGTCTTTCTCTCTCTATTAGGACTCTCTCCCCATTTACATACTCGATGCTGAACGAATATATACCACTGGTAAAAGAGGAAAGTATAAACCTGTTGAGGATGTTCTCGTGTGCCATATGACATGAAATGCTGACATCAAAAAACCCACTGTCCGTTGACTGGAGATGTAACAAGTAAATGTTCTTCTTTTAGAAGTGAAAATGTCTTTTGACTTTTGCTCGCCACGTCACCTAGCGCCCATCGGCAGACATAAAAAGTAATTACCTTTCGTGCCTCCTATTGTTAAATGCGAGAACGTGGCAAGTAAGGAATGTAATCCTTACAATATTTTAAACAGTTGGTTTGTGTAAATAGTCAAGGTCAACGTACTGATCTATCTATCTATCTATCTATCTGTCTATCTATCTATAACACCTGTTTATGTATCTGCCCTTCTCCCTCTTTTTCAGTCTGTCTGTCTGTATGTCTGTCTGTCTGTCTATCTGTCTGTCTCTCTCTCTATGTTACTCTCTCTCTCTCTCTCTCTCTCTATATATATATATATATATATATATATATATATATATATATATATGTAGATACATTCTTATAGGTTCTCAGTTTCTTGTTGGATGTGTATTTATCGATTCTGACATTATGAGGAAACAAATTGTGTAAAATCCAACAAAATATAATTAAAAATTGAGGAAAAAAACCCCAGATAAAACTCAAACAACTTCATTCAATTGATATTTCGCTTCGGTGTGTTAACGAGACTTCCCCAGAAATTTATTTGATACAAGAACTGCTGTGTGTATATATTGAAAACGTGGGGGGAGGC
>CM042141.1:132784133-132790196 GCA_023376005.1 Doryteuthis pealeii
TAATAGTATGGCCTACTATTTCTATCTATCTATCTATCTATCTTTCATTATCTCTCTCTCTCTCTCTCTCTCTATATATATATATATATATATATATATATATATATATATATGAAGAGAAAAATGGAGTGAATCCGACAGTATGTAATATAGTGAAAACTTTGAAAAAAACACAGGCTCGAATAAAATGAGTGGTATTTATTCAGCTAACACTGCAGTGTTTCAATCTGTTTTGTATATCTTCTTCAGGGCCTTTTGTTGATATAAGGAAAAGTAAACATTTTATCACAGGATAATAATATCGCTGTTATCGGTTTGTTTACAAAGTTTGAATGGACATCAGCGTCTACGGAAATAGATAAGATAAACTGTTTTGAAGTCGAATATTTTTACGTTGTGTGTGAGTGTATGTGAGAAAGATACACATATATATATATATAGCGAGAGAGAGAGAGAGAGACAGACATACAGACAGACTGGGGAGAAGAGAGAGAGAGAGAGAGAGAGAGAGAGAGAGCGTGTATGGAAATGTGAGTAGATTAATCGTTTTGTATTTGGACGTCAGTGTGTCTGTGTGTGCGTTGTGTGTGTGTCAGTGTGGGTGGGCGTGTGTGTGTGTGTGTATGAGTGTATGTTTATTTTATTTGTTTATTTGTTTTTATTTTAAGTACGTGAAGAGAAAGTGTGTGAGTGTGTGTAAAGTTTATTAATTAAAGTTGTAATTATTAATTTGTTTTTATGTTTGTATATCAAAACTGTTTATCTTATCTATTTCCGGAGACGCTGATTTTCCATTCAAACTTTGTAAACAAACCGATAACAGCCATCTTATTATCCTGTGATAAAATTTTCACTTTTCTTTATATCAACAAAACGCACTGAAGATCTACTAAACAGACTGAAACACTGCAGCATTGGCTGAATAAATACCACTCATTTTATTTTAACCTGTGTTTTTTCAAGATTTTTCATTATATTACACACACACACACACACACACACACACACACACACACACACACATATATATATATATATATATATATATATATATATATAGATGTGTGAGGAAAATGTAAATATGCATAAAGTATTTGAAAAAACAAGACAATATATCGAAGATTGGCATTCTTGAAACCGATGCTAACGCGTTTCGGTTTTATCAAAACCACCAATACGGCTAATAATCATAAATGACCCGAAAGAAATGGTAAGCCTTTAAACATCATAATCAAAAGCTGACAAGCTTTTGCTTTTTCCACAATTTTCTTTCATATGATTCATGTCTATAAATTAATTTAATAAAACTGAAACGCCTTAGCATCAGCTTTAAGAATGTTAATCTTCGACATATCGTCTTGTCAAGAACTTGCTATATATATATATATATAATATATATATATATATATATATATATATATATATATATTATTATTATTATTATTATTATTATTATTATTATTATTATTATTATACTAAAGCTGAGCAAGTCGACTTTATCCGCTAAAGGCTTTTTATTGTTTAGTTTTACACAAAAGTTATACTAAATCATTCTTTAGTTTGAAGATAGAATTATGTTTTTTAAAAATCCATCTTAATTGGTTCTAATTAGTCGTAATTTGCAATTAAGTCAAAAACTGACCAATCTCTGTCTTTACATTCTGTTTATGACTCTTTGCACTCTATGTCTCTCTTGATTACACCCTCATTAAATATGTCAGTTTATCTAGAGTGTAAAAGGGAGAGTGATTAAGAGAGACACAACTCGATTACTGTGTTAAGATTCACACCAGCAGCAAAGAGCCCGTATGTAATGAAATTCCCTGATCCATTTAAATTTAAATTAGGTCAATCCAATTTGTCGAAAAATCCGTGTTTTTTTTTTTCAATACAATTTTGAAAAAAAAGTACCAAAAATCAGGGAAATATTAGATTTTATTGAAATTTTCAGTGTTGCTTTATCAATTAATGAATTTTATAATCCATCAGTTATTTTATTTCAAAACTTTCCGATTTTTTCAGGTCATTTAACTTTGCCCCCCCCCCTGATTTTGGGGCGCAAAACATCGGTGTGGTATATATGTGTTTGATACTAATTTCTGCATAAATAAAAAGACAAAAGACCAAAGATCTGAATAAAAGAAATAAATGCTTTTTTTAAAGAATCTGCTCGATAGTAAATAAGTACCGAAAATCGGAAAATAAAATGAAAACAAAGTTGCCGAAAGATCCGTGCTTTACAAAACAAATTTACCTCCCCACCCCCGATTGAAAAAAAATTACCAAAAATCAGGGAATTATCCAATTTAATGAAATTTTCAATGTTGATTTATTAATGAATGAATCATATAAGGCATCAGTTATTTTATTTCAAAACTTTCTGATTTTTATCAGGTCGCTTAACTTTGACCTACCTCCTTATTTTTGACGTATCCGATTTTTATGAAATTTTCAGTGTTGATTTATCAATGAAGGAATTTTATTCTATTTCAAAACTTTCTGATTTAATTAGGTATTTCTGCTATGGTAAATTAATATATAAAATTCATTTAAAATATGACGGCGTCTAATTTTTAAGTTTCAAATTTCATATTTTAGAATATAAAAACATATTTATTTAATAACTACTTAGTTTTATCTCATTATCTTATTTTTTGTAGAAAAACACATTTTGAAAATTTTAGCAAAAACCCTTTTAAACAGAACAGATATCGATGTATAATTTCTTCTTTTTAAGATAATAGCCAAATTAAATTAATTATCGAAAAGAGTAACAAAAATATCTTTTTAGTATTCTTAAATTTTATTTTTCCGATTTTCGATACTTATTTCTATCATGAATCTCCCTTAATTTTTTTTTGTTTTCTTCTATTTACACGTTTCGGTTATTTGTCTTTTTATTTATACTGTAATTAATTTAAAAAACTATTTATAACCCCACCGATATTTTGCAAAGTTACGGGACCTGATAAAAATCAGGAAAGTTTTTGAAATTAAAATAACTGAGTGCATTTATAAAATTCATTCATTAATAAATCAACACTGAAAATCTTATTAACATTCGGAAACTTCTCGATTAATTGTTGATTTGATCGGCATGAACAACCCCATACGGGTTTATTTTATACCTAGAGGTTATTTTGGAATTTGGTATATATGGCTCTAAATGAAAAGAGAGTCTATGACAATAATGCAAGGAGTGCTTCGAACACAGTATCAACTCTTTATTATATAGAGATTCAATGTTTGTCTGTAACCGAAACTACGTTCACTGACTACGTCACTGACTACGTCACAATACCCTCAGGAACTGGCAAGTTCTCAATGAGTATTTAATTTATAGTCAAAATCATTAATACATAGAAAAATAAGTTCTTATTTATGAACGATGTCTCGATGAAAACCTGAGTTTGATTTACCTTCAAATCAGCACATATTATGTTTCGTTTAAAAATAATGCAAATCTGTCTTATATATCACTAAAATAAAGTTTGTTATGATATATCCTGTGGTTAATTTCCATACTGGTTTTACCAAAAACCGGGTTTAATAAATTGATACTGGGTGTTTATGATTCTCTATATTATTTCTTTCTGAACGTATTAAAATCAATCCTATGAATGATTTCACTAGAAACCAATAATATATATTAAAATAAGTGTAATCTTTATATGCGTTCTTATTTTAATTTCGTTAGTCGTTTTAATTGATTATATTTCATTGCATTAAAGGGTGCATATTTTTATTAGTTTGAGATAAAGAAATGTTTATTAAAGCCATATAAACCATAGAGATTAAGTTTCGTTGGTTGTTTTATTTTACGCATATCAAATCATTTGGAGAGATTTTAATGCCGAACATCAGCTCATCACTGCTTAACATCGGTGATCTAGTGGAACCGGGATGCTTTCAATGTGACTTGAACCGTAAGAGTTTTAAGAAATTGATGACAATTGACCCCCAACAGAGTTGACACTTGGATCAATGTGTCCATGTATGGCGAGTCCATAAGAGAACACTGTATATGAGTTCATCCTCACTTCTCCAGCAGTACTAGCATGGTCTTGCTCATCTAACTTGATGGTTTTGCGAAATGGTTGGGAGTGGTTATACGGCTCGCTGTTTTGTCGAGTCTACCGACAGGATTCTGCTCAAAAAGCATGCAGCATCCTTGTATAGTTCCAATTTAGCTTTTTCTCAATACATTCAATTATATTGTTGTTCTCATGGATTCTAATGCCTTGAATTTATTGATGGTGAAAAAAGTGCTCAATTCGAGGTTTTAGGTGACTTTTGAGGCCTGAGAGTGGGCAAAATTGGCCAATTTCATGTACAAATAAAGTGCCAAACCAATATGATTTTCTGATAGAGTTTGATGAGGAGTATCACATAGTGAAAGATGGTTGAATTCCTTTGAGAATTGGGGGAGATATGGGGCTTCAAAAGTGCCCCCAAAATGCCATTTTTCAGCCATTTATAAGTCTACGTATTTTTGATGAAAATTTACGGTATCGATTTTGTTTTTCTCATTGATTCTGTAATGCTTGAATTTATTTGATGGTGCAACAATACAGTAGTATGACACATCTACAACTTCGAAGATTTCTGTTTATTCATCAGAGAATCAGCTGGTCATATGTAATACAATACAACCTGTTTCATAAGAAAGCTAAAAACGAGGTTACTGAAACAACTTATGACTATAACAGAATTAGCTCTCAATTCTGTCTGGATTGTTGGTCATTCGTTTTATCTTGATTTATGAGAAACATTCACTTTTTTACTAAATTATTGCTAGAGGTGTACTATTTTCAGGTCGTTGACAATATACATTTTGTCCGAGAGATTTTATGAGTCAACAAGTTCAATTATTGAGATATCTTTAATCTACTCAGAGATAAGTGTGATATGAATCATTAATTGCAATCAATTTAACAAAAAGATACTACGCTCACAAATATAGGACATGGAAAACTCACTAAATTTCCATTTAATATATATATAAATATATATATATATATATATATATATATAGAGAGAGAGAGCAGAGAGATGAGAGATAGGATAGAAGAGAGGCAGAGAGAAATATATATCTACGCTGAGGACCTCCCGAGGCAATGAGTTATAGGGAATGGTTGGCGAGAGTGTCATGTTATCCGTGACAACTAGCGCGACATGATAATTGATCACACACACACAACACAGACGCGCGCATGCGCCACACACACACACACACATAATAATATATGTATATATACATCATATATATATATATATATATATATATATATATATATATATATATATATTAGACAGTTTCAAAGAAAGCAAAGGAGTAGCTTCCAGATTACCAATTCGGAGCTCAATATAAAATTCAAGATTTTTCTGTGATTTCGTCGACATTGAAGTTATATTCTCAAGGCTCAAATGTTTCATTTTTCCTTGGTTTCATCAGTAAGTTTAATTGATTTTTTATTACTTTTATGTACTGCTTGCAAAAAAAAGATTTCTTAATATCTCTCACACTTCTCTCTCTTCCCTCTCTCATAAAAGTAACGAGATGAAGCTGAAATGAACAATGAATGGAACGTTATTTTTTTAAAAAAATACAAGGTTATTTATCAAAAAATCTCGATACTTTTTCACACACATTATATATATATATATAATATATATATATATATATATATATATATAATGTTGATCTTTGTATATTCAATGGTTTTTAGTTACCGCTATTATTTAAGAAAAATTGACTTGTAAATGACATCCAAACGAATATTAGTATTCTATAGCTTGAGGTGTTCTCGATTTATTCCTCCACGTATCACCTGTTTCGTACGTGCATTAATTGTTAAAAATACAGTGAGAAAATAGTTTTCGTATAAGTTGAGTTGATATCTAACTATCTATCTATCTATTTCTCTCTTTCTCTCTCTCTCACTTTATATATACATATATATATATATATATATATATATATATATATATATTATATATATATATATATATATATATATATGGGCGGATATGTGCTTCATTTGAAGTCATACATCCTTCTCC
>CM042141.1:132790296-132800296 GCA_023376005.1 Doryteuthis pealeii
AGTATATAATATATATATATATATTATAAATATATTATATTATATTATTATATTTAATATATTTATATTAATACTAAAGCTGAGCACGACTTTTATCCGCTAAAGGCTTTTATTGTTTAGTTTTACACAAAATTATACTAAATCATTCTTAGTTTGAAGATAGAATTATGTTTTTAAAAATCCATCTTAATTGGTTCTAATTAGTCGTAATTTGCAATTAAGTCAAAAACTGACCAATCTCTGTCTTTACATTCTGTTATGACTCTTTCACTCTATGTCTCTCTTGATTACACCCTCATTAAATATGTCAGTTTATCTAGAGTGTAAAAGGAGAGTGATTATAGAGACACAACTCGATTACTGTGTTAAGATTCACACCAGCAGCAAAGAGCCCGTATGTAATGAAATTCCCTGATCCATTTAAATTTAAATTAGTCAATCCAATTTGTCGAAAATCCGTGTTTTTTTTTTTCAATACAATTTTGAAAAAAAATACCAAAAATCAGGGAAATTATAGATTTTATTGAAATTTTCAGTGGTTGCTTTATCAATTAATGAATTTTATAATCCATCAGTTATTTTATTTCAAAACTTTCCGATTTTTTCAGCATTTAACTTTGCCCCCCCTGATTTGGGCGCAAAACATCGTGTGGTATATATGTGTTTGATAAATTTCTGCATAAATAAAAACAAAAGACCAAAGATCTGAATAAAAGAAATAAATCTTTTTTTAAAAAATCTGCTCGATAGTAAATAAGTACCGAAAATCGGAAAATAAAATGAAAACAAAGTTGCCGAAAATCAGCTTTACAAAACAAATTTACCTCCCCACCCCATTGAAAAAAAATTACCAAAAATCAGGGAATTATCCAATTTAATGAAATTTTCAATGTTGATTTATAATGAATATCATATAAGGCATCATTATTTTATTTCAAAACTTCTGATTTTCAGGTGCTTAACTTTGACCTCCTTATTTTTGACGTATCCGATTTTATGAAATTTTCAGTGTGATTTTATCAATGAAGGAATTTATTCTATTTCAAAACTTTTCTGATTTAATTAGGTATTTCTGCTATGGTAAATTAATATATAAAATTCATTTAAAATATGACGCGTCTAATTTTAAGTTTCAAATTTCATATTTTAGAATATAAAACAATTTTATTTAATAACTACTTTAGTTTTATCCTCATATCTTATTTTTTTGTAAAAAACACATTAAAAATTTAGCAACCCTTTTAAACAGAACATATATCGATGTATAATTTCTTCTTTAAGATAATAGCCAATTAAATAATTATCAAAAGAGTAACAAAATTATCTTTTAGTTATCTTAAATTTATTTTCCGATTTTCGATACTTATTTTTCTATCATGAAATCTCCCTTAATTTTTTTTGTTTCTTCTATTTACACGTTCGGTTATTTGTCTTTTTATTATACTGTAATTAATTAAAAACTATATAACCCCACTATTTTGCAAAGTTACGGACCTGAAAAAATCAGAAAAGTTTTGAAATAAAATAACTATGCATTATAAAATTCATTCATTAATAAATCAACACTGAAAATCTTATTAACATCGAAACTTCCGATTAATTGGTTGATTTGATCGGCATGACAACCCATACGGTTTTTTATACCTAGAGGTTATTTGGAATTTGGTATATATGGCTCTAAATGAAAAGAGAGTCTATGACAATAATGCAAGCTTCGAACACAGTATCAACTCTTATTATAATAGAGATTCAATTTGTCTGTAACCAAAACTACGTCACTGACTACGTCACTGACTATGTCACAATACCTTCAGAACTGAGCAATTTTTCTCAATGAGTATTTAATTTATAGTCAAAAATCATTAATACATAGAAAAATAAGTCTTATTTATGAACGATGTCTCATAAAACCTAGGTTTGATTTACCTCAAATCAGCACAAGTTATGTTTTTAAAAATAATGCAATCTGTTATATATCACTAAGAAATAAGGGTTTGTATGATATATCCTGTGGTTAATTTCCATACTGGTTTTACCAAAACCGGTTAATAAATGATTACTGGGTGTTATGATCTCTATTATTATTTCTTTTCTTAACGTATTAAAATCAATCCTATGAATGATTTCACCTAGAAACCAATTAAATATAATTAAAATAAGTGGTAACTTTTTATATGCGTTCTTATTAATTTCGTTAGTCGTTTTAATTTGATATATTTCATTGCATTAAAGGGTGCATATTTTATTAGTTAGATAAAGAAATTATTAAAGCCATATAAACCATAGAGATTAAAGTTTCGTGGTGTTTTATTTTACGCATATCAAATCATTTGGAGATTTAATGCCGAATCAGCTCATCACTGCTTAACATCGATCTTAGTGGAACCGGTGCTTTCAATGTGACTTGACCTAAGAGTTTTAAGAAATATGACATTGACCCCCAACAGAGTTGACAACTGTGTCATGTATGGGAGTCCATAAGAGAACACTGAATATGAGTTCATCCTCACTTCTCCAGCATACCTAGCATGTCTTGCTCATCTAACTTTGATGTTTGCTAAATGGTTGGAGTGGTTATACGGCTCCTTTTGTCGAGTGCTACCGACAGGATCTGCTCAAAAACAGCAGCATCCTTGTTATGTTCCAATTTAGCTTTTTCTCAATACATTCAATTATATTTTCTCATGGATTCTAATTGCCTTGAATTTATTGATGGTGAAAAAAGTGCTCAATTCGAGGTTTTAGGTGACTTTTGAGCCTGAGAGTGGCAAAATTGGCCAATTTCATGTACAAATAAAGTGCCAAACCAATATGATTTTCTAAGAGTTTGATGAGGAGTATCACATAGTGAAATGTTTGAATTCCTTAGAATTGGGAGATATGGGGCTTCAAAAGTGCCCCAAAATGCCATTTTTTCAGCCATTATAAGTCTACGTATTTTGATGAAAATTTACGGTATCATTTTTTGTTTTTTCTCATTGATTCTAATGGCCTTGAATTTATTGATGGTGCAACAATACAGTAGTACTGACACATCTACAACTTCGAAGAGTTTCTGGTTTATTTCACAGAGAGATCAGCTGGTCATATGTAATACAATACAACCTGTTCATAGAAAGTAAAACGATTACTGAAACAACTTATGACTATAACAGAATGTAGTC
Organism: Doryteuthis pealeii; assembly: GCA_023376005.1. Taxonomy (NCBI): domain Eukaryota; kingdom Metazoa; phylum Mollusca; class Cephalopoda; order Myopsida; family Loliginidae; genus Doryteuthis; species Doryteuthis pealeii. The sequence continues at coordinate 132,793,461 of CM042141.1, forward strand.
TCTCAATTCTGTCTGGATTGTTGGTCATCGTTTTTATCTTTGATTTATGAGAAAATTCACTTTTACTAAATTATTGCTAGAGTGTACTTATTTCAGGGCGATACTGACAATATACATTTGTCCGAGAGATTTTATGAGTCAACAAGTTCAATTATGAGATATCTTTAATCTACTCAAGAATAAGTGGATATGAATCATTTAATTGAATCAATTTAACAAAAATACACGCTCACAAAATAACATGGAAAAACTCACTAAATTTCCATTATAATATATATATATATATATATATATATATATATATATATAGAAGAGATGAGAGAGAGAAGAGAGAGAGAGAAAATATATTCTACCTAGGACCTCCCGAGGGCAATGATATAGGATGTTGCGAGATGTCATGGTTATCGTGCAACTAGCCACATGATAATGATCACACACACACACACAGACGCGCGCAGCGCACACACACACACACACATATAATATATATGTATATATACATACATATTATATATATATATATATATATATATATATATATATATATATATATATAGACAGTTTTCAAAAAACAAAGGAGTACTTCAGATTACAATTCGGAGCTCAAATATAAAATCAAGATTTTTCTATTTCGTCGACATGAAGTTATATTCTCAGCTCAAATGTTTCATTTTCCTTGTTTCATCAGTAAGTTTATTTTTTTATACTTTATGTACTGTTGCAAAAAAAATTTCTTAAATCTCTCACACTCTCTCTCTCCCTCTCTCATAAAAGTAACAGATTGAAGCTGAATGAACAATGAATGGAACTATTTTAAAAAAATACAAGTTATTACAAAAAATCTCGATACTTTTCCACACACATATATATATATATATATATATATATATATATATATATATATAATGATCTGTATATTCAATGGATTTTAGTTACCGCTACTTATAAGAAAAACTGACTTGTAAATGACATCCAAACGAATATTAGTTATCTATAGCTTTGAGGTGTTCTCATTTATTCCTCCACGTATCACCTTTCGTACGTGCATAATGTTAAAAATAACAGGTTAGAAAATATTTTCGTATAAGTTGGTTGATATCTAACTATCTATCTATCTATTTCTCTCTTTCTCTCTCTCTCACTTTATATATATATATATATATATATATATATATATATATATATATATATATATATATATATATATATATATATATATATGTGCTTCATTGAACATACCTAATTTTTGAAAATTAATTAGTTAATGATTAATGAATTTACGGGCATATATTAGCATAAATTGTCGCCTAAAAGCATATGAAATAAACACAATGTTCTTTACACTTTCATTTAATATATATATATATATATATATATATATATATATATATTATATTATATATCCTTTTATTTTAATTCATTTCCTTATCTATTCATTCTTAAACCTTTAAATTCATTTAAACTTTATTTCATTTTTTGTTATTTCTTTTATTACACAATGACATGATTTCAATCATTTCCCACTTTTAATTTCAATATAAAATGCGATTCTAATTTATTATTTATTGCGCCTATTCTGCATTTGTACCTGATAATCCAGATATTTTTTTCAATGTCTTCAAGAGTTAAAACATTTTAAGTCGATAAACGTAAATCAATTTTTCCTCTTCATAATAGAGATTACGTTTTTACAATATAAGCCAAAAAGTCTAAAGCTCAAGAAATCGACGTTTTCCCGAAATATAGTGAAAAATTTCTTTTTTTTCTATGCAGTTGTAAAGCAAAACATGTCGAGTAGAATCCTCAGATGCACATAAAATTCCCAAAAATTGGCACAAGACGCTACGAATGGAAATTTGGAACGAACGAGTATTGAAACAATTTGCGAGTACATAGCTTACTATTATAATTTTGAACTTCTTCTGCTGCATTAAAATACACACAAAAACGCATAACATGAAAACACACACACACACACATTTTCTCTCTCTCTCTCTCACACACACACACACTCACACACACATACATACATATATACATACATGTACACACGTACAATCAGTTCATTATTTTCTGTTTCTTTCTTTATCTATCAATCTATCTATCTATCATTATTCGCAACCTATTTAACATCTCTATCCTCCTCTCCCCCCCTCTGTCTCTCTCACCTCTATCTATCTATCTATCTATCTACTATCTATATATAATATATAATATATATATATATATATATATAAAAGGCTTACGGTGAATATGGCACATTGTAGGTGCACAGGATCCAGGGGTAAGTCCGTGATAAAAAACAACTACAAGGTGCTCAATACAAAGTAGCAAAATTTGTTAAAAAATGGATACAATAGAAACCTACTCGAGTTCATCGTTAGAATCATCAGGTTTAAATCCACTGAATTAATCGAGTTACCGATTAATTGCAGCTGATCACACGTATTCAAGAACATACTGTGATCTGCTGCAATTAATCGGTAATCAGCGGATTTAACTGATGATTCAACGATGAAAACTCGAGTAGGTTTCTATTGTATCCATTTCTTAATAATATAAATATATATATATATATATATATATTATATATATTATATATATATATTAATATAGATATAAAAAACAATAATAAATATTGTACTCACAAGCACCTGTTTCAACTCTATGGGGTTTATAATATGTAATTCAATTGAAATCAGGGCACATGTTTTTGTTGAATGAATAAAGGGAAAATGTAACGTTTGACACGATAGGTTCAAATAACGTTTTCATTCTGTGACGGAATGTCTTTAAAAATTTGTATGAAAAATGTATTTTGGTTTCCCGAATCGTGTCATTTTTTTTTTCTTGATTGTACTGTGGACTCCCATCTACACTTGGTTTCGTAGCTGGATTATTTCTGAACAACATTTTATGCACTTTTATCGTTTATACACCTTTATTTTCAAAATTTGTTGAGTTTCTCATCGATCTTGAGACTCCTATGTTTAAAAATAAAATTTACATAATTTTAAAAACCAAAATACGTTTTTTATACAAATTTTTTAAAAGACATTCCGCCCAACGTGAGAGTTATTTGAACCTCTCATGTCAAACGTTAAATTTTCTTTTTTCATTCACAAAAAAAATTGCTCTGAATAGAAGTGGTTTACAAAATGTCTTATACAATTTATTTTCATTTAAATCTTTAAAAAATAAATCAAAAGTTTGCCGGCATTAAATGACCCATCCTGGTTGATATGCTGTAAACAAAACAGACAAACAAACAACTGGACTCAATTTATTGAGTTACCGGTCGAATAAATTTATAATGCCAAATGACGGTTTGTTGTTTTTCTATCTTATAAAAAGTATATATATATATATATATATATACGCATAAAATGTACTTATGTTTGTTTATTTCCATCTCTCTCCCACTCTCTCTCTCTCTCTCTCTCTCTGTCCGTCTGTTTCTGTCTCTGTCTCTGTCTCCCTCTCTGTCTGTCTCTCTCTCTCTCTATCTATCTATATATATATATAGAGAGAGAGAGGGACAGAGAGACAGAGAGACAGAGAGAGAGACATAAGTACATTCGTGCGTATGTGTATGCATGTGTGTATGTTCATCATGGTATATTCATAAGCTGACATCGCCGATGGCTGTAAATTAAAGGAAAGAAATGAAATATATAAATTTAATACAAGTGACTTAATCTCTACATTAAGTTTTAATATTTGCCGCCAGCAAACAGAACAGTGATTAATTCATGTCTCGTCAGCCCTGAGGGGTGGATATGATCCTGAGTGATTGTCGTTGTCCATAACGACTTTCAACAGAAATATCTACCCAAGTTATTTACCTCACTTGCGTACACCCATTAAATTAGCCAACCCTCCTCACCCCGATTCTAAAACGAAAGGATAGTTATTAAGTGCAAACGATGTTACTATCTATGACTGTAAACGTCTCTTTGTCATTTTTATCTCGAAAATTAAAATTTGAAGACTTTACGATATTAGTGGCAATTATATTTACAGGCTAGTAGGTTACAATTTCTTTTTGCTCCATCACGTATAGGGTCGTACTGACAGTGATCAGGGCTTTAAGGCATCTAGGTTTAATCGGCCCTAAACTTACCCCAGCCAACTACCTATTTCATACAGATGTGTCCTCTGTCAAGGAGTATAGATGTACAGGGTATTTGTAAAGTAACTCTCTTTGCTATTTTAAAAATCTCATAATTTATTTCTGAATCATTATTTTTATACAGCCCTGTCCGCTGGGGCTTTAGAAAACACCGACTGTACCTCTGTAGATGGGTAAGATCCCCCCAAATGGGGCCACCTGTTGGCTGTGGTATGATGCTTTAAAGTGGAACTCTGGTTGGCTGAGCAGTCCATGACATGCAACACTCTACTTTGGTAGTACCTGCTAATATCCCATCTCTGGGTTAACTAGAAAACCATGAGTTAAGAAAAGGTTTAAAAAAAAATGAGTTAAAAATAAATAAATACCCACAATAACGAATAAAACAAAACGTCTTCGGTATAGAATGACCCAACAAGGGTTGACATGCCGTAAAGCCCAACCAACCAAACAACCAACAAATTATTTTTACATAAATGAACATGAGAAGAACACACATAACATGGAGGTTTTATTTTCAAAATATTATATGGGCACCAGAATTCGTCTCCAGCCACTCAAACCAATTGGTAATCGCATCAAATGATCTTCCGAGAAGCTCTTTTGAAATGGCAGAAATAGATTCTCGTGTTCGTCCTTCAAGTTTTCCAAAGTCGTTGGTTTCGTAGATTAGACTTGCTCGTTCAACCAACCCGAAAGCAAAAGGTCACAGGTTGTTAAATCAGGGTTTCTGGCCGGGCGCTCATCCCATCCATTTTTCTGAATTCATCCTCCCTTACCACACAACAGTTCGTCAAAATCCTGATGAGATAAAGGTTTGTTAAAAAACCGAAACGTTATAACGTCGACTTCACCATCAAAAACAAATTCATCTGTTGGAATACTTCGTGTTCTTTGTTTACACACACACACACACACACACACACACACAATATATATATATAATATATATATATATATAATATATATATAAGTAAATCTAATGAGTCAGATAAACCTACTAAAAGTTTTGCTTAATGCTCTTCAGGGCTAAAATCCGACTAAGAATAAATTATATATATATATATAATATATATATATATATATATATATATATATATATATATATCAGTCCAGCAACATTTGGTTTATCTTTTGAAAAAGATCTTTCGTAGGAGAAACCCCTAAGAAGATCGCCGAAAGTCTGACAAGATGTAGAGAACAAAACAAAACGAAGAAAAAAAAGGTTTGGAGAAAACCCATTTTAATTATTAAATCAATTCACCCCATCCTTTTTCTTCACTTTGTTTGTTCTCTACTTTTTGTCAGACTTTTGACAGTCTACTTAAGAGATTTTTCTTTGAAAATTTCTCAGGAGATTGTAAACGAACAAAAAAAAAAAGATCTTTCTCAGAAGATGAATCAAATGTGCAAGATGAATCCGCTTTTAAATGACATTTTCAAATTTTGTACACACAATCGATTATATATATATATGGGTTGGCATCCGTCCGTCTACTGAAGATGATGGCGTAGTGTCCATTTATTACTGTGTGTGTGTGTGTGTGTGTGTGTGTGTGTGTGTGTGTGTGTAATGGAGTTAACATAGCGTGGACTTGGATTCAACACCTGATTACTAACATTTTATCACCTATTCGATCTTCAGAGCAAATTTGGCTTGAAAATCGCAGAGGCATGAAACTGTCAGTAACCAGTCGTTGACGCCATGTCCACACTAACTTAACTAAAATATAAATGCTCTATCCATTATATAGAGCACTATCTGCTACAAAATTTAGCACCCATATTATCTAATATATATATATATATATATATATATATATATATATATATATGGCATATAGTGATGCACTCATAAAAAAACATGTTATAAACTACACTGCGTGTTTCAAACACGCCGCCCGAAGTTCGCAAACTACTTTTCGACAGAACGATTATCGTGATATCGTGATTAACATCTTCTTAAAACTTGGTAATTTTAAATTTCACCCTGACAATGTTTTCTTCCCACAAAAGTGTAGACTATACTTTGATAGATGTTGAAATTTTCATCGTTTTGATTTCAAGATCAAAAGTTGAAATCTTCCAATTTCATGTTAATAAGAACGATAGTGAAATCTATATTAGGTTTTTTCAATGACTTATTGTGGGTGGATGGGTGACTAGGATTATAGGAAATTAACTTCACCCAACCGACCATGAGAATTATTTGATTTGATACTGTGAAAAGGGGTAGATTTGATCATTCCTTTTTGCATAGGAAAGATGTACCTGAAAATACAGACAACACACACACATTTATAGAATGTGTTTGAGAGCAGCTTGTAAATAAACGAAATTGTGCTATTTCTAGTGTCATGTTGGTTAATTTATGAGGAAGTGCGTCCCGGTCCCCTGCCTCCGAAATTGCTGCCCGGTGAATTTTAAAATAACGACCCCAAGTTTCTGCAAGTTTCATTGTGTTAAATATAAGGGGAGGTAAATTTCACGGGGTAAAATAGGTGTTAACTATTGTTTATCTATCTATCTATCTATCTCAGTCTATTCAAAACTATCCATCTTCATATCTACTATCTATCTATATATATATATATATACATACATATATATCTATTAAATACTAAGATTTTCTTTTATTACGATAAATAAACAAGAATTACGGTAAATAAACCAGAATTACGACAAATTACGATAAATAAACATG
>CM042141.1:132802796-132834178 GCA_023376005.1 Doryteuthis pealeii
AAATAAACGTGAAACAAACATCTAATCGGATTCGCGCACTTTAGCATTCTTAAAAAATATCAGTGATTATTAGTGGGTATTTTGTTGCCATTCCAGCATAGGAATTTTGCCATTATTCTGGTTGTTTTTATTTCAACTGAATATTTTTCCACAAAACCAGCCAAATATCTCTTCCACATTATTTTTATTTCTTTTCTCTTTCTTCTGAATCCAAAACCCTAAATCTTAGATTACAAAATACTTAAATAATTGTTTGAGATCCCTAATTATTTTGCTCATCCTTTCAAGGAAACCTCTTCATTTTCTTCACACATCTTTAAAAAAAAATTAAAGAAGATCTTTGTTATCAGGAAAGACACGGAATCCATTTGCAGTTGGAACTTTTTCAAAATAATTCCACGGCTTATCTCCACCCGACAAAATATTGAAAAAAAAAAAAAAAAAGAAAGAGAGAATAAAAAAAAAAGAAAAAGAGTCGAATTGATACGGTTATGTTCGAAAACAGAAGATTAAAACTAACACACTTTGAATATTAGGAATTTAAGTTGTAAAGCCTCAAGTACTATGGTTGACACAAGTTCAATTGTTTAGCATTTAGTGTTATTGTTTGGTTTTGCTTGTTTGTTTTACGGCATATTAACCCTTCCGCTTCATTTTATGCCTAAATAAGTCCTTTTGATAAAGGTTTTAATATCTTCAAATTGGTATAAATAATTTTGTTTACTTCGTTATGTTTGGTTTGGTTCGGATTGGTTTGTTTAATGTATAATAACCCCGTGGGTTATTTAATGCCAAAAACTGTGAGATAGAAGTTGGTACAAAAGTTTCCTTTACAGATGTATTTTATTTTTGTAGATGTATTTCGTGGATGTATTTCATATATGATTCATAATTTTCGATATATTTTTATTTCTTCCAAGAAGGATACAATTTAATCTGAGTATTCTCAAACAGATTCCTCATATTATTTGCATTGAAATATTTCCTTCCGTTTGGAGTGAAAACTCCACACTCCATGAGGAAATATTTGACAGTGTAGGATGTTTTGCATGTCCCGCACCGTGTTTGATTCTCCTACTTGAGTATAGAAGAGTCTGTAAATATTTTCATGGCCAATGCGCAGCCGAATCAGTATTATATTTCTTCTCTCTCGGGATTTTCCAAATCCCGGATTCCATTATCCTATTATTATTGTTTTTATCCTTATTTTACTCATATATTTAATATACTATTCCAGGATCTTCAGGCCAAAGCGAAAGCCTGTGTTATTGGGGCTAATTGAAATTGAATATTGTTCATTTAATGTACATGTATTAATGTTAACTAATTGTTATATTTGGAATGTAATACAAAAACATGAAATATGTTTTAGAATTTATTTTTAACGATAAGTAACATTATTCAAATGGTTATATTGAGGAATAAGAAACAAAGACAACTTGTTGGGTATATATATATATATATATATATATATATATATATATATATATATATATATATATATATATATATATATATATTCATATAACATATATATTTACTAACTGCTCCACACGAGTATGATGTGACACAAGGTCAATTTTGAGGCGGAATTTAATAGGTTTCAATACAGAATTCTCCTTCTCGAAGGCCGGTTGCTTAAAAAAAGATAAAGATCCAAGTCTGCCCTATTACACACCCATAGCTGGAGAGAGAATAGTTATATTCAATATGCATAGGTAGCTTTGGATTACATAACTTATGAACATTCTTTTCTGGATTCAGACATTTGTGTACCTGTTTCTAAAAGTTTTTCTGCACACAGTTATAGGATATCAAGTATTCTTATCTAATAATTTGCACACAGTTGTATTGTTTAATTTAATAATAATAATCATATGGTTTCAAGTAAGTGTCATACATTTCATTTATTTTTAATTTCTATTTTGGTAAATACAACTTCAGTCTTGATATGATTTAAACACACATTTTATTTTTATTTGCAGACACCGGTTTGAGCTGCGATATTGCACCACTTCCCTCAACAATATATGTAAGGACAGGCATTACAGAATGTTTGCAATTAGTCTTTATGAGAGGCTTACATATCTATGCGAAGAGGGGCGACAAGGTTAGTAAAAAAGTGATTCTTTTATTTTCGTTTGTTTTATGGATAAAACAATCCTGTTGTTTCGAGCGTATGTGTTAGACTTATATTCAGTAGTTGTTTTAAAGTTGTATATTCATTTTGTACTGATGACATTTCATCGTAGTGTAATGGTTAGCAATCTAGTCTCTGAGATCAATTACTACTGAATAGTGAGTTCAGTCATCACTGGGCGCCCCATAATTGCGACTCTGTGTCATATCCAACTTTAAGGATATTTGTAGCAGGTCATTAGGGTCTGCAGCTAGTTTGCAAGGACTTGAAGAATAGATGATGCCAGGTTTTTCAACCTTGATTGCTCTTATCACTTGCCTGGTTATTAACCTGTTGATAGTCTTTGCAATATCATGTTTGGAAAGCTGATGACGCATTGAGATCTAATAGAAGAATACTTTCTTTGAGTTTTGCATTTGAAAAGGAGATTTTGTAAAGATGACTATGGGACATTTTATTGTAGCTTAAAGACCTGGCACTCACAGACTTTAAGTTTTTAGTGTCATAAGGGTGTCACCCAACATAAATTGGTTATCCAATGATGATAGAGTGCAAACAAATAAATATCATTAAATATGGATTGTTAGTTTAAACCATATAATTATGTATAAATTAGTACTCTTTTCGGCGGTACATATACTAAAATAACTATGCATCAATTAGTATTCGATAGGAATATACCATATCACTGTGCAACCAAAGGATTATTACAGTCCAATGAAAAATTGCAATTTATAAAATAATTATTGTAATGGAAAGTTGAAATGGAACGTAGTTATGATTGTAATCGAACATTTACAAATAAATCAATTTCTGACAGTACATAACTCAAAACTAAAATAACTGTAGAGTTTGGTAATAATGAATTCGTAATATATGTGTTTATTGTATAATATTCCCATAAAATGATAAAATCCAGGTAGCTTTCACATAAAAATGATATTTCTTAAAAAAAGTGTTAGTGATACATTTACCTGTGATAATGTATCGGTAAATCTATAATTTTATATTGTCTTATGAAATTAGTAATGTTCTGGGGAAAGTATCAGCTGAGTTCTTGTAGCAGGAGATATAGTACTGTTGAGTGTGGATAGGCATTTTACTTATGTCGTCGCATTAGGGTATCTTAACTAACACTAACCGGAAAAAAAGTGAGAAAGACAATAAAGACGAGACTTGTTTGAAAAAGAAAACTAAAAGAAAAAAAAAAGAAAGAAAGAAAAAGAAAATGTCTTCTCGTTTATTTTTGTTCTGGATATCGTTTGTTTGATTGTTCAGTGATATGTCACGTACCAGAGTTATAGTCGAGAAAGGAACACCAGGTGTGAGGTGAGCGTACCGGCGGCTTGTCACTCCACCGTTATGGATGGATATACAGCTTACTGGACTGTTTCCTCTCTGCTACTTGGATCCATTCTGCCTGATGGATCAAATCATTTCTTCCTTATAATTTGTTTAACAATTACATGTTTATTTAATGCCAAAATCAATCATTTATATGGTTCCAGGTACATATTCCTATTTAATGATGATAATAATGTTTGCACATAGTTATTTGGTTTCAAGTAACCTATAGATGGGACCCTAACATGTACTATCACTCTGGTTCATGGATGCAAACAAAGTTATAATGAATTTCAAAAATAAATATTTAAAAAAGATGACTATTAAAATGTCTGCCACTATAGAATTATAAATGCTCTAAAATTTAACCAAGAAAAGGCCTTGAATTAGGACATCTCAAGTGGTGCAATTGTTAGTGAGTTTGATTCTCACTGTGCGCTCCATGCCTTTTGGCTTTGTACTAAAGTAATTTAAGAGTTTTTGATTACTTGAAAATATAATCCCTTTTTATGATGGATCAAATCATTTCTTCCTTTAAAAACACACGTGTGGTTCAGAATGATTTTTATTAGATTCGCATAACTTGGTTTCTGATTGGTCGGAAATTATTTTTATGACCGTTTATTTCGATGACCCTTTATTTCTCTCTCGGGTTGGGGCGGGAAGCTGGTTGAAATTATAATTTTTATATTATCTTATGAAATATTGATCAGAAGAAAGTATCATGAAGTTTTGTAAATTTGTAAATGACCATTAAGTCAAGCTTTATTGAAATATTGAAATATCAACTGGTTTACAATAACTGCTAGGATAGACTGGGCTCTTTAGCCTCGGTAAGGCAACCAGTCTAGGAGAAGGAAAACATTGAATTTTTACTCTGCTTAAAAATTGACCATAGCAAAAGGGTTGGGTAAATACATACTTGGGGAGAAGATGGGCATTGTTGAGAAGCCCTCATTGCTTTAAGAGAATCCACAAAATGGACGGGTTTACCATGGCACAGACTGGGATCTTTAGCCTCGGTAAGGCAACTAATCTAGGAGAAGGATAACATTGAACTTTACTCTATTTAAAAATTGACCTTGTGTCACATCCTGCCCGTGGCAGAGGGGTTGGGTAAATACATACTTAGAGAGGAGATGGGCATTGCTAAGTAATCCTCATTGCTTTAAATAAGCCACAATATGCAATAATCCAATGTCATCATCGTTCCTTTTCGACAAGAAGATCTTAGCTACTCACAATGCTTTGAACCTTTGTGGACAACGGAACATAGGATTATATAACTGGACCGTTGACACTACGTAGGATTCCATAACTCAGGACTTATTCACTTACCAAAGGATTCTATAGCTCAGGACTTACTTTAATTTTTTTTCAACTGGCCAAGGATATCGGTCAGAAAATTAACATATATTTATATTTTTGTTTACTTGTTTCTTTCTTTGTGGGGTGGGGTGTTCAGGGACCTATCGAATATTAATACTTAATTTTCAAACATATCTATTTATCCTATATATGGTGGTGTCGGAGGGCGAATACTTATCGAGACAGACACGGCGACCCGAGTTCAAATCCTCGACGAGGCTGTTTGCATTTCACATAGCACTAATACCTTTGGGAAAGGTATATGTCCACCTATTCTCCAGCTACGGGTAAATTGTAGGGAAGTCCGAACACTTTAAACTTGGTATGGTGACCGGTCTAGGAGAAGGAATACTTTAGGACTCTGTCTGTCTATCTATCTGTTTGGTGATGCAATTGAAAAGAGAGTCCTGTACTTTAGTGGAGCCTCCCCATTAAATACAGTTTAGAACAAATCCTGTTTTGAGAAGGGTCTTTCCTTACTTCAAGGCATACATGCAGCGTATTCTAGACCCCACCGACAGAACGGTAGAGGAAGAACATAGGTTCAGATATAATCCGAGGTTGCGTAGTGGTTTTAAAAGGTTTAACCCTAGTTTAATATTTTTTTAAAATCCCTGATTAATTTTATTTTCCATTATACAGAGTTCCGTGACGCAACTGCCTGCTTAAATGATCGAGCCTATCAACTTCAATGCAGATCGTGTTATGCAATGGGAAGTCTCTATCATAATAGACTTTCCGAGAAGGAACGTTGTGCGTAAGTATACTAACAACAATATATTATTATACTAAAGCTGAGGAAATCAATGATTGTTTTCTAAATGCTTTTTTTTCTATTTAGTTAAATAACACTAAATACCTGCAAAAATATTCCCTAGTTCTGCGATAGAATTATGGTTGAAAAAATCCATTGTCGTTGTAATTTGCGATTAAGTCAAAATCTGACCCGTCCCTTATTTCACATTTTGTCTGTCGATTTCCTCTCTCTCTCTCTCTCTCTCTCTCTCTCTCTCTCTCTCTCTCTATATATATATATATATATATATATATATATTATATATATATATATATATATTATTGATTAACTACTTCACCATTGCTCACTGGTCCATTCTGACCCGGAATGGTATTACCTGTTTAGGGTCCCATCTATGGGTTTAAATAGAAAAATGTATTTATAAAAAAAATGTATTATCCATTAAGAATTACTTTATTTAAAAACTTTATCGGCATTAAATGACCCACCGAGGTTGATATGCCGTTAAAAAAACAAAAAACAAAACAAATGATTAACTACTCCCAATATATGTTAGTTTCTGTTTGGGTGTAAAGAGAGAGATTGAACTTCCCACTTTATTTGTAAGTTATTTTTTATCAACAGCCTGAATCTAAGGGTTTGTTTATCTGTAATATACAAATAAAGTAGGAAATTGAATTTCCCACTTTACTCTCCATCTCTCTCTCTCTCTCTCTCTCTCTCTCTCTCTCTCTCTCTCCCCTCCCAGAGAAACTAACATATATAAGGTGTAGTTGATCAAGATATATATGTAGTGAGGGGGAAAGTGACAGGCAGAATGTAAAGAGACGTGTCAGTTTTTGACTAAATTACAAATTTTAGCAAATAGATTTTAATGTTTTTGTTTTAATTCCCCGGCCGAATTTATGTAATTTTTTTACCTGGTCACCATTATCTGCCCAGAGCTCAATGAGTGACCGATTAGGTCAGTTTGTTTTTAGTATATTACTATTTCTTTCTCGTGAGATTTTCATTGTCGGCAAAACATTTTCACAGATTCCAAATCTTTAACAGCCAATACTTTCATTTACAACTTTTCTCATAGTGAATATGAAACATTTTTTTTTTTTTTTAGATTTTAGGATGATATCTTCATAGAACGTGTTCATTTGTGTTATCAGCTGTCAGGCTGTTAATTATTTACAGGTGAGATTATAAGACATCTATAATCTAGTGAATCTATTAAGAAACACACCAACATATCTTGTATGAGCAAATGTATTATTTACTCGCTCAGGTAACCGTCTAGATTAGGTAAGAGGTAAAGATTTAAAACGTATTTGGTTATTTTAAAATCTTTGTCTTAATTAAACATGTACAGCAATTAAGTTGCTAAAAATTATCTTTGCTACTTAAACATGTTTTCTAATTAGTTAGAAAATATTATCATTACGCTCGAGGGTAAAAGTAAATATTAGAATTCTTTTAACGGCTCATGTATTAATATTGTTCTGAAAAATTATCTCAGAGTTGTGTATAGAAATCAAAGTTTGCCAAGTGGCCTATTGTCGGTATCAACCGCTAGCGCTATACAAGGGAGATTATTTTTGCTGGGAGGAGTGCCACGCCTACTCACAGCTTCCCAGTTTACTGCACAGATCAGATTAACTAATATGTGCCATTCATGTACTTAGTTGACGAGGACCGGTATCGAATCAGGAATCTTGTGATTCCTAGGCGGGGTGCTCTACCGACTGAGCTAAACAGGCCCCATTACTTATTTATTTAGAGAAATATAGTTGTTGTTAAATAATTGTTTCATTGATTGACATTAATGCTCCTTCAATCCATCTAGGGTTATTTTATGCATCACTTTTAATTTACGTTCATATTTAAATGTTGGTGCATGTAGAAATAAGACCCCACCCCCCAAAAAACCCCACAAATTCCAAAATGATGAATTTATTTTAGATGGTGAAATCGACGTTAAAACGTTTCAGTTTTGTAGACAATTATATGTGTTAGACATGACTTAATCACGTATAGATTAGATACTTTTCTCATTTCCTTCCTTTATGTTGTGATGTTAGTCCCAACAGTAAAAAGAAGTCAAGTCGAGATGGGGTAAAATAAGACAAGTGTATTTACAATTAATGGTACATGTACGACTAGCTTGTCGTTAACTGGGAACAGTCCCAACCTTTTCCACTCGGTGTCTCACTATTTATAGTGAGAACCGGTGCATGTTCTCCACTGTAGGGAACGGCGGTACAACACTTTATACTCCTTTTTTTCTTTCAATTTACATACTATATTTTTTTAGGAAAATACTTTACCTTTCAAATATTATTTGATTAAAAAAGGATGATGCTAACGGAAAAAGAACATTTTCTTCTAATGCATTCTCATATCTCGTTTCATTTGGAAAAGATTTTCATCGCTGTTTAACCAACACATTATACATCCTAATGTTAGTATTTGCATTTATATATATATATATATATATATATATATACATATATATATATATGTATATATGTTTATATATATATATATATATAATATATATATATATATATATGGGAGAATATGTGCTTAATTGAAGTCGAACCTACTTAAAAAAAGCGAGGAAAACCTGCGAGGTCCGTTTGGTGTAGGGGTAAGACACTTGCTTGTCAATCTGACAGACAGGTTTCAAATCACACACGAGGCGATCTTGGTATCTATAGCTCTGCTGATGAGGCCTAATAGGCTGAAATGTACATACAGAGATTGCTTTTCCTCGCTTTGTTTAGCCTTACATTTAAATAGTTAAATCCCGCCTAATTAATTATTAATGAATTAACTTTCAAAAAATTAGGTTCGACTTCAATTAAGCACATATTCTCCCAAATATTGTTGGCTGAAAATAGCCATATGTTTGTTTACGTTCTCATATATATATATATATATATATATATATATATATATATTCACATTTTGCATAAAATAACCTACAATTGTTGATATGCCGTGAAACACCAACCAACTCAATTCGTATTGAATATGTACTATTCAATAAAACCATAATGATTATTGTTATATAACCTACCAATCAAAATTAATGGTTATATCCCAATCCTCATAAATACATGAGTCTTCTTTGGACTGAATAGTCTGATACTACTAGCAGAAACTTACCTTTCTCCACGTCACTTGTGAGTATTGTATTTTGTTAATGTTATAAATCTTGTATTTCATTTCCAACCTCCGTTTGGTTATTTCTAATGTGTTCCTTAATTTTAAAAATGAAATGAAAAAATGTAAATCCTGATTATCTGGCGTTGCTTATCAGCCAATTTCTTATTTCTTATAAGTGGCGTCCACTCAGCTAAATAATGGACTATTCCGTTTTCATCATAAAGAAAGAAAATGAACAAAAAGGACATGCTACTCAGAAAAATATAATTACAAAAGACAGAAAGAAAGAAAAAGAGTAGATGAAAGAAAGAGGAAGGTGATGAGCATGTGGAAGCGATGAATCTAATATATTTCAATCGAACATATTAAAAGTTGAAAAGAAAGAAAGAATAAAGACAAGAGAGTTAAATCAAGATTATTTATACTTTTTACGTATTGAACTATTTAGCGATAGCTCTTAAGTAAACATAACTAACGTTTTAATGATTAAATCATCATACTGTGGTATATACACAGGTTCTTCTTGTAAGGATTATTTTTGTAAAATAAAAGTTAAAAGAATAATATTGAAATCGTATATGCGCTTACTTGCTTAATATGCTGATTTGAATTTTAGCCTGTCTTTATATTCGTCTTTTACAGTGCATGAACGGAGGATCCATGTCTGTAAGATAATAAAAAATTCAAATAAAAACAAAACACAAGACTAAAAAAATAGATAAATACAAGAAAGTATAACCAACAAAGAAAAAAAAGCAAACGAAAAAGTTGCATTTATTAAATCAACACTAAAAATAAATTCCTTTAGTCTAGCTACGATCAGATTGAATCGCAAATTCGATTTTTGTTTTGTTTTAACATGGTTTCTTATGCGCGCCGAAAGTATTGGGTTTTATTTCCTTGTCCGATTTTATGAATATACAAAAAAAGAAAATACATGAATCAAATTTATTTGTTCTGTAGAAGAATAAATATATTCTCTTTAAACCTAAATCACAAATGTGTGTTTTATAGACACATTCTGAGATGATGTGTTCTAAACAGAAGGGAGATATCTCCACACACGATGGTAAGCCCCTAGAATTAGAAGACCTGTACCTTGGTAGTAATATCTCATCTACACAAATCTATATTAATAGAGAAGGCATAAAATGCTTTAGTCAGATTATCAGTCATATGAAAATCTTATCTCAATGACAGGTTAAAATAACAATTCATCCAAGCTGTAGTAGTGCCAGTGCTAATGTACGGCTGCACTACCTGGATCCTAACGAAGTACCTAGAGAATAAGCGGAATGGGTGTTACGCAAGAATGCTGCGTGTGGCATTAAACTCAGCATGGAAACAACATCCCACAAGGAAGCAGTTGCACGGCCACTTGCCTACTATCACTCAAACCATCAGAGTGAGACGACAAAACATGGTTAACACTGTCTGAGAAGCAAGAAAGAACTCATAAGTGAAAGCGTCACATGTGCATACTTGCCCGGATTCTGGATACTGCGCAGATGACCTCTCGAAGACAATGAATGATAGGGATGTTTGGTAAGAGATTGTCATGGATATACATGTTACTAGCG
This sequence comes from Doryteuthis pealeii, assembly GCA_023376005.1. Classification (NCBI taxonomy): domain Eukaryota; kingdom Metazoa; phylum Mollusca; class Cephalopoda; order Myopsida; family Loliginidae; genus Doryteuthis; species Doryteuthis pealeii. Next base: position 132,813,145 of record CM042141.1, read on the forward strand.
TGACATGATGATGATGATTATGATGATGAATGGAGATTTGGTGTCTGTCTGTGTGTAACAGAGATTACGTCACTGCTTACGTCAAGATACACTCAAGTATTGCGTAAGTTTATCAATGAGTAATAGTTTTATAGTCAAAATCATTACTGCGTAGAATAAATCTAATTTATTATCGAGGTCTCTAAGAAAATCTGAGATTTGCCTCAAAACAGCCAAGTAATTAGCACGCTTAAAATCCTGCAATGTGTCTTATATATAAGTAATAAATAAATGTTTACCTAATATATAGTGTGGTTAATTTGCGTACTGGTTTTAACAAAACTGGGTTTAATTAATAATTGCTTGGTGCTTGATCTCTAATATTATTGTTTTATTTTCCAACGTATTAAAATAAATCCGATGAATGATTTTATATAGAAAGCGATTAAAATATACTGAAAATAAGTGTAATCTTTTTATATGCGTTCTTATTTAACCTCGTTTTTCTTTTTAATTTAATAAATTTCATAACATTAAAACTAAAATGCATACTCCTGGAGGGCGCAAATTCTTGCTAGTATATATATATAATTCATTCCTCTATTTGCATAATTAAATATATATATATATATATATATATATATATATACTAACTAATATATGCACCCTCCGGGTGCACGTATTTAAGTTTTCATGCAATAAAATATTATATTAAATTAGAAAGACTAATGAAACTAAATAAGAATGCAGATAAAACTATTTGAAACATAGGGGGCTATATAAAAAAAAACAGGACAAGTGAAACTTACTCTGCAATCACTCCAGCCTTTCATTGCTAAATTTTCATATTTTAACTATTTAGTTAAAATAGGAAGTAAAGAATAAAATTACAGTTAATTCTTCTTTTAAGATTTATTGAAGAGATTTTTGCTCATATTCATTAAGATAAAACCAAACAATTAGAAATCAATAATACTAAGCATATATTTATTAAAATCAAATGTTTAATATCAATATGCAAATTTGCCTTCCCGTTCACACTGTAAACCTCTATTTTGTTGTGTATATAATAAATACAACTGCATGTTATTAGTTTGTAGATATGGTCAACCATATTGATAATGTAAAACAATTTTATTAATAATAACTGAGTTTTAAAAAGAAATTAAATCATGGAAAATGTTACGTAAATAACTATGGGAATTGTGATTTGTGTAGTTATATAGTTTCGGTTACAGACAGAATACCACACAATCTCCATTATAACAAGAAGATATATATAATTCATTCCTCTATTTGCGTAATTATATATATATATATATATATATATATATATATATATATATATATACGTGTGTGTGCATGTGTGTAAATCTGGGGGTGCTCTCTAAAAGCGATAAAATGTTTTCTATGATGATTTTAGCATCTACAATCAAACCTTATTATTTTGTCTGTGCTCATCCGTTAATCTGATTGTAAATCATTTAAGGAAAAAAAAACAAACACTTTACCTGCAATTCAATGCTTTAAATCACTGCATTTAAATTTATTTAACAATTATTTACTCCTTTCTTTTTTTTTTTTTTTTTTTTTTTTTCAGGCTGGCATTACGTTATGTTGGCTGTTTTCGAAGTGCCGCTGAAAATCTTTGCAGTAAGAAAGCCAGAAAGTTCATCGAAAAATACAATTGGATTGTCGCCTCTTATTTTTGTCGGTTGTAGCCGAGGTGAGTTTTCAGCTATAAATCTGTTCACCTTTTATTCACGTTTGTTTGGTTGGTTGTAATTGTTTATATATAATCAATTGGTGGGTTTATGGGAATTGACAAACCTGTCGGCTGGGCATTTAAAATACACCGACTGCATCTCTGCAGAGCGCTAAGAGTCCCCTATTAGAGCCACCTAGTTGGAAGCGCTTGATCTAATGGTTAGAGTCGTAGGAAATGGACTCGTCGACCCGAGTTCAAATCCTGGACAAAGCTACAGTTCACATAACACTAATACTTTTAGGAAATGTATGAAACCAACTACTTTCTCTCCAGCTATGTGTAAATAGTAGTCGAGACTGGTCTCTTTAACCTTGGTTGGGCAACCAGTCTAGGAGAAGGAAAACTCTGAATTCAAACTTAAGCTCCGCTTGAGGTCATCACTACTAGAATACGTTCAGTCCTAATCAGTGATCTATCTCACTAATTAAAAAATAATAATTAAAAAAATGGCGACCCATGATGCTTAAGGATGGTAGGCTAATCAGCCCAACATGCAAATCTCCGCTTTGGGCCTTACTTTGGCTAGAAGAGCAGTCGGAAAGGCCACTTTCAATCAATCGGCTGGTCGCGTCAAGCCCTATCACATATTATGATTTTTGTTATTATGACAAGCCACAACCCTATTTATCATAAATGTGCTAGAAGGCGCTGGTAGAGGGTTTTTATTGTCCTGGGTATGACGTTAAGCTCTATCTGATACTGAAGTTCCAGTTCTGGAGCTCTGAGAAATGTGAAGTACAACTTGATCATCATTTCTCCGAGGTCTAACCCGACCTGGAGTGGTAGTACCTGTTAGGGTTTCATCTATTGATTTAAATAGAAAAAATGTGTTTAAAAAATTGAGTACACATCAAGAATGCGTAAAACATAACGTCTTTGGTATAGAATAACCCAATAAGTGTTTTCATGCCGTAAAATCCAACCAGACAACAACAAAACTGATTTTCAGATGATCTCAAACGAATGGATCGGTTTAACATTGGGTAGAGCATCCATCTCGAATGTTTAAGTATCGGTCTTCCCCAACTCGGTTGGATCTCTGTCGTAAATTGGGGAGCTGTTGAAAGATTTGACACTCCACTTCAGACGCAAAACTATTTCCCTGGTCTAGCGCGAGTGAAAAAGGCTACACTCTCTCGCTCTCCGGCTCATTCCGACAAAAAGTCGAGCGCTGACTTTACGTAATTTCCGATATTACCATATGATCCTATCTGTTATATAAGATATGCATTATTGCATTGCTGTCTTGATATGTCGAGTCAGCATAAAATAAATTCGTATGGAGAGTCGATGCCTGTCTAACATCAAAACTACGTCACTGCTTACGTCACAATACCCTCAGGAATTGTGTAAGTTTATCAATGGGTATTTAGTTTATGGTCAAAATCATTAATACATAGTAAATCTTATTTATTAACGATGTCTCTATGAAAATGTGAATTAGATTTGTCTCAAAATAGCCCGTGTTATGGCATTTGCCTCTCACCCCACTTATGAGGGCGTGACACAAGGACATTTTTATATGGGCCCACCCACAAGCCGAAGCTCATGGGTGGTAGACACAAAAAATGCGTCGATCCCGTCGGCATTCCCCCTCGAGGGGGCGTCTCAGGCGCTGTGCAATAAACCCAGCCCTACCCCTTTAAATCGAGGGGGCAGGTGTTAACTGGGGGGATAGCCCCCTGGGATCGACACTGTTAATTTCATTAATAAACACAGGCCTCGAAGAGCCCATGTTATTAGGGCGTTTAAAATCCTGCAATGTATCTTATACATCACTAAGAAATAAAGGTTTTCCTGATATAAGGTGTCGTTAATTTGCATACTGGTTTAACAAAACCAGGTTTAATAAATAATTACTTGGTGCTATTGATCTTTAATATTATTGTTTTATCGTCCAACGTATTTAAATCAATCCTATAAATAATTTTATATAATAACCAATTAAAGTAAAACTAATTTCTAATTTACAATATTTCATTACATTAAAACTTACGCCCGGTGGAACGCGCATATGCTTGCTAGTGCAACTAAAAAAATTAAAACGAAAATAACCATAAGTCAAAAGAAGCGAAATGAGAAAAATTCAGCTTTTCCGTTTTCAGGTTGGGGAATTTTTTCCCCGTTCATTTTTCTCCATCTCTTTCTAAAATTTGTGTTAGCAAATAACAATTATCACTCTTGCTTTCCTACAAACATCTCCATGACGACTTGCGTCTCCGAATTCCGTTATCATCAACCCCCAACCCAAATAACAACTAAGCAATTTATTATCAGGAATGAAACTATATAAGAGATATGTTATACGAATAAATTATCAATTACAATTACAAGTAAGAATATGCACCCTCCGGGCGTAACTCAATTATTCTAAAAACATTTTTTGTTAACTCATTTTCTTCTATTCAATCCTATAATTGGAAGCTAACAGGTACTACCATTCAGGTGTAGGGTGGACCTGAGAGTAATGTTGATGAACGGGTCCTTCACAATCCCCAAATCGCCAGGATTGGAACTTCAACATTTGATGCAGTTTAACGTCATACCCGGGACACTTATTACTTATTATTAGCTGTCCATCGTATCCGATAATGACACCACGCAAATCGTATCCGATAATGACACCACGCAAATCCTTTTCCTTCAATTTATTTGGACTTGCCAACTGCCTATGGGGATGTTAAAGTCCTTCAGTTTTCTCTTGATGCTGTCTTTGTACCTGAGATTTGGTCTACCGATTCCACATGATCCCTCTCTCCGTTGGCAGCCTGTCATCCCTCTGTTTAAATGGTCAGCCCATCTCATGTTGCGTTAGACAAGTATGTCGTGCATGTCAGAGAGTCCAGTTCTCTCCAGGATGGTCCTGTTTGAAACATGCTGCCACCACTTGACATTTAATAGATAATCTGCAAATTAATCATTTAATCAAAGACTTATAAAAAACAATCATGGGCTGTTTTGAGACAAATCTAATTCAGATTTTCATAGACATCGTTAATAAATAAGATTTACTATGTATTAATGATTTTGACCATAAACTAAATACCCATTGATAAACTTACACAATTCCTGCAGAACATTTATAAACCTAAATTAAAGTCTATTTCCCAGAATGCAATAGTCTGTTAAATATTTATACCACATTTACAGAGATGACAAGAACAGTTTAATGACACAAAATACATACCATTGGGATTGAATTATGCTAGAAAAAATCATTTTAATTGGTTTTAATTAGTCGTAATTTGTAATTACGTAAAAACCCAACCACGTCTTACTTCACATTTTCTCTGACACTTTATTTGTATATCAATTTTCACCAGCAGCCATAAACAAAGGGCTGACTTATATATAACATACATATAAAGCGGGAAGTTCAATCTACCTCTTAAACTCTCTAATCTCTCTCTTTACGTTCACAGAGAAACTAATATATATAAAGAGTAGTTTATTAAGATATATATATATAGAGAGGGGAATGTGACTGCACAATGTAAAGAAATAGACGAGTCAGTTGTTTAATGAATTGTGCATTTTAGCAAAACGATTTTAATGTTGTTCTTTTTCGATTCTTCCGTCGTATTTATTTTTTTATAATTTAATTTGCTTTGTAAACTATATTTTTTCCCGATGACAACTATCTACGCAGAGCTCAATGGGTGACCCAACGGGTCTGTTTTTTTCTAGTAGATTTACTTATTGATTATTCCGATACTAAGCCACATGAAAAAAATACTTAAACCTAGCGTCGGATTATCAGAAAGAGATTAAAAAAAAAACAACATAGATGAGAACATATTTCATCATAGCTCATGTGAATAAGACGTTATTTAAAAAAAAAATCCTATTTTGAAGCAATAGAATATAATGACAAACAAGAGGTCAGCAGTATTTACGAAACCAAACCTGACAGTGACCTGCACTAACAATGACTTCGGTGACCCAGAAAGATGTTCGCTCGATACAAAGGAAAAATGTCGGGGGTTCCGAAAATTCCGACCCAGACATCCAGAATGCCGACCCTCGTCACAAAGTAGACGAAATCGACAACGACTCGAAAGAGACTTGTCTCACTTTAATGGAGGAATTACTATTGGTCGGTTTTAAAGATAGAGAAGTAATCAAATACCAAGAAAAAAATATACCCCGTCTCTACTGTATATTTAAAATGTGTTCTTCTTTTAAAAATAAGTATATCTGTTAAAATATTTTAAACCTGAAAAACTAGCAAATAGCAGAGGTAGTCACTACTAGAATAAGCTCAGTCCTAATTAGTGATCATCCTCCACACATTAATCATTTGTTGTGTTTTTTTTTTGTTTTTTTTTGTAAAAAATGTGTGAAAATAACCATCTTTCTTCTTCTTTTTCTTAGAACATTTATAAACCTAAATTTAAGTCTTTAAGTATCTCCCAGAATGCAATAGTATGTTAAATCTTAATGCCACATTAACGGAGATGACAAGAATGATTTGATCATTACAATACAAATGTATCTTGATTTGATATTTACCTTTTTTATTTCATTTCTTTTGTAGACTGGTTGTCGATCACATTGTCTGATAAGACTTCAATAATAAGAGGCTATTTTAAAATGGTTCTGACAGTTTTCCTACTTGGTTATGCTCTGCAGGGACTTTGTTAGCCACTGTCGGAAGAGCTGATATGGAATCTTAAAAACAGGAATGTTACTGAAAGAACGGGAAATACGAAATATATACTTGATAATATTCTTCTATCTTTTTTTTGAGAACAACGGTGAATACCAAAAACAATAAAGTAATAAATTATTCTTGTTTGTATTTGTTTACTATTATATATACTAACAAAAAACGACCTCCAGGCGGTGTAAAAACTTATTTTAAAAGATATTGCCAGAGTTGGTTGAAGTTAAAAATTCAATGTTAGAGGGTTTTTGTCATGAGTAAGTAAGATCATCAAATTTATTAAAGCAGTAAAAACGAAAAAAAAAAAAAAAAACAAAAACAAAAAAAAACAATTTGAAGTTAAACTTAGTTCTGTCTCCCTCAAATAAAATGTTACGTGCATCTATTAATTATCAATTAAATAATAATTTTTAACATTTTACACATAAATTTTTCTCAAAATCGTAAGTATTTATTTATTTATAAACGTTTTAGTTAACTTCTTGTTACTGAAAAAACTGCGAGAGTAAAATATAATTTTTAAAATTGATTACAAATTTCGCAAATATTTTTTTCCATTTAAATTAATACAATTTTTTAATTAATTTCATAGTTTATATAGTATATTCATTCAAATAATATATAGTTTATTTAATGCAATGAAAAGAATTCAAACGTTGAATTATAAGGAACAACGTTTATTTATTTTATTGATATTGATTGATCTTTATTCTATTAAAAGACGATTTTGGTAATAAGCAGTTGACGTAGAATATGCACCATCCGGGCGTAAGTATTTACGTTTTAATGTAATGAAAAATCTTAGATTAGAAAGACTAACGCAATCAAATAAGAACGCATATAAAATGATTACACTTATTTTCATTATATTTTAATTGGTTTCTATATAAAATCATTCATAGGATTGATTTTAATACGTTGGAGAATAAAACAATAATATTAGTAGGGGTGGTGAAATGGAGGTCACATTTTTGTGACGAGAGTTTTCTATGGTCGTTTTTTATGCTTATTATGAATTCGATTATTTTTATAGATATGATGTCATTGTAGGTTGATTCCGTGACGATTTCCAAAATAGCGGCTGAAAATCGTTATTCTTTTAAAAAGAAAATTAACAATTTTAGGAGTTACAGTGGTGTAATATGTCAAATTATGTTTTCTGGGTCACATAATATAAAAATATATTAATTTTAATGATTTAACCAACTCATTTATTTTTATTAAGTATTCTAAGTGAAAATTATTCAATTATGTCCAGTTTTTTATGCTATTTTGTATTGATCATAAATTTCAAATATTTATTTTCATGTGTCATTTATATCTGTTCATATTCATGTTCATGAAAGCCAGATATGGCATAGCCAGAATCATACAATGAAGGTGATCCAGTTCCCTAAAGTAGTAACCAAGTCTAAAATAGCAGAATGAAAATCAAGTGAAAGCATAAAATAACGTTTTGGCACTACATACACGGAGATTAAGGAACTCAAACCTACATGAAAATTATCTCCTGGGTCTGTGGGGTATTTTGTATTTGTGTACATGACAGAAGGGGAAACACTCATTGAGGAGGGATCAGTAATATTGTTGTAAATGAACTATGGCCCGCCTTGATAGACAAAAATGTGTACCCACTAAATGAAAACGTAGTTGCTACTAGAGTGAAATATGATTATGAATGGTTCAATGCTTTACAGAAAGCTTAAAAGCTTAAAACAGAAGCGCTAAATCCAAAAGCTAGGTTTGATATGCATTGTAATTCAATGCAGCTCTTACTTAATATGCCTATGATGTTTGTAATAGGGACCCATCCTATCAAATCTAAAGGAAGAAGAATTTATTGTCAAAATGACACTTGACGATCACAGCTTCCCCAAATGAAGTTTGCAGAATATCTACCAATGTAGCCAATATGATATTTTGTTAACGGTGAACATTAATTCACGATGACAAATGTAGGCAGTGAATTGGATCACAAACTGTGTAGTAGTGACAGTAGGGATGAAAAATTTGAGATATATGGCCTTGATAGTCATAGAGTTCTGATCTATATGCTCCCCAGCTGTCGAGAAACCATGCCTTATCTGGAAGATGCATCTTACCTGAATCTTGAACAAGCTGGTCGAAGTCATTACAGGGCTTGAGAACACCACAGAGGTGGCTGTCCATCATCACTACGATGTCAAAACGGACCATATAGAAATAACACAAAATTCTGTTGCAAGAACGTCACTCACAACTGGCTATGGTGAGAATCTAAGCCACTCAAGGGAAAACGGGGCAAAAGCTTATAATTACAAACTGAAGCGGTTATAATTATATATATATATATATATATATATATATATATATATATATATATATATAGAGGTGCGTGTGGGGGGTGCGTCTGTGTGTGTGTGTGTGTGTGTGTGCAATAAAAAATTTCCAAATTTTAAAAAATTCTATTAGATCCTTTTTATTGTTTAAAATTCTATTTTTTAAATAGATAATGCACAATAATATATAAACAATAAAAATAAATTCTATTATATATATATATATATATATATAATATATATATATATATATATATTGTGTGTGTGTGTGTGTGTGTGTGTATTACGTATAAACAATTTAAATGCTGAATTTTTTTATTGTGTCTATATGCATTATGTATTTTTAAAAAAGAGAATATATATGTGTGTGTGTGTCTGTGCGCGTGCGTGTGTGTGTTTGCATGTAAAAGTTTTGTCCAGAAGCTATCCGCCATTTTGAATAACTTCAGATCCTGTAAATCGTCATGGCAACCAAGGAGAGAGGACCTTACTGTACAAGCATGAATATTATCTCCCACTCGGTGTGGGGGGGGGTACCAGGTAGCCACCTCATTCCTGATCATTATGAGCTTCTGCGTTATACATGTTTGTGCTGCAGTTTCCTTTTCCGTTTGTTTTTCAATAGATAGATAGATAGATAGATAGATGTGTGTGTTTGTATGTGTGTGTGTGTGTGTGCACGCACGTGTGTGCCGAAAAGTACAACTCATCGTTGTTTGATGGTTGCATGGAGTGGACCGCCACAGTTTATTGGAAGGTTCTTCCGAATTTCCAGCTGAGCTCAGCATCCGGATTTTCTGATTTGGTCAGTTAATTCGATGGAGTTATGTCGACGAATTGACTGTTTCTTTTGAAGAAAATATCGACGTGGATTATCAAGTTGTGCAGGAAAGCGATGTAGATCTGCAAGACGAAATGTCTCAGAACTAGCAAAACGACTAATGTCTCAGAACTAATATATTTCCTATTAAACTTCGGTGGAAGATGTTTTATTGCCAAATCACCCTTAGCATAAAGAAATTCTCAAGAACTGAAAAAAAAATATACTACCCGACAAAATAGCAGTTATACGGCCACTTATTACCTATCTCACAAACCATCTAAAATGATAAAGCCATACTGTGTGGAACGTATTGGCGTTTTTACCGTGTCTCACAGTGCTCAAAATGCACGCACTATTAGGACTTGTACGGTCGTATATCAGGGGGTTGGCAATGCTCGTTCGTTTACAAGCGCACACATATCTAGTAGTCCTTGTTTCTAGACCGCTGACCCAAGGAATCCTTCTTCCTCTTTTCTTAATTTATGGTCAGGCAAAGATATCACCTTACAAGACAAGTGGTTCTTCGTTGCGGTCAATTAACTTTCTATCTCCACGGGGTATCTTTGGGCAGGGGAATCTCATTCATAAAGAAATCTAGTAGTATTTCTTTCACGTAGTAATTTAGATGACGGTGAGTTCTTTTTCATCAATTTATTTTCTTAATGCAAGTTATTAAGAGAGAGAGAGAGAGAGAGAGAAGAGAGAGAGAGAGAGAGAGAGAGAGAGAGAGAGAGAGAGAGAGTCAATTTCTTTAACACACGCCTTTCAGTCACCCGCCTATGACTAACTCACCCAAACTTCCAACCCCGACTGTCAAACTAACTCCACGCCCCCAGACCAACTGTCGCAAAATATAAAGTTCCCTTATTATATAGAAATGGGTGTGGAGCTTTCTAGAACGTTTTGGAATTTTTCGAATGTTCTAACTGTTTTACGAAATTGCACGTTTCAATTAAGAGGTCAACGGGTCAACCATCCTTTCTTCTGAAAAACCGATTAAAATAAATGTTAATAGCAAAATCCTAGACTTCTTGGCTACGAATCGACTCACAGGTGATAATGAGAATTTCATATTCTTCTTGCTCGCCCACTCCCGTAAGGTCTGAGAATTATGCTACATCCTATTAAGCTTTCTCTGTGTCTGGCACAAGGCCACACATATGGTGTTCCCGGGTAGGGCGCGCCCTTATGCTACAGTGTGCACTGCTGAAGAAGTAGGTTGGTTTTTATATGAGTTCGATTTCCGGGCAATGCTTCTTGTGGTCTTCTCTAGGATATGTAGTAGATATTCGTCATGGGCAAGTGTATTTCAGAGAAGGGTTAGATCATCTGCGTAGTATGCATTCATAGTACGTAATCTAGACAGGTTATAAATAGAAATGGGGCAAATGAATCTCCATGCAAGTTGCCTGTGAAAAATGTTGAGACACGTCGAGTTCTTTTCGTTAGCGTCTCACTAATTTTTAACGAAAGAGGAAAAGAGTAAAAATTGTTTTTGTTAGTCATGGTTTTGTTAAAATGGGAAAATCAAAATATTGTATTAATTTTGATTCCAATTATTGTTTACAGATTCAGTCAAAGCCACTATGGTGATATGTTTATCACAGCTGTCGGAAATCAAGGATAGATTTATTTTACTGACTCGAGAATATAACTGGTTAACACTTGTGACGATTGCAAAATGGCTACAATTTTTCGATATAATTCGTCGGGGCGGCCTAATGTAGGTATCATCCAGACAGCAAGGGAGTCTATTCCCTTTTCACTAGCGCAAGACCAAGGAGATTATTTTAGCATCTGAGGTGGAGCGCCACACCGAGCATCAGCATCTCATTTTACCGCACAGATGCCTGTGCTACTCATACACTGAGTTGGCGAGAGCTGGTATCGAACCAGGAACCTTATGATTCCTAGACGCTTTAAATTGTTAAAAATTCAGTGTGACTGGAGAGCTAGAGGTAAAATTAAAATAAGTTTATTTATTTGCTATATCAACGGATATCCCACAAGGACGGCCATTAAAATGAAAATACAAGCCCCTACCCCCAGTTATTAAGCAAAGTGTCAGTTTTTTTTTGGGGGGGGGGTAACTTTCAGAAAAAGGTGGGAAAAAACAGTCCAGACACAAACACCTAAAAACGACAAAACTCCCCTGGTAAATTAAAATATGTCAAAAATAATGTAATAAGAGACAGAATATTTTATTTTTTTTAGGTTAGGGTTAGGGTGAAGGAACATATCTAACCATGTTTAGAATCATTTAAAAAATAGTTTGAAACAGAATTTATGGAAATAATTTTTTTAAGTCCAACTAAAATTTAAAATTAAGTAAAGCTAGCCATGGGACTTCAAAGGATTGCTGAAATAAGAAATATTTGCTAGTAGAAAAAATAGACTCCTCACCGAGTTATTTTTCTCCCCGACATAGTGTGCAAAACATATTCATCTCCATTATATATGATAATAAAACCGTTGATATTGTTAACGGTATGTTGTCTCATTCTTAGAGTTGCCAACAACTACGGCAGCTCATTTACACTAATCTTCAGATCCATCACAAAGACGCTCCGACCAAATTCTGCGGATCAAAGGAACACAACGTGGGTGCGGCCTCATTCGAAGAGCAACTAGCCAGAGAGACACATGTGATAGTCATGATACTATGTCATCTTATCAAGTACCGTAGGACCACAATGTTAAATAAATCAGTCAACATCGAATGAGTGGACAATGCTTTCGTGTCTTAGTAGTAACTGTTTATTTTGATTTATATATTGTGACGATAGGAAGCGCGTGGTGTAATGGTTAAAGTCATGGGAAATGGACTCGTCGCCCCGAGTTCAAAACCTGGAAGTGCTAATTGCATTTCACTTTGCGCTAATACCCTTGGGAAAGGTATGAATCCTACTCTCCCTCCAGCTATGGGTAAATAGTAGGGCAGACTGGGCTCTTTAACCTTGGTTAGGCAACCGGTCTAGGAGAAGGAAAACTCTGAATTCAAACCTGTTAAACTCCGCTTAAGAAATTGACCTTGTGTCGCATCCTGCTCGTGCGGAGGGGTTGGTACATACATATATTGTGACGATAGAAAATCACCCAATTCGAAGCGTCAGTGTGACTAATTGGGAGATGTCCCGATGGAACCCTTTGAGTGGGCGGTGGTTGATTTGAGTGGTGGCGTGAAGGGCCAGGACGTTAGAAACAGCGATGGTTACATTGTATCATTTTTTTTTTTTGGCATGCCCCAGAATTCAAATTTGTTGTTGCTGTTGTTGTTGTCATGATATTTTTCTTGTGTGGGCGTGGGAGAAGACTTAATTCTTCTGAATGATTTTTCTATTAAGATTCTCTGTATTTGTAAAATCAATCTGAAGAGGCTAGACTCATTTTGAGTTTCTGGTCGAAATAAATTATTATAGTATAATGATGGTTTGTTAAGTTTTTCTTTCTCTGAAAGTTAAATATTGCTCTGTATATAGTTAATTTATTGGTTATGATACATTGAGCTCGCTAATGGATTTATAAAAATCCTTGTATGAATATATATGTTTTCACCTAAAACAGCATACAGTATGGTTGTATAGTGGGAATTCGATGATTCCAAATAGAATCATCTCTTACTTACCAGTAATTTGGCTTACACACACACACACACATATATATATATATATATATATATATATATAATATATATATATATATATTATTTCACATTTGTGTAGAGTTTGTAAAAAACTCACCACACACACACACCACACACACACACAACACACAATATATATATATATATATATATATATATATATATAAAATAGATGAAATAAATAAACAGATATATGAACAAAAATCATAATAATGAATAAACAAATAAATAAAAAATAATAATACTGTAATTACAAAATAATAAATTAAAATTTAACAATATTTTAATAATAATAATGTAATAATTACTAATAACTTTCACACACATACACTCACACATTCACACACTCATCACGTATAATAATAGACACTTACGCTCGCACACACACATATTTTCCACTTTGTATAAATCTAGTAATACAAAATAAATTTAATAAATATCATAATAATAAATGCAATAATTACTAATGAATTTCTCTCTCATACACACACACACACACACACACACACACACTCACTCATTACGTAATTAAAAATATAGTAAAAATATTATATTAATAAAAGAGAAAAATTGTAATTAAAAATATAAAATAAACACTAAATAAAATTCACCCATACACATATCTCTTACAGTTAGTTTAAAATAATAGGGATTGCCATTTATTCAATTAAATAGGATATATATATATATATACAACCATAACGTCACAACCAACACGCATTTTCATGGACACGCGTATGACAACATACGCACAAGTACAAAAAGACCCGCATTCACGTAAACACACAACACGAGAATACAGTTATATAAAAATACCATCATTTTCAAAAAAAAAAAATTAATTTAAAAAGAAATGCCATAACTAGACTGCTTCAGTTGCAGTGATCTTTTGAAAAAGAGATACTATCTCGAAAATTCAAGAATTAAATACAGGTTAACACACAACACCATTGTTACCGTATTATTATTTGTCTTTACACTTGCATTGTGATAGCCTTCTAAATCAACCTCCTAACCAATATATATATATATAATATATATATATTATATATATTATATATATATATAATAATATATTAATTAATTATAATTTAATATAATATATACTTATGCTTACACACACACACACACACACACACACACAGCACAAGTGAATCAGTCGTCTGTTCAGCGTTTGTTTGCATTTTCAAAATCTACGGCAACCGTTTTCAGCGTTCGTTTTACGTTTTAAACATTCACGAACGCTCGCGTTTCATTCAACAATTTTTAAATAGACTGACCGACAAAGTCACAGAGTCTCGCAGATTTCTTATTTTCTGTGATACATTTATTTTTCCTCAAACTAACGAAAGTTCTGATGAAGGTCTATTGAAACAGATCGAAAGATTGTAGCGTAGGCGAAATAGACATTACACGTTCATGAACTTGTGGTTTTTCAATTTTTCATAATACCACACACACACACACACACACACACACACACACACACACGCACACACACACATATATATATATATATATGTGTGTGTGTGTGGTTGTGTGTGTGTATGTGTGTATGTGTGTATATATATATATATTTGTGTGTGTGTTTGTGTGTGTTTGTGTGTTCAAAATATACATTGAGAATGTTTCGAGGAATAGGATGAGGAATACATTTGAATCAATTGACACAAATGGTGTAGAATATTTCTAGGAAACCCAGCAAGGTAACATGATAAGATATAAACAATAAAGAAATAAATGAATAAATATTTAATCTGAGTTTTTATTTAATCTTGTGCTAACATCGTAATTGAAAAAAAAAAAGAAGAAGCTCGGCGTAGGTCTTCTTTATGTAAATCAAGACACGATAAAAAAAAAAATCTTCAGAGTATAAATTTTGAGATATCAAAGGAAATGTTGATAATGAGCGATAAATTGTGTTTTCCAAAAAAGATAAAAGAAATACCGATGAAAATGCGATTAAATCGAAGAAGAAAATGAATAAGAAAGTACTTAGATGGTAAAGTTTTATCTTTTTCTCGTATAATATAAGAATAAATTAAATGTAAAAAGATATATATGGGAAAATGAAGCACACATTAAATGTGTTACCAATGACAACCACTTTCTAGAAAAATATCATATATATATATATATATATTATATATATATATATATATATATATAATATATATATATATATACAGTCATCCACTGACATCTTTTCAGTGTGGTTAGACTTAGAAACTACTTCTAGCCGGGAGGTAAACCCGACTGATTTTTCATCAGTCCGATTTTCTTAACCCGACCGTCACCGGCTGCCAGTAAGAAACATAATTTTAACTGATAAATACATATTAGGTGTATAAGTTAGCGTCCCAAATCCATGAATAAAGAGAGCCTTGCTTACGCTAACGGTTAAATTTCCTTCCACCTACCGGGTTTGGGACAGAATATTACAAAAGGACTTAGATGGCAAAGTTTTGGGATCACACATATATATATATATATATATATATATATATATATATATATATATATATATAAAGGTGTGTCAAAAAAGTATCGAGACTTTTGGTACTTTTTTGATACAACTGGTATTCTGAAAAAAAAAGGTTCCCTTCATTAATATTTTTCAGAATACAAGGTGTGTGAAAAATGTCCAAGTTTAAAGCTGTATTTACCAAGATAGAAACGAAGAATGAATGGAACGTTATTTTGCAGGATATATATATATTTTTTTCAATATATATATATTATATATATATATATATATATATATATATATATATTATAAATAATAATATATATATATAGGGCGTATAGATAACTCAATTACGTATTGATCTGTTAATCTTAATTTTCTCTTATTTTAATTCATTATACTTCTTTAAAAAATAGGTCACATTTCTAACGTCTCACTCGTACCAATCGCATCAACTTTTTCAAAATTATCCTGCGTATCTGTAAGAATTTATTTTTCACTATATGCTGTCTCAAGGACTATTGCATATTAGTTAATATGTAAAAAGGGGGAAACCCCAAACATAGAAAACGAACAACACCTTGCATAACCCATAATAAACCCGAATTTTACACAAATACTATCTATACAACTAAAAACATTATTACAAAAATATAAGCAAAGTGAAAACAAAAATTCAAACAATATAATCTAGTACAAATTTTGGGGACATAAGCTAATACACGGTGTCTCAAAATGCAGAAAAAGAAGATGTGGAGATGTTAACGTTTAATTATGATAGAAGGACCTATACTATGAAAACACACGATATCAAAATATAGACAACACCGCGTGACGGCATCAACAGATTACCGATATCGCTTTCTCACGCGTCGCTCTATTCTCTATCTTTTTCCCTAGTCTTTCTTTCTTTCTTTATTGCATATTTTTCTGTAATGGCATGTCAGCTTATGTCTTCCCTTTCCATCTTATGATAAAGACGAATTGGTCAAGTATTTTAGTCGGAGGTGACAACACTCTTAAAAAATAAGATCGGTGGGAAGTAAGCAACCATAGATAATGCAGGATTAAGATTTTTGCCATTTACTCTTCACTATTTAAGAGGGATTCTCATTTTTTTAACTGAGTTTTGTTGCAAGATGATAACTGTCGTACAATAAGAGACACGAAGATCACAATAAACAGCACAACAACTGGCAAACCCGTTGTGCATCCTAAATCAAGTACTGTGCATTCGCTTTCCAACTGCGAAGTATGTACTCCAAACAAAATAAATACCATACTGAACAGTAGTTACAATTCCTGAGCAGTCATAAATTGAGAACGTACCTGTGTTAGAAATTGAATTAGGGTCGTTAAAATAGAATCAATAGGGTCTATGAAAATTACAGACACTTGTGGCGGTTAATAAATTTGGCCCCTTGAAGGACGCGATTGGGCACCATGCAAAATGAAGTTATGTTTAGTTACAGATTCCGACACGGCTTATCAGAGTGGCCGCTATTGTCAGCTTCTCGGGTCCATCCCACCCGCAGCAGAATCAAATGGAGTAGAAATAAAAGCTTGATCAAGTACACCAAGTTTTATTGTTAATTGAATATAAAAACAAGAATATTCAGCCCTGTAAGAAGAATAACAAAAGAGAATCAACCTTAAGAGCAGAAAATCCAGAGGAAGTACGATGTCGACAAGAAGACATATGGTGACGAGTTAGAGAGAACAAAAGAGTTAAAAGTAACAACTATCACTCTAATCTCTCTCTTCCCTCTCTCTCTCTCTGTCTCTTTCTCTCTCTCTTCTCTATTATACACCCGAGATGACCCTCCCTATGATATACCTAGATCTCTCACGTTTATATACATGGTGTTGGGTATATAACAGCAGGATTGCCCGAGAATAAAAAGAAAACTTACAGAAGTATCTTAACCTTGCGGCGTAAAATATCCGGACAATTCTCCTAGACCCGAATCAAATAGACCAAAAGAAGGAGCGCCATTATATCCCTAGAGCTTCAAAAATATAACATCGACATTGCTATATGAGTGGTTAGATTTGCTGAGAATGGAATCATCAGAGATGAGACGGGTTACACCTTCTACTGGAGCGGGAAGCGTTCAACAGACAGAAGCGAAGTATCAATATATAGATTTGAATTACCATTGTACGAAGATTAAACTTTGGTAAAAGTGCTATTTCAACATTGAATCGTTAACTCTTGGCTATCAAATAGGTTACATGTAAATAACAAAGCAAATCTTTGATCGAATGTTTTCTGGCACATTTTTTTCCCTATTTCACAATACAAATGGCTCATATATATTCATTAGATTCCTGTCATGAGACTGATTTTCCATGACAGTCGCTTAAATAACTTTGTGGACTGCCATTTTCAACTTTTTCCCACCCGTATGTTATGGAACGTAACTTTAACGAAAAAAAAAAGCTTTTGTCAAAATACAGTCCAGCAAATGGATTTTTTTTTACTGGATCGATATTCCCCCATATATTCCAGATATTTTACTGACTAGTGTAAAAATCCCGCCATTTTCACGTACTAAAAAAAAAACAAAAAAGACTCAGAAATTATAGCCAAACTATTGTCTTTAAAGACCATAGAAGTTTACATATCTTAAATCTGACAGGGTGAAAAAGGCTAAGCAAGTCGCAATGGAAATCTCACACATCATTTTCAAAGTTTAGCGTTTGTTCTTATTGTACAGCTAGAAGTGGCTACCAAGCGTCCAATGGGTAGCTGCTTTATTTTATAATGTGGTGTAATGCTTACATAGTTTATAATGTTTAATGTTTAAAATGCACATGTGCTGTGTTTATTTTAATTATCAATTATTATTTACAAGAAGCCGCAACCTAGCGTCGCCAGGTAGAGGGGAACAAAAGAGAAAAAAAAGATTGGCCTGTTGAATCCAGTTACTCTTTGTGATTCCTCACAAATGCTGGACTTTTAAGTAAGAATATTCAATCCTATTTCTATGTTATTTTAATTTTGTTATATTTCCGAAACCAGTGATAATTATACATATATATTATATAATATATATATATATATATATATATATATATATAATATAATATATATTAAAATAAAGTGTATTTTGTCAGCATTTTTTCTTTTATAACAGTTTTGTTTGAAGTTACAGAAAAATTCTTGTCGGACAAGTTTTTTGGTTGATCTTTCTAATTTTTCGGGCATTCTTTTCCGCAAAACTACTCGTCTTAATGACACAATGTTGTGTATGAATTCAAATGTGCCGTAGGAGTTGTCTTCCAAAATTGATAACAATATATTGCCACACGAACGACGCACATAATTTACGCAGATTAACACTAACACTTACTGATCCAGGCTACATTAATCAACACCTTATAACACATTCATGTCCTCTCCTACCGCAAAATTTAACCGAAATACACGCACACTAGTACGATAAAGAAAAAAAAAAAAATTCAAATAATCGAAGCTTTTATATATAAGAAAAAAAAACTACCTTAAAACAAAATACAAACTTTGAAAGTAGTCAACATATCTCAAAAGCTTATAATTTTCAGCATCCTCCATCCTATACTCTCCCCTTCTCACAACTGTGCCCCTCCCACAAAAAATCACTACGTGCACGCCGCTCGAAACTACCATTCCTACAAACCCCACTACCAATTTGTTATTAACCTCCCACTTCTAATTCTTGCTACTACTCGTTCTCTTAAAACAAGGACACGAGCCGATATCCGATCGTTTCAAACCTGATGGTGGCAAACTTAGTATTGATCGACATCAGCGACTCAGGAGATTAAAATATGAATTGAACTAATATATTTATTGAGTTAGGTAATACTGTGTTTGTTTAGATCAGTGTGGTGTGGTGTATTTCGCGTATGTTCAATACTGTACCAGACATTTCTTGTCTGACAGAACAAGTTTTATGGTTGAATCCCTAAATACCGCTATGGACTCCTTGCAGAGACACGATTAGCGATTGATTGGCATAGTCACGCAGATAAGAAACTGGTGAATGCGCAGAAATAGTCTTTGTACAGTTCACGAGCAAACTATCGACACCAACATCACCAGCAACTACTTTAGTCCAACATACATAAGGTAGTATTATGAAACGTAATTGGTATTAGTCGTTATCGTTGACTTTTGTCGTTAGTTTCTTACATGAGGAAGTAGTCACTAGCATTATTAAGTAAGCATAGGATATACTCAGAACGTCGGCAGACGCTAAATATAAACTAGCTTTCGCTATGTATAGAGTAGGTTTGTATACATGGGATGAGGGTTATGAGGTTCGCACGCGAGCGTGTGGCGAGTGGTCGAGTATTTTGTGACGTTGAGGGTGGCGCACACATAGTATATATAAAGACGTAATGGAGGATGGGTAGAAAGTAGTGTATGGTGAAGGAATAGGCTGAAAATTTGAATGTCTTTGTATGTTATGAAAAGTTGCCTTCTGATACAAGTTATGAGTTTTTATCACTTATTGATTTTGATTTATATGTTATACATGAGTGAACGACTTCCTCGCGTTGTCTGAGTTCTAATATATATAAAGCTTACTGTAATTTGGTTTGGGTGGAACATATATTACATTGTTCTTGCTCTTCATTAATTTACTATAAAGGTAGTCAGTCGAGATGCTACCGTTAGTATTGCTCCACGGGTGTTATAAATCACATACGTTAGACGGGAGTGAGTTAAGTAGTGCGGATGGTCAAGAATGTGTTTATGTGAAGTGTTAAGACTCTATTCAGAAGAAGAAAATACGAGATGTTAAGCAGATATCACAGCTGATGTAAAGTATAAACATAAAGTCGTGATATATGTGTCGTCGCTGTGGTCTGAATGATATTATAGATGAAAAAAAAAAAAAAAAAATCAATGCTGTTTACTATTAAACATTCTTTTTAATTATCTTCACAATATTAATTATAATCTTCATTACTTTTGGTCAAAAGTAAATAACTGGTGATAATTTAATTTTGCGCAATATATATTTACTTTTGTCCGTTAATCGTATATTTTCCGTAGTTTCAGCCGAACATACAAGACATCACATATAACACTGACTGCTTTATATATGATATTCCGGGTTAAGGGGATTATCTGAAGTGGTATTTGTATAATTATCGCAGTAGTGTTGCTGTCGTCGAATAGCAAATACGTTCTGCGAGTAGTTCGTCGTAATAGTCTAGTGAGTCAAGAATAGGTTGTAAGGTTTTAGGTATAGGGTATGTACATGTGTCATTTCAACACGAATATGGCCAAGGGCTGTTTTATGTGGGAACCACACCACAAGCCGAACTCATGGTGGTAGGTAGAAAAATTTGAGTCGATCCCGTCCGGCAATTTCC
>CM042141.1:132839278-132856778 GCA_023376005.1 Doryteuthis pealeii
ATATTCCAATATTGGTAATTTTACGTTCTGTACGCCCCCCCCCCAACCCGGCCATTTCAAAGGCAGACCTTACTGGAAACACACGTTATTGACTGGCACAGGAGGAAATCTCCTCTCCACAAAAAAGCTATGAACCTAAAAATTTAATCTGAAACCTAAAAGTATCTTT
This sequence comes from Doryteuthis pealeii, assembly GCA_023376005.1. Taxonomy (NCBI): domain Eukaryota; kingdom Metazoa; phylum Mollusca; class Cephalopoda; order Myopsida; family Loliginidae; genus Doryteuthis; species Doryteuthis pealeii. Next base: position 132,839,448 of record CM042141.1, read on the forward strand.
TAACTTCGTCTCTTCTTTTTCCTTCCTTAATTACGTCGACAACCCAGAAGGAAGAAAACCACGCATAATGAGGTTACAAAAAGAACCAGCAAACACGCACCAAATAACTAAAAGCCTAAACTCCATACATACTCGATATGGTTTGTCATGCCGTTAAAATCAATCTGTCTATTGATATTTTAATTTTCGAACTTTTACAGTTCTTTGGAATAGACAAATACCATCGGTTCTTCTTTATTCATTCGTTGGTAATTTTAAGTTCTGTATTCTTTCTTTTTAACTACGAATGTTTGATACGAATTGCACATTTGCTTTTAATATATTTAAACTCTACAATTTATAAGTATGAGTGAAAGGCATTTGCATCTAAACAAATTAAATAAACCGAATCAAAAATAAAATGTTTATTGCAGCAAAGGACAATATAGTAGAACGTATAAACACCCCTACCCTCTATCCCCCCCAAAACAACTTTTACGGCTGCTTAATAAAAAGCATTGCTATGCAAACAAAATTAACAAAAATAAAATGCTTTTTGAAATGAAGACTAAAGTGTAAACAATAAAGGAAAAATGTGAACTAAAAGATTCTCAGGAGAATAAATGTCTTCGAATCAGAGTCTCAGTGTGCAAACAACAGTCACTTTTTATTTAGTTTAGTTTCTGTTTATTTTTTTTAATCTCTTCTTCTTCATTTTTTTCAACTCACTCTTGTTGGAAAGACATTACTTCTTAGTATTTTGATGCCAGTAGCAAAAAACAGGTATAGAAAGTGTGAGGATCCTGTCAGTGTTTGAATGTTGATGAGAGTCTTTTTTTTTTCTAGTGATTTTTTTTGTTTGTTAAATAGAATCACACACGAGAGTCTAAAAATACTTTTTTATTGTTGTATTTTATTTTATTTTATCTAATTCTATTTTTTTTTTGATTTTGTGAACATGGTGGTTTGGGACGTATTCTTCTCCTCTGTGTTATTTCGTTTCGTTCAATAGTAAAAGATTGGGCTTGACATTCACGCTGAACACGGGAACTATTCAGTATTAGAGGTGTGTTTGAAAAAAAAAAAAAAGATTGAAAAAAAAAAATGAAAAAAAAAAGAGCAACACACTAGGCGAAATAAAACTAGGTGAGGGGTTAACTTCTTTGATACTCATAGCTACATTCGAAGATGATGGCAATAACAAAACTTGTTTGTTTGAATTTTGGAGATGAGGCTTGATATATATTATTTTGACTAGAAAGAATATGCGGCCTATGCTAAGCATTCTTCTATTATTAAGTTCTTTGTATAAATATGTTTTTATTTGTTTCCATTAAGATATTATTTTCAAAATTTTAACGTTAAATCTTAAATATCATTTTCAAAATTTTAACCGTAAACTCATGAGTGTTTGGAAACAATTTTATTTTTATATTTTTTTTATACATACTAGCAAGAATATGCGCTCTCCAGACATAAGTATTTACTATTTAATGTAATGAAATATATTAAATCAGAACGACTAACGAAATTAAATAAGAACGCATATAAAAATATTGCACTCATTTTAATTATATCTTAATTGATTTCTGTATAAAATCATTCGTATGACTGATTTTGATACGTTGGAGAATACAACAATGCCATTAGAGATCAATAACACAAAGTAATTATTTATTAAATCCGGTTTTGTTAAAACCAGTATGAAAATTAACCACACCATATATTATGTAAGCCTTTATTTCTTAGTGATAAAATATACATTGCATGATTTTAAACACACTAATAACACTTGTTATATGTGTAACTAATAAAACTCACACAATTGCTGAGCGTACAGTGACATAAGGAGGGACGTAGTTTCGGTTACAGATAGACAGATTAGAATAAAAATTTTTAAAAAAGTATTAAAGAAAGAATGAAGAAAATAGCAACACGTGAAGCGAAATAAAACTAGGTAAGGGGTTAAACTTTTTTCATAGTCATAGCTACATTCGAAGGTAGTAATAACAAAACACGTTTGATATATATATTATTTCGATTTTTTGGACTGTTATCTTTATTTTTGTTGTGAAATATACATACACAACGATTCGACTGATGCATTCTCCGTCCTTCCTCATTTAAAAAATGATCTTGATGCTTTTTAAATTAATAGTTGTGTGAAACAATGAGGTCATTATTCAAATGAGATCGGCCCAGGACAACTTAGAACATGCGAGACACAAATCTGCGCGGTAAAGGGCAGGGCTAATAGTAGGTGTGCCTCATCTTAGTCGCAAAAACTTATATCTAGTTTTAGCTTTTAACTCCGTCGCTGTCGAGCTATTACCGAAAATATGACACTCCACCTACTTTATATCATATGGTAGAAATGTGAGGAGGTTAATTCGACAGTATGTGGAGAAAAGTAGACAAACACGGGATGTTATGGAAACTTGATGTTTATTGTCGACGATGCAACGTTTCGGTCTCTTATTAGACCATCTTCAGGACTTGGATATAGTTCTTACTCCAATGATGGAAATTCTCAAAATGCTGAAAACGGAAGGTCGTCAGTAGGAGGAGGTGTGATTGGGGGTGGTTGGTGGATTCTTCTTCTGTCTGGAATGGGGAGTGCCGGACCAATCCCCACAATCTAACACCTGTGGTACCACCATCCACATTCCGGCACTCTCTATTCCAGAGAGAAGAATCCACTAACCACCCCCAACCACCTACTGACGACCTTCCGTTTTCAGCATTTTGAGAATTTCCATCATTGGAGTAAGAACTATATCCAAGTCCTGAAGATGGTCTAATAAGAGACCGAAACGTTGCATCGTCGACAATAAACATCAAGTTTCCATAACATCCCGTGTTTGTCTACTTTATATCATATATACTATCAAAGATACGCCCCCTCCTCGGTGCAAATATTCAAGTTTAAAAGTAATAAAATATTATGATGAATTAGGATTACTAACGAAACTAAATAAGAACAAATATTACTTATCTTAATGTTACTTAACTTAATTTCTATTAAAGTGTATATATAGGATTGCTTTTAATACGTCTGAGAATAACATGATATTATGGTGGTTAGTATAGGGCTGTCTGATATATTCGTTGTAATGTCACTAGTTTAATAATAAAATTCCATGAAATATTTAAACATAAAAAGACACCATAAAAAATTCAATTATTGTAGGCACATGGCATAAATAACAAGACTCAGTTTTAAAACAAACAACTTGTATTGAGAAAAGGTTTACAAAAAGGTAATGCAGAATACCGAGCAAAGTTCTTTTATCAGTCTTTTGTACAAAAATTTAATTTTTGTAAAGTTCTTTATAACATGTAAGAAAAATATGTTATAAGTTTTGAAGTGAGAAAGAAAGGGTAAGAATTCAAAGTCACATAACAGTCAGTCGCAAGTAAATTGCTGATCTCGTAAATGGCTGATTAGAGAGAGATAGAAAGATATAAATACTCATACCTTCTTGTATGAGAATGTGATTTTATTTTACGCTAGAGCGCCGTGGATTTGGTTAGACGAATGATTTCTTTCTGGTTGGGATCCGAAAAGTTGGTTATTTATACTCTTAGGATAGGCTCCAAAAGGGGTCTATTTGATAGACTTCTTTTTAGGCGCGAACGTCTCTGATTGGTCGAAAATGTACAAATTTTATTTAAATTTTCTTTTTTTTACTAGGGTGAGCAATTTTCTTTTTTTTACTAGGGTGCGCAAACTATTAATTTTTGTCACTTAACTTTTGTTCGTCGTAGTAAGAACTTCCGGTTCACCACAATATTATTAGAAATCAGTAGAAATTATCTATTAAACTCAGTTTTGTTAACATCATTATGCAAATTATTTCCACCATATACTATGTACATCTTTATTTCTTAGAGATATATAACACATATTTCACTATCTTAAATGCATTAATAATATGTGCAGTTTTGCGGCAAATCTAACTCAGCAAGACTTTAATAGAGACATCGTTAATAAATAAGATGCGAATTAGGACTAAATAGTGACTATTTCATAATTGTTGAGAAAATAACTTAAATAACTTAGGAAATCATGACGTCAGTGGTGACGTAGTTTCGGTTACCGACATACAGTTGTTGCTGAAAAAGTTTTTTCTCTACCATAATTTCGGTTTTGTTCTAGGTACACATTCTTATATTACGTAAATAAAGTAAAATCAAAACGGAGTGGTCTATTGTCGGTATCAGCCAAAGAGGGAGATTGTTTGTATTGAGCTAGAGCGTCACACTTACCATCAGCTCCTCACTTTACCATACAGATCAGATTACCCCACCTGTGCTACTCATGCACCAAGTTGGCGGGGACTGGTATCGAACCCAGAATATTGCGATTCCTAGTCGCTGCTCTACCGGCTAAAAGGGAACTGTGACATCGGTGGTGACGTGCTTTTGGTTACAGACAGACGCATAGTCTCTATTATAATAAGATTTTCTTTGCAGAACCTATGTAAACGTTGTTTTTTTTTTCTACCTCGACTACCAAAATAGTTCACTTATAGATTACGTAGTCCTATTTCTTTCTTCGTCTTTAGGGACACGAGGAAAATTTTTCTCTGCTCTCAGCAACCGGAAAGTAGTACACAAAACTTAGTATGCAGCGAATGGCCTCCTTTTTCTTTCTGGTAGCAGGTCATCGATCCACACCGTTTTATTACGCTTGGGTTAATCGATTACTTTTGCCAAATGCTGTAGTGTTGGTATCGCGTCCAGTTTCCACCTGACTGCTTATTTGCGGAATATAGCCGATTGCAGCCACGTGGAGAAGACGGAGGGCAACCATAAAAGTATTTGACCTATTCTGACCAGATGTTGTGTGAGGACGAAATAGAGACAATGGTCATTTATAGTGTGGTCAGTGGCCGCGTGAGGGCGATTTGTTGGCTGTGGAGGAATATACATACACATACACATACACACACGAGTCAAATTATGTATTAGGACATTTAATTGTTTTATTCTATCAGTTCTGGACGTGAAATCAGGGAGGAGGGGACAACGGGCACCAAACCTCTTAATTTTTTTTTAGGGACAGTTTTTTCTTGTATCTTTGCTTCTACTCACAGTGAGAGATTGTCTCCTAGCAACCAATCCTTAAAGGGGAAAGGAAAGCCAGGATTATAAAATCCGTGATACATATATATATATATATATATATATATATATATATATATATATATAACACTATTAAAGTGTTATCGGTTGATTGGCGATCTGTTAATTAATTACTAATTAATTAAAACTACCCTAATTATTAAATATGGTAGTTTGTTAAAAATTAAATGTTACTGTAAGAAAAGAAAATGTAATAATAATAATAATAATAATAATAATAATAATAATAATAATGCTTATATTAAAAATATAAATTTATCTAAATAAAGAATTTTCACGTAGGCATAAATTCCTTAAATTATGGAATTTGACCAATATGATCGGAATTTTAAATTTTGACAAAATAAAGCAATATTTAACAAATAAGATTCCAGGTTTTGAAAGTTGGTCAACAATTTCAAAAACTCAAATAAATGAAACAATGGTTGGCCTTGAGTTGTGGCAGTTGGAAAAACCAATGGAAAACTACAACTAAGGCTGACACAAGGCCATTTAGACACGTAGGCAATGTTATTGAGTGGCTGGCCAATCAGAAAGTTATGTTCGGGGTGGGGAAGTCTGGATCCCATAAATAACAGCCCGCCAGCCGGGACCGAAAGAGACAGAGAAGAAGGAAAAGAAGAGAAAGAAGTGGAGAATGTCCGCTGGAGTCAGACACTCCGAAACCAGGGAGCTCGCCATAGCTCAGTGCCCTTGCCACAACTTTACCGATACACTCTGATGTCTTGCCTCTCGGTACAAACTTGATAATTTAGCCAAAAACCAGCTGTAGATCGCCAATCAACTGACAAAGAAATTACCTCGCTCCTTTATAAAATAAATGTATATATTTTGTACATAACCATCAAAAAGCGTTCCGTTTAATTGTTTTGTCGATCCGTTGACAGCTTTTGGTTATTTATTCCTATTTCAGCCGAGTTGGTAAAAGGAATGAAACCAGCTCTCCTTCAGGACACTATAATACTATAATCTGTGTTACGACCAGCATTAGAAGAAATCTCTCACTATAGTATTATATTTGGTATCATCCCATCCAACGACTGTAATACCGAGCCGGAGCATCATTCCCATTCATTGAGACCGTGCCCCAGCACATGTTATTATATATATATATATATATATATATATATATATATATATATATATATATATATATAATATGAATTTTCGCGTATGCTTCTGAATTATTTAGTTAAGAATTATTGTAAAAATAAATTAATGAATGGAATAAAAAATGAATGAAATGAATGGAATAAATGAAAAATACTTTTTACAAAGGACCTCTCCCAAAAGAAAAAAAGAGTAATTTTTAAGAGAGATCCCCATTAGGAAAGTCCTCTTCACATCTTTAGGTTTCTCTATTGAAGCATTGAATTAATATAGTTATTATATAAAATATTGGATAAAATTATATATATATATATATATATATATATATATATATATATATGTATGTGTGTGTGTGTATGTGTTTGTATGTGTGTGTGTATGTGTGTGTGTGTATTTGTGTGTGTGTGTGTCTGTGCCTCATTTTCAAAGATTAGACTAAAATGTTATACACTTAGCTGGCTATGTTTGCCACATAAAGAATAAAAATATAACACCAATCATTAAATTGGAAATTTTAAACAAATCTCAAATTTGTAGAACTTTACGTGACCCATGTCTTTTATGGTTGCAATAAAAGTTGGCTGTAATTAGATTTTCAGATAAGAAAAAAAAACTTCTTAATCGCATTAAAGAGAATGTAAACTTAAATCACTAATGTATAATTAAGAATGAACCCCTCCTGATAAACATCTAACAAAAAGCACAAGATATTAATTCCAGACGCGGATGGATAACAGATGTATTTCCTATCGAAGTCGGATGCCGGGGATTTATTACCAACTCAACCTTGGCATTTTTTGTCTAAACTTGGACTTTCTCTACCAGACAAGAGGAAATACACGAAAAACGATCCAGGATAAAGCTCTAACCACATCAGCGTGGATATGGCAATCCTACATTGTGACATCAAACCGACAAAGTCTGGTGGTATCGTAAGATACTGCTGGGGTGCTCTGGGTTAGTGGTAATGATGCTTTGGTCCCAAAAACATGCCTGAACCCAGAGTCATCATCTGATGAAGGCTTTGTTGGTTGCAATGCTACTGTGTAAATAGCAGTCATTGTATGAAGATTATCCAGAGTTAAATAAACAAATCACCACAGTTGTATACACAAATAGAATAAAAACAAAAGAAATTAGGAAAAAAGGAGGATTTGGTTTGGTTGGTTTTGTTTTACGGCATATCAACCTCAGTGGGTCATTTAATGCCGATAGATTTTTGAAAGAATTTATTCTTAATGGATAATCAATTCTTTCATAAACACATTTTTCTATTTAACCCATAGATGGGGCCCTGACAAGTACGACCACTCTGAGCCAGTGTGAACCAGGGAGCAATGATGGTGAAGGGGTGCTCCATATTCCCCAGATCTCCAATGCTGGAACCTCACCATCAGACATAGTTTAACGTCATTCCCAGTATATGAAAACCCTCAGCCAACGCCTTCTAGCACCCATATGATAAAAAGGGCTGTGGTTTGCCATAAGCGCAACAGGGTTGGGGCAATCATATAGGTACCAGGGCTTGACATGACTAGCCGATTAATCGAAGGGGGCCTCTCCGACCACCCGTCTAGCCTAAGTAATGGCCTAACAGAAGTGTTGCATGTCATGAACTGCTCATCCATCACCAGTATTCCATCCTCAAGATTCAGTCAGCACCCACGGCCAACTGGTGGCGCCATTGGGGGAGTCTCATCCCTGTGCAGAGGTGAAAGTGTATTCTAAGCCCCAGTCGACAGGACGGGAAAATGTAGGAGGGAGTGAAGTAGAAATAGAAGATGACTAATAGAATTACAATTTAGTTTAGCTTGATTAAAATAAGTATGGAAATCCAATTGTGTTCATATCTGTCTATCTATTTATCCATCTATCTATCTCGGATTGTTTAAATCTACCTAATTATCTACCTATCTCAAAGTGTTCACGTCAATCTATCTATCTATCTCTGTCGGTCTGTCTGTCTTTCTCTCATTATCTCTTTTCTCTCTCTCTCTCTCTCTCTCTCTCTCTCTCTCTCTCTCTCTCTATATATATATATATATATATATATATATATATATATATATATATATATATACACATAACACACACACACACACACACACACACACACACATATATATATATATATATATATATATATATATCGCTGACCAATAACATCTATCTATCTATCTTAGTTCACATCTATCTATCTCAAATTGTTTACATCTTTCTACGTCAGACATCTATCTATCTATCTATCTTAGTTCACATCTATCTATCTATCTCAAATTGTTTACGTCTATCTACGTCAGACATCTATCTATCTATCTATCTATCTATCTCAGACGTTCGAAGGTTGATTTTCATAAAGAAACTAAACCATAGTACACCCACAAAAAGGTGAAAATTGACTACATAAATACTTTTAAGTATATTACAACTTCTGGCAATTCCTACCACTTCTATTTAAATTCTCGCGAGAGTTACGTATGTAAATTTTTTTTAATATCATTATTAATAAAAATAAAACAACAAAAAAAACTAGGATTGATAAAAGTTACAACATAAAACCGTAATATTAACAAGTAGGTCTGAGAAAAGTATAAATGTAAAAAACAACTCATCTTGAGAAAAGTGCGAAAAAATTCCACGAAAAATCACCAACGAGAAGCGATGATAAAATCTAAAATCTATTTGGGGAAGGAGAAAAAGCCGGAAAAAGAAAAAGAAAAAGGAAGAGATATGCATTTATTTGCATGCGTGAGCACATAGACAGCTACACACAAACACACACATCTCTATAGACACACTTACAAACATATCGACGATATGAATAAAATGTATATTATTAAAGATTGGTAAAAGTAAAAAAAAAGGCGAAAAAATATGAAAAGTTATGAAGCAATGAATGAACAAACTACAAAGAAAAACCAATAGATTGAAAAAGAAGAAACAAAAAAAAAGGCTTAAAGAAAATGTTCGAAGAACATGAAGCAGTTAAAAAGCAATATGATCGTTTTGGGCGCTAATACCTACTTTTACTTTCACTTCCTACTTTCACTATCTTCCCACACGTGTCTACATTCCATCCAATCATAACAAAACATTCCTCTTTCACGTTCTTTAATAACAAAGTGAAGTGATTACTTCTCTGACTCGGCACTCCACAATTTATATTTCTATTTTACCTTCTTTCTTGTTATTTCACGTCTCTTTTATGGACGAACAAGGCTTCTTGGTGATTAGTCTAAGGCTGATTTCGAGGTAACTGGATAGGAAAATAATACTTACATAAAAAAGGAAAATTCTAAATACTAATAAAATACTAATACTAATAAAAAAAAAGAAGAAAAATATACAAAAAAAACCAAACCATGTCTCCTCTTTATGCATATCATAAAACTAGAAAAATACTTTCAGATATATGATGTGATTGATAACAAGAAATAGAACATTTAGAAATATGTTTGCAGTATTTTAGAAGCATGAGTTTTACAAGGATTGGATGAAGAACTGTAACAGGGGGTGTTCATGGATAACCACCAACCGGGGATCACCCATTGTCTCTACGCCTGTTACGTTACGGGTCTTCTGTTCTGTTGTAACCCCTGTCTCGATTCACAACAAGCCTGCACTTTCTTTTAACACATGTTTATTTTTGGGTGTGATAAAAATCCTAGCAGTCGGCGACAGAGAGAGAGAGAGAGAGAGAGAGAGAGAGAGAGAGAGAGAGAGAGAGAGAGAGTCCCAATGACAGAGTCGCTTAGATTAGTTATACTAAGCTTGTCATTTGCCTGTCACTTCTGGCTTAGGAGAGGATGACAGATAGAAAGAAATAGTATGAGTCTCGCAAAGATTGGGTGAAGATTTATATAACGGGGGTGGTATTCGTGGAAGACCCTCAGCTGGGGATCACCCTTTGTCCCTATGCCATGTCTCATTTTCTCATGTTGTTATTTTTCACTGCTTCTTAAATAGCCGGTCCCCTCGGTAGGGATAATTCGGTTCAAATTGCACCTAGTGCAGAAAGCGTCACAAGAGAGAAACAAAAAAATACAAGAGCAACAGAGAACACAACAAAGACATGTCTCCTCATGAAACCAGAAAAATAGACATAAACATTTATATATATATATATATATATATATATATAGTGTTGACATTTCATTTGAAAAGTAGATATGATATCATGTATTCCTATCTTATACAAATGATTTGCAAAGAGTTGTGTGGTTTCAACCATTCCTATCTAATACTAATAACTATAGTTTCAAGGGATTATTTGTATTTAGTAATAGTCATTTGTATTTAGTAATAGTCAGTTATATTGTTGGCGTATTTGTGGCATAGTAATTTACTAAGCGTAGCTTAGATGCAGCACATGGTCAGACGTATAGGGCACCCAGTGAGAATCGAAGTCACTAACAATGTTCTGCTAATCTAGGTTGCTAAGCATTACACAACATGAAGTGTCCGCATATTTGGGGTATAAGATATGCTAAAGACCAGAACTTATATTTATAGACCGTTCCAAAACAGCGTTGGCTGAATCGACCAATCATAAACGCCCAAATCATGTTTTTAATTTACGATTTGCAAACATTGATAAATTGTCCTAAATTAATCGCTGGAAGTACAGACGAGGATTATATGTGATTTATAACAAGAAATAGAATATTTAGAAAGATGTTTGTTATATTCTAGAAGTATGAGTTTGACAAAGATTGTGAGAGGAGTCACCGTGATGTTGGGGTTAACGTACTGGACTACGTCAACGTAGTAAGTGCATGATCTTTACAGCTGTTGCTCGAGCGGTCCCGCCAATTTAGTATTGAAAAGGCTCATCGCTGCTTAACTTCGGTGATCTAGAAAGAACCGGTGCTTTCCATATGACTTTGCAATATGTCAAACGAATGAGTCTTACGATTCTGATTGCCATGTTAGGCGTTTAGGTTTCGTATTTGTAAATCCAATGGTAGAAAATGGTGTGGTCTCAATAGTGGAAACACTTTGTATTCCTTGAGATCCTAGGTCGAACAAGAGTGTAGCTCATTGTAGAATAAAATCCAGTTGCATTCCTTAGAGTGTAGCTCCTTGTAGCAGAGAATCTAGTTGTAGTGTTCCTTAAATTATAAAATCTCGTTAGCAACTGATTCGAGGAAAGTTGCAAAAGATCTTAAAATGCCAAATGCCCTTGGTGGGCTCGTTTCTGATTGGACCATTTACTGGAAGTGCCTGCTGGGAAAGTCTATAATTAAAACTGGTGATTTGTCGTACGTCTTATTCCACCGATAGTCCAACAATGAGTTTCACAAGAATTGTCTAGGGAGTCTCTGTAGTGTTATGGTTAACGTAATGAACTGCGATAGGTCAACTTAAGTTTTTCTATCAGTTTGTATCAGGTCAGATTTTTATCTCTTCATTAGCTGGGGTGTCCCCATGGGTTTCATCTTGTCTTCTTCAGTCAGAAAACAACACAGAGACATATTCTGTGTGTACAGATAACTTTATTCCCCCAAATACCAGTTCGGCAATACACTGGTGACCCAAATCTACATGGTGGTGTGGTAGAGATAGAACACATCCTTCGCATATACTCACAGGCTTGACGTGTTCAGTTGATTGATCGGAGGGTGTCTCTCCGACCGCCCATCTAGCCCGAGTAAGGGATCTTAAGCATCACGGATCGCCACCCATGGCCAACAGGTGGATCCATTGGGGGTTGGGTCTTAACCATCTGTAGAGGTGCAGTCGATGTCTTCTAAAGCCCTATCCGACAGGGCTGCCTTTTAATTGATTTACAACTAGTTTTTCATATTCAGAATTTTCCATTTGGTAGTAAGGCTTAAAGATCATGGTCTGCCCTACTATTTGCCCATAACTGTGAAGAATGGGCCAGTATCTTTCCCAATGGAATTAGCTAGCGTGAAAGAGAAATGCACTCAGATTCGTCTATGATTTGAACTGTGTCCGTTTGCTAAGGCGATAACCGTTACATCACCCACTTCCACTCGGAAAGTAGAGGGTTGCTTTGATAATAAGAAATAATAGACATTAAATCTTGGAAACATTTGAAAATCTAATTTGGCTTGTGATCTATTTAAGACGTTAATCCAATCCAATTAAACATGATAAGCAGCTTAGCGAAAACAGGAGTTTTAGGTTTTATCAAAACTTTATATTGTCAGCTTTCCTCTAAGTGAACATGGAATTATTTTCCGAAACTATTCTAAAGTATTTTCTCTGACATCTTCTTACAGATCTCCCATTAGTTCTATCCACACTAATCTCAACAAAATTAAGAAACAATTTCTCCGGCATCGTCAGTTAGTTTATATATATATATATATATATATATATAATATATATATAGTCATCCACAAACACGTGTTTCGACTTATCAAGTCTCTTCAGTGTGGTTAGACATTTTGTGAGCTACCTACAGCCGAGTTAGTAACCCGATCGTTTCAGCAGCAGTCGGACAGCTTACCTTCTCGGCTATCATCACCCACATAATATGAAGGGGATTTTAACTGTTTTAATACACACATATGTATGTGTGTAAAGGCCGCCATAGAGTGCTCTATCCCATTTTATAGGAGAGCGTTGCATTTACGCTTTAGTTGGCAGCCGTCAGCGAGATCCCCTACCAAAGTGCACAACCCCAGGGGAAAGGGAGCGTGTATATATATATATATATATATATATATATAGAGAGAGAGAGAGAGAGAAGAGTATATTTTAGTATTGGAGAATTGAAAATAAAGTGCTCGATTATGGGTATAAGAGCTATATAAAAGTGCAATTGTTACCATTGGTTTCCAAGCAGCATGTTAGCCACTTTTCTTCAAGCGCGCCCGTTAAGAAATGCAGTGAATGTCAATTCATTTATATATGTATGTATTTTTTGAGAGCCAATTCTTCGTATTTATCCGCATTATAGTGAAAATAGTGCGTATATGTTCATGTACGCGTACACACTCGTGTGCATCGCATCTCTACGCGCACTATTCCTACCCCTCCTCGTCGCCTCGTTTATTCCTGCTTTCTTGCTTTTCATATCTAGATGAAGGTCAAGATTTTGATGGTTCTTTTGGGGGCACGCCGTGTTTTATGATTCCATCCGCTCCTGCCTATCCGTTGAATATATATATATATATATATATATATATATATATATATATATATATATATAGTTAAATTAATGAGCAAAGTGATAATAAAAAGATATATATAGGTTCTAAACTAGATACTTTCAAACATATTTTTAAACCAATATAATAATTTCAGGAATATAAAATATGTGCATAGAACAGCTCTTTCTAAATATATCTGGGACATTAAAAAGAAATACAGCCTAGACCCTATTATAAAGTGGTAAATTATTAAAAGATCACATAATTATAGACCGGGTAATAAATGATGTCTTTATTGTTTGGAGGAGAAATTAGCCATTGCAACCTATTCCATTTCCAAAGAATTATAAAACCAAAGATCGGAAATTTTGAACTTATGTAGACCCAAACGTAAATGGCCCTGCGATAATTAAAAAAAACAAAAAAAACAGCGGGAGTCACAGTTAAAAATCAAACAAACACAGCCTTCCTAATAACAATTAAGTTCATTTCAAATAATTCGCAAGCACAATTAAGAATACATTTTATGATATTTTCCTGTTAAAACATGCAGTTGTATTGATATGAACAAGTTCGTATTTTTCGTGTAGATTAACAGTGAAATGAAATTGGCCGACCAATACAGATGGATTTCTCAAAGTGAAATAAACAAGAGGAGGTTACTCTCACTTATGTAATGTTCAGATTACCAGCTTAGTTTAGATGTGGCGCACGGCCAGATGTATGAGGCACCCAATGAGTATCGAACTCACTAACAACAGTCAGCAAATCTAGCTTGCTGGCCACTACGCCACTTGCCCTAATGGTGAAGGCAATATAGATGAATGAATGAAGAAAAAGTCTTTAAATTTGCTTCATATAATAATTCATTTCAACTGTAGGGGATAATTCTATTTAGGATCATCAATATCTCCTGTACATCCACAGTACATGTGTTATATGATTATTAGATTCCTAATACTTATGTACAGTAGTGTAGAAACCAAAATGGTTGTTATAAGTTCAGCCGGTGGCCTTGAAGGATTATATGACAAGGCTTGACCTCAGACCTGATCCTCCTTCCGGTGGATACCGTGAGAATCGATGGAGAAGGCCCTCTTCCGGTTTAGATTAGAAAGAGATTTTAGTCAGATCGGCCAAAACCACGATGGTGGTAAGTCGTGTTATGCACGCTGCCGACTCAATCTGCGCAGGTAGTCTGGTGGGGATTTCAGAATAAAATATGATCTAAGTTAAATCGAAGTCTTGTGTTATTATCTAAAAAGTACCAATGACACAGGGCTTCTGATAAAGAGAAATCCCGAATGGAAGACTAGACACGAAGTCCCCAAGACGAAGAACAGACGCTAAAAGAAGAACGTAAGATAGAAAAGATGAACAGAAGAAGAAGAATAGAAGTAAGAAAGTAAGGAAAGAGAGTATACAACACATGCTCAAGTTGATGCAAACTTATAGATATATACAATGATTTTTTTTACAAATCCCTAAGAGAGCTCAACGGATAATAGCTAATAAATTAATTATATACTGAGCAATAATTATACTGTCAAAGAAGAAAAACTTAACAGTCATTTGGCAATTTGGATATAATAGTTTGTTAAGTTTTTCTTTCTTTGAAAGTTTTTGGGAGCTTTCTGTCTACGAGAGACGATGGAGTAGTGTCAACATTTTTTTCCCTCTCTTTGAACTACATAGGCTGGGCGGGTTCTTATGGAGGATAAGCTGTTGCACATGCAGCAAATCTCCCCTCTCCACTCTGCCGCTGTGATCCAAAGGAAAGGTATAGTACCAATGTGGTTTGGCAGCGGTGGTGTCTCAGGAGTTGATGGGTAGCACTGGATTTCAGCATTACACCACCTTCGGGACTCTGACTCCTGATTTTTTTCGGGGTTTATTCCCCTTTGAAAGTATATATATATATATATATATATATATATATATATATATATATGTGTGTGTGTGTGTGTGTGTGTGTGTGTGTGCGCGTGTGTGTGTATGTGTGTGTGTGTGTGTGTTCATAAATATACATATATATGTATATATATATATAAATATATATATTTATATATACATATTTATATATACACACACATATAGAGAGAGAGAGTGAGAGAGAGAGAAAGAGAGGGAGAGAGTGACAGGGAGGGGGAGGACATGGATAACAGTAGAAGAAAATGATTGTATTGATCAGTGGAGAGTTATAGATAGAGAGGTGGATCGATAGATATAATTAGTGCAATACATTCAAACGTATATCAGTATCGAGTCAAATTGATAGATAAAATCAAACAGAGATTAAAAAAAAATAAAGCGTCGTATATAGGTAATTTAATATAAAGATAACTTGCTGTTTACTCTTATTCTATTGTTCTGAGCGAGACATAACCAATGTAAATGGCCCATAACATACTATTTACTTACCTTTTTTTTTTAACTTGTTCATTTAACAATCATGAATACACTCCATTGTACACACATTCTGTCGTCTGGGTTCGGCGTAGTAATTTTTTCTTCTTTTTTGGATGTGATTAGTCTTATGTCTGTCCACCGGTACTTTTAAAGATTCTAATATGATTTTTTTTTTTCAGGAAAAGTACTCCCACACAAATACGCCAACACACCATTACATACACTTAGGATAAAATAATTGCGTATATATATACACGTGTATCACTATTTTAAAAAGTAATAATAATAAAAATATTAAATGATGCTGACTGCACACACGCTCACTGAGTTTTCTATATTTATTCAACCTAGCTGAGCACAAAGACTGATGGGGTACCCAATCAGAATAACACTACAATAGAAAACTGAAGTATAGTATTAATTTACTAACAGGGTTGGTTGGTTGGCTTTTACGTCATGTCAACCCATTGGGTTATTTTATGCCGAAGACGTCTTGTTTTGTTCATTCTTGATAGGTATTCAATTTTAACATTGTTTAAACTAATTATTTTCTATTTAACCCATAGATGGGACCCTAACAGTTCCTAATATTCCGGGCCAGAGTTGACCTGAGAATAATGGTGATGAAGGGGTACTCCACATTCCATAGACCTCCAGAATTTGAACTTCTAGGTCAAATATAGTTTAACGTAATACCAAGGACATAAGGCTGATAACACCCACTTGTACATATATGATAAAAAAGATTAGGGCTTGCTATAAGGACAATAGAGTGGGGACAATCATATAGATGCTAGGGTTTGACGGGACAAACCGATTAATCGCCTGTCTAGACTAAGTAAGGGTTAAAGTGGATTGTTGCATGCCATGGACTACTCAGCCCCCAAGATTACATCCTTAAGCATCACCACGGCAAACAGAAGATCCCATTGGCGGGATTTTAACCATATGCATAGGTGCAGTAGGCGTATTGTAAAGTCCAAGCCCATGGGGTTGTACTTGCAGGATCTGTGGATATACCACAGCATGATACTTTAATTATTACAACATTTACTGTTTACTTTAGAGCTATTACAATAGAGTTCAATATATAACAAGTATAATAATCTTCATTTACCTTTCAATCAATCTTTGTTTTCTTTTCTTTCTTTCCTTCTTTTCAAATTTTTATTATGTTCGATTGAAATAGATTAGCATCATTGGTTCCGCACGCTCACCCCCTCTCTCTCTCTTCATATTTTCTTTCCTTCTTTCTTATTATATTTTTCTGTGTAGCATGTTCTTTTATTTCCGTTATTTCTGTATAATAAAAATGGAATGGTCCATTATTTACATGAGGTGACAACACTCATGAGAAATAAGAATTTGGCGGATAAACAGCTCCAGATAATCAGGATTTACATTTTGCATTTCATCTCAGAAAATTTTGACGGTCTCACTTTTAACCAGAGGATATTTCAAGATGATTCCTGTTGTACGAAAACGAGTGTTAATATATAAATCTCTTTGTCTATTTACTTATAAATATTTTTCAGAATTGGTTTCCATGAATGTAAAAACT
>CM042141.1:132861778-132866778 GCA_023376005.1 Doryteuthis pealeii
ACAACAAAAATAATTAAAAGCAGTCAAAAAAATCTAAAACAAATATTAACTTCATCCAAATTTGGGATACAAACTACACAGGGTGTCTCAAAATGCGGAAACAGATGTGAGGTATGCAACATAATCATAGAAGGAACAACCTATGCATTAAAAAACCTCACACAACATTAAAAATAAATTGAAATCTTGACTGCATCTAAAAATGTAATTTACATAATAGAATGCACTAACTGCAAGAAAATATACATTGGATGCACATCATCACTAAACAAAAGAATCTCACTACACAAAAGCAACATTAAATTAGCTAACAATAGAAACCTATACGTATCGAGACATATCCACGAATGTAATCAGGGAAAATTTAAGGTGATGCCGATATACCAAACTGATGACTATACTCTAATCCTAATTAAAGAAACACATTTCATAGATAAATACAAACCTGAATTAAAGAGGACATAACCACACACACACACACGCACCACTAACTTTACTACATAGACAAATATGATCTTATAAATAGAACCCACAAACTGTATGGTGGGAAAAAAGACACACGCACATAGGAACACACTAAAGCACACACATAAACACTCAAGAACACACAAATAAACTGAACTTAACCAAACACGCACATACATACATACACACCCACAACAATAACAACAACTTTACTACACAAACATGTAAACCACAAAATGAAATATGCAAATTATATAATATAAAATATATGTGTGTATGTGTGTGAATGTAAACATATATATGTGTGTGTGTGTGTGTGTGTGTGTGTGCAAACTATGTAATGTAAAAGATACACACCAATTTTATTAAAAAAAATTTTTTTTATGTATATATACACATACACACCAGATACAACCATGTACATATACACTCACACAAACACACGAACACACACACACACACACATAAACACACAAAAATAAACATAGATACATACACATGAACATACACACACACACAAACATACACACACACACGAACACACACACACACACAAACACACAAAAAAGTAAACATAGATACATACACATGAACACACACACACAAACACACACACACAACACATACACACACACACGAACACACACACACACACACACTCAAAAAGTAATAGCACAAAAATTCTTTAGAACAAAAAATAAATTACAAACACACACACATGACATCAAATGAACATAAGAGGAACACGAAAAAACTACGAAGACTCTAAATTTCTAAGTTTATTACCCAGCCAACCAGGAATAAAGACACCTGCTAAAACACAGATATTAAAAATGAAATCGGTTTATACTTCACTCCCACCGAACAGAAAGGGAGGATTTAGATACTTATGTATATATATACATGCATGTACAAATTCATATGCATATGATTGATCAATGCCTGAAGAAGATATCAGAAGATCTGAAACACATGTCGCAAATGTAAGATAAAAAACTTTGCGGACCTTCTTTTTTTTAAAATATTTAATTTTCACCTGTTTTGACCCAAAACAACACACACACACACACACACACACACACACACACACACACACATATATATATATATATATATGAATGTGTCCATGCGTGTGTGCGTGGGTGTCTGTGAAGTGTGTGTACACATATCTGGATAGGTTTATATTGACATACTTTATTGGAATACAAACTCATGTACGAGATATTGGCCATTTAAATGATTTAATAATATTTTTCATGTCTTGTGGATAAATGTTGAGCTCTTGATATATAACTGTTATTGTTGATGTAATAATATTATATATATATATATATATATATATATATATATATATATATATACAACGTGTAGAATTAAACACGTTGCCTGTTTAACAATTTTATTAACGATCTTTTCAAGGTTTCTAGTCAACTTTTTTATATTTGGATGGAATCTGTAGATTAGTCCACCAAAGTTCTTATCCAAATATTTAAAAAAGCTAGAAAGCTTGAAAAAATCGTTAATAAGATTGTTAAACAGGAAACGTGCCTTTTGTTTAATTCTACATGTATAACTGAAAGAATACTGCCCAAATACCCACCCCCCATATATATATATATATAATATTTTTTTTGCTTAAAGGCAATTACAATGCATGTATCGCATAAAATTCGATACTTTTTTTTTCATAGAAAATGAACTTGACAAATGTAATCCCGGCAAAGGATCGCTCGGTGTGTATAACATCGCACAAATTACTAAGTCTCATCAGCGATGTATACCAACGACCTCCCTCCGACAGAAATCGAAACCGGGACATCAGCAGGCATAGTCAAAGACCACACTGCCTCGACCACAGTACACAGCGAACAATCCCTGCGAAATTAACCTTGTCAATGATACTTACACGCCTCTACCATAATAGGTAAGGGGACGTTGATTGAATAATAACAACAAACCAGGCTTTATGCTCTTCGGCGAAGTATAACTCTTTACTAGAGCTTCACCATCAGGCGTAGTTGGGGGGGGGGGTGATATCTTATCCCTCTAGAGGATATACAAGCAACTTTTTATATTATCAGTTGATATATATATATATATATATATATATATATATATACATTGTTATCACTAGTTTATCACTTGGTGGACAATGTTTTTTGTGGTATTATTATTTATTTTTCTTATGTATACATGCTATATGTGGGGATAAAATATGGAAATATCTTGACTTTCGACCTCAGGTCTTAACTTTCGTCTTTGCGCGTATCAATCACATCATGAAATTTCAATATTAATTGATTAACATGAGCTGATTAATGAATGGTTATGACCGTTTTTCTTCATACACATTTCCAACTCAAGTCATTCAAAAATGTAGCGTAATTGTTATGGTCTACGGGGAATTTGGGGATTGAAAAGAAAAAGGTAATCGGGTTTCTGGAGAAAGGGAAGAAAAAGAAATAAGAACAAAGGTTAAAGTTTGGAAGGGTAAACACTCAACGGGGGGGGGGGTAGCAATTGACCGACGAATGACCCCGGAACTAGATTTAAAATTAAAAGCGGAAGTTCCGGGTTTTGACCATAAGTGGATATGACCTTTCCCCACCCTCGGGACCATAGACGGTCTTTTTCGGCTGGATCCTCGTAAGAGGCAGCCAGGGCTTCCCGGGTTCCCCCGTGATGAGTTTGGCATTGGAGTACCGAACATAATTTACGATATAATAATTTGACTTTACTCTCTCTCTCTCTCTCTCTCTCTCTCTCTCTCTCTCTCTCTCTGAAAAAGAACCCATGAGCCTAGAAATAAATAAACAGCCTCTCTGTGACTATACGACTTGCGTATGTTATTTCTGTACTACCGACGACTACTAGTACTAACGACTACTACAACAACTCGAATTTGGCCCTATGCAACAAAAACATTTATCAATTTTTGAACAACAAAAATTATTTTCTCTTCTTTTTATCATATTGGTTTGAGGAAAGTTTTATATAAACAGAAAATTTTAGTATTATAATACGTTCATATTTTTTGGAAAGCTTTGTTTTTCCTATATCTACATACAATCAATATATATATATATATATATATATATATATATATATATATATATATATAGGTATTGTAATTAGAAGTTACGCAGAACTATTGACACGTCTTTTTATAATTAAAGTTTTATTAAATTCATTAGCTGAAATCAATGTTTACATGAATAATAATTGGTCAATGCAAAAGTCTTTAAGAAACTACAAACAGCAATTATATTTACAAAACAATTTATTCAATTTCAAGCGAGAGAGAGAGAGAGAGAGAGAGAGAGAGAGAGAGAGAGAGAGAGAGAGAGAGATGTGGGGTTGGTGAGGTGGGGAGGGAAAACAATCTAATTGAATGGTTTATATTTTATGAATTCTTTCAATCTAAGTGGCGAATTTTACAGTGAGTTTCTAAGAGAAAGCAGTATACTACAATCGCTTATTCAAACTGTGTTCCCGCCCTGTTAGCCGCGCTTAGAACACACCAGCTCTAACCTTTTAATATATAAACATTTCAGACTGGTGCTGTTATATTATTTCTAAGCAGCTTATAACTTATGAACGTACATGTACTTAGCATATTTTGAACAGGGTCCATTACATTTAGAATGATGGAGTCCACGGAAAATTACCTGACAGTTGTTGATGGGTAATAACATTTTGTTTGACCACTTAGAAAAGCGTGCGTTTAGTTAACTTCAGATGCGACCAGACTTTCGAGGAGCATAGACGTGGTTTTCAGCTCCCGGGGTCAATTTTCCTCCTCGGATAATGATCATGTGTTTTGTTCTGGAAATAAAGCTTGATCAAGCAAACAACTAAGTCTTGTTGACTGAATATTAAAACAAGCAATGTCCAGCCAGTGCAAAGAAGAATGAACCCCAACAGAAGCCCTGAAAAGGAGTAAGCCCACTAGAAGAATATAGCGTCCCGGCCAGACGAGTTAGCAGGAACCAGTAGAAACAAAGGTGTAACAAGGAAGACCTACATTTATCATCTCATCAACTCTGTATATCTGTCTGTCTGTCTTTCTCTCTATATTAGGACTCTCTCCCCATTTACATACCCGATTCTGAACGAATATATACCACTGTTGAATGAGGAAAGTATAAACATGTTGAGCATGTTCTCGTGTGCCATATGACATGAAATGGTGACAACAAAAAGCCCACTGTCCATTGACTGGAGATGTAACAAGTACGTGTTCGTCTTTTGAGGGTTAGAAGTGAAAATGTGTTTTGACTTTGCCGTTTTCACTTTTATATTGCTCGCCGTGGCACCTAGCGCCTATCGACAGACACAAAAGGTAATTACCTTTCGTGTCCGCTATCGTTAAATTGGAGAACACGGCAAGTAAGGTACGTAATCTTTACAATAATTTAAACCCTTGGTTTGTGTAAATAGTCAAAGTCAACTGACTGGCCTATCTATCTATAATACCTGTTTATATATCTCCCTTTCTCCTTCTGTTTCAGTCTGTCTGTCTGTCTGTCTGTCTC